>CM056376.1:140618588-141012819 GCA_029718625.1 Synaphobranchus kaupii | reverse complement strand
TACATCAACAGCTGACCCAATGTTCTATAAGTGTCATAGAGACAAAACTATTTATTAAGCTCAGTTTCAGCTTGATTTTATAATAAACATATAGCAATAAGCACATACAGGGCTTTTTACAGCAATGATCAGCAATAATACAGATTCACTTAAACAGTGGGATGTAATATTCAGTACAATACTAGAGGCATGAAAAACGCAATGTTTTGACCATTGGAATCGGGTCACAAGGCTATAAAATTTAGGCAGACAATACTAAGAATAGTTCTTTAAGAAAAGCACACACATTTTAATTTGCATCACAAGCCATATCAGAACATATCCTTCTCTCCTTGTAATGAATTTCATTTTATGCTATAACCAGCAGATTTGATCATTCAGGAGATGGCTGAATAATTGTTGAATATACTGGAGCATTTAGTAGATAAAAAAACTCGTGGGTGGAAACCAGCCTTCTCCTCTTCTGCCTTTCACGGCTTCCAATAGCAAGAAATAGTGCATACAAAATTCTATTTTTGGAGCACGAAACTGATTCGAATGATAATTAATATAAATATCTTAATAACAGGCAACTTCACATTGTGTAGCTGTCGCATGTTTAGTAAATGATTTATAAAAAGCATCCAAACTTGGACAGGGGCTTGAGGCTGAAGGTGGTCAGGGGCTTGAGGCTGACGGTGGTCAGGGGCTTGAGGCTGAAGGTGGTCAGGGGCTTGAGGCTGAAGGTGGTCAGGGGCTTGAGGCTGACGGTGGTCAGGGGCTTGAGGCTGACGGTGGTCAGGGGCTTGAGGCTGAAGGTGGTCAGGGGCTTGAGGCTGACGGTGGTCAGGGGCTTGAGGCTGACGGTGGTCAGGGGCTTGAGGCTGACGGTGGTCAGGGGCTTGAGGCTGACGGTGGTCAGGGGCTTGAGGCTGACGGTGGTCAGGGGCTTGAGGCTGACGGTGGTCAGGGGCTTGAGGCTGAAGGTGGTCAGGGGCTTGAGGCTGACGGTGGTCAGGGGCTTGAGGCTGAAGGTGGTCAGGGGCTTGAGGCTGAAGGTGGTCAGGGGCTTGAGGCTGAAGGTGGTCAGGGGCTTGAGGCTGAAGGTGGTCAGGGGCTTGAGGCTGACGGTGGTCAGGGGCTTGAGGCTGAAGGTGGTCAGGGGCTTGAGGCTGAAGGTGGTCAGGGCAGTGGCGGCACAAATGAAAGGGTGAGCGTGGGGGGGGGGGGGGGGTGGTGGTGGTTCTCGAGTGAGCCGAGTTAAAAATAAGAAAAAGCTGTCGTCTGATGCTGACGGGGACCTTGAATTGTGAAGCCATATTGGTCAGGGTGGAGGAACATGAATAAATCTGTTGTTATTGTGATTGAAGAATGTGGTAGGTGGGTCACATACCCAAGCGCTATATGCAGAGAGAGAGAGAGAGAGAGAGAGAGAGAGAGAGAGAGAGAGAGAGAGAGGGAGAGAGAGAGAGAGAGAGAGAGAGAGAGAGAGAGAGAGAGAGAGAGAAAGAGAGAGAGAGAGAGAGGGAGAGAGAGAGGACACAAATGTCATGCCGGCAGCTCCTTTCAGATCAGCGTAGGGGTGCAGGACAGAGGAGGAGTTGATTTTATTCCAAAAGCGTGACAGCTAAATGCAGTCAGATTACAGAGGAGTGCGAGAGAGGAGAACGGCGGCCGGGGCAGAGCCGCGCGGCGCTCTGAAGGTCAGCCCGGCTCGCCAAAGCGACGGGTGGAGGGAGAGAGGGAGAGAGGGAGAGAGGGAGGGGGGAAGCCCGGGATGGAGAGAGGACAGACTACATCAGAAATGAATCACGGAGAAGGATGCACTGAAAGCGTTTGGAAATGAAAGCGCGCGGTAATGGCAGGGCAGCACGGGGGAGAGGGGCAACTCACTGATTTAATGGCGGCAGGCTTTACAGGAGCAGGCCGGGTACATTTTAGAAAGGAAACTACCAGGCACATTTGCACTTTAGTTCTCATACTCCGCCTCAATTTCCTGCAGCCAGCAGGCTAAAAACATTTCATTTAAATTCACTGAAGTATTTATGCCCACAATTCAAATTCATGCTTGTTTTATATGAATACTGTAGTTAAAGCAAAATCGATTTACACAAGAGGTCTTATTTGCATACGATTATAGGTTCAAATTTAATCCCACATCCCAGTGTGCACACATACATTTTCGCAGAGAGCACATAATTAAGGAAAAATACTAACTAAGTAGGGTACACATGTTTCCTTGTGGTAGAAAAGAGTTTGATGAAGTGATGTCAGAAAACCTGATTGAATAATTTAAATGTCTGTTCCCTAATGCTTCTATGTCTCATGATTAAAAAGGATTTACTAATACCTTCTCATATATATGGAGGATATTCGGACTCTTGGAACAAACTCCCAAGGGTTACCTTACAGAAGAGCCCAGGATTATGCCTGTAGTCAGAACAGTAACAATTTTATTTTCTGACTTTTGTTCAAAAAAGGTGGAGCTATTGAAGAGGTTAAAAACTACAACTGTTCAACAGTTCAATAGGGAAAGCTCCTGAACTTTAGAATCTGTCTAATTACATCATTTTATATACTGTATAGCCTACTCAGATTTATAACAACTGACATATTGATATTGTCATTCAAAAACATTGCATGTCCATGTATGTTTATTTTTTATTCAAAATGAGTTCTGGATGTTAGGAAAATGGCATTGGTTAGGGCCTCTTTGAGCAGGGCAATTAGAAGGTATCACTGGACAGGGTCGAACTACACAAGATACAACGTGGTTTAAAAATGCGATTTTCGGGGGAACCGCGGTGGTGCAGCGGACAAAGGCGCAGTCTGTGCGCTTGCGCCCCGAGGATCAGGGGCCCGATCCCAGGTCCCACCAGGTCCGAGCATGGCCGGTGCCTTGAGGGAGTGGCAATTGTGGTTGCTCCCGGGGTGGGGGTGGGGGTGGGGGTGGGGGTGGGGGAGGGGGAGGGACTCGGAGAGAATCGTCGCACATAAGACTGCCCTGGACGAGCTGGGATCAATGGCTTGGAGCCTGAGGAGCCGCGCCCTGAAGTGCACGTGGCGTCCTCCTTCCTGCCACCGAAACAAAGGGGTTGTAGCAGTGATTGTCCAGCAGTTGCTACATGAGGGGAATTGAATTGCATAGGGTCCAATTGGGAGAAAAAGGGAAAATCAGGAAAAAATTTGAGAGAAAAAAAAAAAATGCTATTTTCAAGCAGTCAGGTTCAGACTCCCCCCTATTTTACTATTGAGAGGTGACTCTACTCCTCTCCCAGTCGGTTCTAATTTCCACACAGTGGAAATATCCAAGGCATTGTAGAACCTTAACCAGGCTGGCTTCAGTCAAAGCCACCTGTGTGCTCTGACAATGGGGACGCTAGGGACAGCTTGTTTCTTCCAGGTTTCTTCCTAGTACCACCAGGGAGTTTTTCCTTGCCACTGTTGCCTTTGGCTCGCTCTTGTGGGGGGTTTAGGCTGGGTTTTGCTGTGAAGTGCATTGTGACAACTTGTTGTGAAATGCGCTATATAAATAAATATTGATTGATTGATTGATTGGTTCTCCTGTGACTCGACTGATAGCAAAGTGTGGTCATTTTTAGCGACAATACAATCACGCTTCCACAAAAAGCCGTCTCCACTACCTGGCAGTCTTATCTGATTTCTCACTGATTTAATAACATCTCTTGATTTGGAGCTGGGTACCTGAATAGTTTTGCCATTTTGAGCGGGGTATTCGGAAAGAGTATTACTTCTGTTTTTAAACAATAAAAATTTAAAACCTAGTGTACAAGAGAACATGTTCCATCCCCATGGTGTCCATAGTAGACATTACAAATATATAAAATATCTATCCTTATTTAATTTTAGTGTGTTTTGCTTTGTTAAAATAATAAATTGCACTTTATTGACCTATAAGCCATATATCATGGCTAAACTACCCCTTAGCTAATTGAGTTATGATGTTGAATAACTCAGAAAATATTGTTTTGAAAAAAGTACAATAGTCTTCTACAGTAGAATGTGGATATGATCAGACAAATGCAATCTTTTGTAAAGCCTGTGAAGTTGTTTTTTATCACAGATTTTATTTATTCCCCAAAAATACCCAATTCCAATACCTAATCAGAGTTGTACTACAAAGCTACAGTGAGCGGTCAATCGCTAACTTGTTTCGACAAATCAGAAGGTTTTGCATTCACACCAATCACCAGGATTGAGTAGAATGAGTGAGTCATTGATAACATATGGCAACCCTTATGGTGTAATCTCTACATGCAGCCTGCTTCCTTTACTTTTGGCTATACAAATCTATACACGTTTATTTATTTATTTACTTGAGGCTTTTCCATTAACATGACAAATGGGAAATTCAATGGTTAAGCAAATCATTTGGATTTGGGTAATGGACAATCAGGCTGATGTATCTTTGAACACATTTATTTTCTGTCGATTCAAAAACACTCCCTCCAAGCAGTGTGCAATGCCATTCCTTTTATATACGTCAACTCCTGATCGAATCCTCTTTCAGCCAGCGCGAGCTAGCTGGGGCCAAGAGTCCTATGGGGCGATATGCAATTAGTCATAGCATCAACCAGGAAGGGACGGGTTCAGTCAGCAGGGTCTTTTTTTTCAACTCCTCTGGTGAATCAGGTGCATCTGGTCAGCCCATGCCAGGTACCTGAGAGGAGCAGCCATCCTGTGCAATGATTGCACTCCGAAGCTGGCAGTCTGGGGGGAAAAACACTGCTGCCTGCATGCAATCTGAGGAACAATGCTATCTTTATTATTATTATTATTATTATTATTCTTTATTTATGCTCTTTTACAGCATCGCCCAGTTAACACCCCCCAAAATGGCCTAACCTGCATGTCTTTGAATTGTGGGAGAAAACTGGAGTACACAGAAATGGCCAGCTGGGATCCAAACCCGGGACCTTCTAGCTGTGTGGCAACAGTGCTATCAACTGCACCGCCGTGCCGCCCAACATTTAGCAGATGACTGCAGAATTGGCTTGGCTCAGTTACAAGGTTGAGACGAGCCTTTTCGGTAATGAAAATGCATCAAAATTTCTACATTTTGAGGAAAGTAAACAACTGCGTATTTTCAAAGTTGTGTCTCGCTTACACAGCAAAGACTCCTCTCTCCCTCTCACCCGCCAGGATGGAGCTCTGTTGTCTATGCACTAATAGGCCTGAACAACTCCATAATGTAACTCTCCGCAGAGACAGTCGCAGACTTAGAAAGAGTGCCACTAATGAGAAATAAGAAATGCAGCGAGCAGATACTGTAAGTCAGCAGATAAGGCATCAGCATCATACTGTAGAAAGAAACTTGTGATTATTAAATGAAGGGCTGGAGGCTAGACCAGCGCATAGATCCGCTGATGCAGCAGTGCATCTGGATAGTGATCCCACTGTTTGATGGGGTACCTGGAGTTATAATGGGACATACAGTACATTATATGTTCCCCTCGATAGCAGGGTTCCTTCTGAGATTTCTTCCCACCACGGATTTTTTTCACCCCCCCCCCCCCCTCCCACTGTTTTTCTTCCCACTGGGGACTTTTGTCCTGACTCCCTGGTTTTTGGGGGTTCAAGCAGAGTCTTTCCCAACTTTACGGTTTATCTGAAAAGCGTGACAGTGTCAGTGTCTCCGTAAAAAGAGCAATAGAAATTAAATTGTATAGACATGAATCAAACCGTGACATACAAAGGCGATCATATATTGTAAAATGACCGCTAGATAAATAAAAAAGGATAACTATTGCATACCGATGAGATGGATGTTATAAGATGTCCGGGGGACTGCGATCAGGAGAATGACTCGGTCTCCGGGCTTCTCATCGGCTGCGATGGCTGACTGACTGTCACGGCCCCGGGTTGTCCCCGGAAATCCTAATTCCTTTCGTGGCGTGTAGCCTCTCTGCGTGGGCCGTGACGGGCAGACCACCGAGGGCGAGACGCCGCCCGGTGTAATTCTGCGTTAATCCAACCGAGCGCGGTAAAACAACACAACATGTAAACACCTCAAAGCCATCTGTCCCGGCTTTAGCTTATCTTCCATTATTCATGATGCGAGTGTGACAGTCATAGATTTACAGAGGAGAGCGTGGCTGCGTGAAAGACACTAAATAAATCTTTCTGGAAATGTCCTAATGCGTTTAAATAGCCGGCTCTTCGGCACGGTGGTCATCCACGGTTTCGTGAAAATGCAAACGTGGCAATAATATGCCACGCGTGACAATAATATGAATATGGTTTTGTTCCACCTTATTTTGTTGTGCTGTGCATACTGTAAGATGGAAATGCTAAAATGTTATAAAACATAATCTCATTATCATTGCAATCTTGATGGAGGTTTACAATAGAGACCAAACAGACTGAAAGATATGAAAAAAGCTGAAAGCCAATGCATCCCATTTTGATTTTATTTTATTTTTATTTCTTATTTCTTTGCCCAGAAGCAATAAGTGGCTGGGTAGATAAAGGAAGCACAGCTACCAGAATAATAATGCATCGGTCCTTGTTGTTGTTTTTTTTTTGCATTGCCTTTTTGAATTAAGAATGTGTGGGAGTGTCAGCCCTCCTGTATAATTGTGCCTCTCTGGAAAGAGGCTGATAATGGCTTTGTTTGGTGCCCTTGAACACACGAGTGGCAGTTATGAATGCGGAGGAGACTCAGGCCGCTTGCGTTGAGCGCCGTGCCAGGGAGAAAAGGTCTTTTCTGCGCCCTGTTTCCGGCTCACGGTCATGAATAAGCTTGGATATGACACCTGATTGTGTCGCTGAGTGTCATGTCAGGGTCTTCTTTTCTTCATCATTTTATTCGCAAACAGCGAAACAGGAAAGTGAATGAAGAACCAGTTTCTTTAGACTTCTTCAGACTGTGAATGCAATGAGCAGTGTTTTGAAGAGACCGGCACAAAATGTTTCTGGTGAGTTTTGTCCACTAGCTTGGCTTTTGTGTTCCTTTTGGCATATTGTGTTCCTATTAGCATATTGGACATCAACAATAAATGGCGGGGGGGTGGAGGTTGTGGGGTTGTGTAAAGACGAATTATCATTGCGTGCATTGGTCTCTTTTCTTTACGCAGTAATAAAAATCACAAAAAAACAAGGCACAAATTGTCCCCAAAATGTGCACACAAATTAGTTTCATTACAATCAACCTCCTATTGTCACTTCCTGTTGTGATTATCACGTTTCTCCTCGTGGCCTGGAAATGAGCTAGGGTTGCCCAGGATGCGACCAAAATGTATAAATGACTTTGCCAGAGATTGAGAAATTAGCATTAAATTGAAATCCGCAGGCCTTGACTGCATCTTATTTTGTTTTATGTGATAATTATACTAGACTGCAAATCACAGAGGTTTTTGCTTTCTGTTTGTTGTGTATTTTTCATCCGCTGTTTAAAATGTTCCCCCGGGAAGTTTAGTTAATTAAGGATCTGCAATCACTGTATATATAAAGTGCGCATGCAAGGTCATTCATTTTTCTGCTCTCCTCACCAAATGATGATGTCATGTGATTAAATCCAGCAAAGCAAAACAAATGCACTTACTAAGTGTGGTGTGCAAAACTGCTTACTGTTGAGAAGTAGGTTTTCATGTGCAATATTGTGATGTTCCAGAACTAAACTCAAGGAAAAGTTTTCAAATATAAAACCAAATACTAGGCGAATCTATAGTCTAATAATAGTCTCCTTGTGTGTTATTGCTCTCACATAAAAAAAAAACATTTAATTGATTCAATTAAACAACTTGAACTGAAGTTAATTGACAGCAGATTTGAAGCTCCGCTGAGCAGAGAAGGAGGCGCAGTTGTTGAAATGGGGCTGTCTGTCTGTCACGTTGATGAAAATGTTCAGTGCTCGGTTTGAGAGCCACCATATTTGCCCACCGTCATGGTGCTAATTCCATCATTACGTTTCTCCTTCCATTCCCATTCTTTAGCCTTTGGGCAGAACGGCCTGGCTGAGAAAAGGGGAACAGATGATGCAATGGACTTCCGGGTGTTCTGTCACAATAGCAAAGATTCTGTCTTAGAACCCTCTGTCACTGTAACACTCTGCACTGCAACACTCTGTACTGTAACACTATGTCACTGTAACACTCTGCTCTGTAACACTCTGCTCTGTAACACTCTGTACTGTAACACTGTGCTCTGTAACACTCTGCACTGTAACACTCTGTACTGTAACACTCTGCACTGTAACACTCTGCCTCTGTAACACTCTGCACTGTAACACTCTGCACTGTAACACTCTGCTCTATAACACTCTGCTCTGTAACACTCTGTCACTGTAACACTCTGCACTGCAACACTCTGCACTGTAACACTGTCACTGTAACACTATGCACTGTAACACTATGTCACTGCAACACTCTGTCACTGTAACACTCTGCACTGTAACACTCTGTCACTGTAACACTCTGCACTGCAACACTCTGTCACAGCAACACTATGCACTGTAACACTCTACACTGTAACACTCTGCACTGTAACACTCTGTGACTGTAACACTCTGTCACTGTAATACTCTGTCACTGTGACACTCTGTAATACACAACAGTCTATCGGACTGCGTCAGGTGTGCAGGTACAGAATAGTTACCATTTGTTTCTTAATCGCACTCCTGGCCTCTTGATAAAAGGCAGATCCAGGACCAGTTTCAGCTGGAGGACTGTTTTACTCACGTCCTGAGTGCTCAGTGCCTCAGTGTGAAGACACACCTCTTCAGACTCAACCCTGACTGATATACTAATCTAGGACCTCTCATGTTACTTGTTCCCTGTGTTTTCTTGTCTGTTTGTTATAGTTAATAATAGTATTTAGAATAGAATTGTAGCATTGCTGATTTACCCACAGCTGATTTACCTACAGCCTACACTCAGTGTTCATTACTAGGGATAGCTGCTACATTATGTGAAGGATGTGCTTTGTCTTCTCTGTTCTGTAGTTACTTCGATGACGTTTCTGTATGCACTTATTGTATGTCGCTTTGGATAAAAGCATCTGATAAATGACTGTAATGTAATGTCTGTATAAATATATATGTGCCATACAAAGTCACACATAAATAAGTATCATGCAAAATAGAAAAATGATGAATCAAACAAATGGCATTATATGTACATCTAGGGAATCAATAAAAAAAGATTCTTCCGTTTCTTTGTGGGGAAAAAAAAACTCATGTTCTTACTTTAATTGGTCATTCCAAAGTTGTGCTATAGAAGTATCTTTCAGAAGGAATCTCTCCTACGTTCTTCAAACTCCAGGAAGTCATTAAAACAGCCATATGCCGTATCATTATCTTTGAAAGCTGAGTAGTGAATAAGATGCCGCGATCCAACCGCACTGCCTCAATTACCAAACCCAGCGTGGTGATTATTTATTTACTTTACGCGTTTCTCCTCCGTCCCGACTCGCTAACATACAGGCTAATGAAGAGGAGCAGATGTGGACCGACTCTCTGTGCTGTTCATCGGCTTTCACAAACACCGACAGTGACGAGGGGGTGGACGTGTTCTAGCAGGTCTGTCTCCGAGCAGTGCGGCGCTCCTTAGCGGTAATTACCATTTGAGAAGGACTCCGTTAAAACGGCTCATGGGTGCCACATGATAATTAACAAGCGTGTTTTGTCTTTTGTTTTTTAAAGCAAAATGAGACAAAACATTGCACAGGTGAAACAAAAGCTGTCTGTCTTGTATTTAATGTGACAAAGGGCCCAGTTCAATGCCAAATAACTTTCTCAACAAAGTTTGGGTTTGATAGTATGATATTCTTCTGCCGTAAATTTTCAATATTGTCTAGTCATAACAGCATATACCAACAGGTTCTTGATTTTTCACACATAAAATCGGTCAGACTATCTGTTTGTGATTGCGTTTCACGTGCTGTTTTCTACATTAAGTCCTCTCACTAAGAAGTAGGGCTGGGTATCGAACCTCAATACTTTTTCAGTACCGACCGAATTATGTCCGTAGCACCGAGTATCGAAAACTGTCAGAGTATCGAAAAAGTATTCTGTACCAATTTTCGGTACTTTTTGGCAAATATTTCTAAAATTATCTGTTAAGTACCAAATCATTAGCCCCATCAGGGAAACTGTTTCTTGTTTTTATTCTTGGATCAGATTTTTCTTGATTTAAAGCATAATTTGCTTCATTTTATACATTTTATACATTTTATACAGCTGTATGAGTTGACAACATTAAACACTGAAGCATTTGAGAAGTTTAGCTTTATACATCCACGTTTAGCTTTATTTTTTTATTTATGGTTGATTTGAAAGGTTCAATATAAGGAAAGATGTAAAGACATTGACACAATGAATGGACAACCACCTCATGTGTTGTGCATAGCCAATGTGGGCTTTCATATGTGAAAATGCATTGTTCACAACATTAGGTATTCTTTAACAAATGTGTATGTACAGAGTGATTCCACTGTACCTACCACAGAAGATAGTGTACTTACGTAAATTTTAGGGCCACTTCATATAAAGGTGGACCTTTTTAAAATACACTGTAATACAATAAACAGATGCCATTCTGAAGATGATTTATTAACATATTTTTTTAGTATTCAATGTGATGACTGGAAATTACATCATTATGGCTATAATCACAGCTTCAATTTTTAACTGACACAATATTAAACACTGATCATTGCACTCGCTCTCCTCATTTTCTTTATGAACACAAGATCATTATGGATGCTTCACCTTTGACACAGGGATGTACAACGGTTTGTTTAATGTAATTAAAATAAATCACTCATTAAGGGTTTTTTTTCTCCGTGTGCTCGAGTGTGTGTTTTTTTTTCTTCTTCTTGCTGCAAGGAGATTTATGGAACCGGGCAAGGAGAGAAAAAGGGGTCCTAACATAATGACCACTCACAATGCATTCCTTATCCTTAATTAGAACAAATAATTATTGTAATTCCAGGCTGAAAAAGTGCAGTAATTAAATGTATGGCGTGCCACGAGCGAGCGCTCACCACATTGCCCCCGTCACCCTTGCGCATGAATTACCTCGCCTGAAAGGCAGCCGGCCGCTCGGCGGGGTGTGTGGCGGAGGCTCGACTTAATTAACGTTTGTAGGCGGCCATTTCTCTGCCTCCTGCCTCCACTGGCCACCTTAAAAAGGTGCGGTCCCTGCGGGAGGGGGCGCCTGGCCTTAGGCGGGATGGGAACGCGGCCGAGCCCCCCGCCAGGGACACAGTCAGATCTTATGGGCGAGTTATCGGGCCGATTTATGCTTTCCGCCCCCCCCCCCCCCCTATTGGGAGGGAACGGGGGGATTCTGTCCTCAGGTTTTATAAAAGTTGTTGTTATTCCATAGTTTTTTTTTTTTATCTTCTTGGACAAATGGTGGAATAATAACCTACAGCAATAATAACATACCTGTTTCTCCATTAGAAAAAGCTAATTTGGTCTTGGAAAACCAGGGAGGTATTACGCCTTCTCCTTTTATAATTATTATTACACCACAACCCTAGCCCAGCATAGGAGATGGGCTGAGCTGACTGATGTCATCTTTAGTAACATTTTTAATTTGGGAATTCAAGATTAACTAAAAAAAAACCTTTCAATGGCCCGAGTCCATTTTCTTCTTTGGAATACCCAATCTGAACCAGCTCTAAGAAAATACAAATGCGTACTGCAACTTATTTTTCTGACGTGCGATATTTTTGGATTGTTGGGTTATCTGTGGTCCAGATCTCGGTGTTCAAACCGCTCGACTTTACAAGCACATTTGCTCCAGCTCTCGTGTGTTTCATTGTCAGTAGTTGACTCTACCTGAGGAGAAACGGTTCTGAGTTTATCAGTAAGGCAGGGTGGCTGGCAGCACACTATGATATGCCCTGCTCTGTGGAAACTACACCGTGTGAGCTAGTGAGCCGCATCGCCGACATTTCTGAGACCGACCACATACTGGCTACAATAGAAAACGTTTTCTTTGTCTTTTTTCTGTTCCAGGAGAATCAGGAATGCACATTGGGGGAGAATAAATATAGGACGAATGAACACACGATACAGTCGACAGCACCAACACTTACACTGTCGTATGATCAAGAAGAAATTGAAGAAATACTGAGTTTTATTCATGTAATTATTTTGTTACCTGAGGGCATATGAGATAAAGGAAGGGTCAGCGTGGAGCTATTTTTCATGCATTGAAAGAGTAAGATTATTTCTCCTGCCTTCCCTCGACCGAGATTCTTTCTCCTTTATCCGTGACCTTAGGTCAAATGTTGTAATGTTAATCAAAGGCCCACAGCAACTTCTATTTTTCATTTACATTCTTTATCTCGCTGTAGCTTCCTGTAGATGTATGCACATATGGTTATTAGTCCGGTTTACCATCAGCATGTTTTTGATTTTACATGTTCAAGTTCAAAATATTCAAGAAGTGCCCTGTGTCATGCTTGATGGAAAGGATGCCGTGAGTTATTGAGTAATTGGTTAAAAGAACTGTGATGTCTGCGTGTTTCACAACCGAGAGTGAGTGACTTAATGAACTGTGCATTTTGTAGATTCACACCATTAGAATATAGGCCTTCTGAAATTAAATGGCTCCTGTGCAGCGTTTTAAGATCTCGAAAAGGCACATAATTAAGCAGCCATATATCATTTATTCAATTGCTGGTCGTAATTTCTTTCGATTTAAGCGACGGTGTGATGTATTTGACGTGACATTTCGTACAGCCAGGTGATTCTTTAAAATAAATGACAGATATTGCTCTGCCTTTTTTTCCCCGTTTTATCACAGAAATCTGTGACTAGAATAAAAAACCGTGTATTATTTTACCTAATAAGTTTGGATCCATTGAAGACATTTCAGATATGTACAGAACCAAACACACATGCACACACGCACGCACGCACGCACATGCACATACACACATGCACACACGCACACACGCACATGCACATACACACATGCACACACGCACATGCACATACACACATGCACACACGCACGCACGCACATGCACATACACACATGCACACACGCACGCACGCACGCACATGCACACATGCACATGCACATACACGCATGCACACACGCACGCACATGCACATACACACATGCACACACGCACATGCACATACACACATGCACACACGCACGCACGCACATGCACATAAACACGTGCACGCACCACACACACACAATTATAAAGAGAAAAGAGGATTCCCTGCATAATCTGAGCAGCTAGTGCACAGAGGCAGAATTGTGCAAAAAATGTACCTGAGTTCTGTGCAGTTTCACCTATTTTACCCATTTACCAATTTTTTCATCAATTAACTCAACATCACCGCTGCATGTAAATGGTCACATGGGTTCTTGTGAGCATGCAGATCATCATGCAAGTAAATTCTAAAGCAGAGAAAACGGAATAAAGCATCAATTCAACAGCAGCGTTAATCAAACACCATACAAAAGCTTAAACCATAACCCCCCCTAATAATATTCCCCACAATGCACCACAGTGGCTTAGCCGTAGGCCCAACTTGTGCTCACAGTGAGTGCCTTTGACCATTTTGTAATTGTACGATACATTTGGCAGCCCATTTGCTTGTATTATTAGGCAACTGTCTTGTTGATATGGATCTCATTAATAGTTTCGGTATGCATCTGCTTAGTTATACTCATAATAAACAGATGTGGGTAAGCATATGTAACTCTTGACGATGGCAACATAGAAATATTCTAAAAGTGAGGTGTGTTGCTGGGGAGGGTTTCCTGTTCTTCATTGATGGCTGTTTGTCCATGCATGAAATTGAAAAGCATAACCTTGATTTCCAAAGTAAACAATACATTTGCATGAAATTATGTCTCACGTCAGACTAAAAGAGCCATTTCAGCAATATTCCTTCACCTCAATCATTGTAAAAAAATTGCATCTGACTGGAGGAAAGTTTCTTATTTCGTTTGGCTGCTGGAGATCGGGGACGATGGAAAGAGTACAATGATAATGACCATTTGATAACAGAGCTTGAGCAAAAATATATTTCAGACTATGAGACAATGTGTGTGAGAGAACACTATTATGCCTACTTTATTTATACATTTATACTGCATGTTACTATTTAAACAGGTAATTAGTGTGAGTGTAAGATGTTTAAATAAGATTAAATATAAGATTAAATGCATAGTTTACTTGGCCTGTTTTCTTCCATTGTATTAAAGGAAGCATAACATTAATGTCCTAATGATAGAAATCAAGCTAATGTTGTCATGGTCTTGCAGGTTTATTTTTTCATTTGTTTCCCGTTTTCCCTCTCTTGCGCCTTTTGGACGTCTTTTCTGTTCTCAGTTGTCCGTGTCAGGTTTTCGTTCGTTCCGGCACTTAGCGATTTCACCTGTGCGGCTCTTCCTCCGGTTAATTAAACTCTGCGTCTTCCTGCTTCCGTGCTTCCATGTTATCTCGCATTTCACTGGTAGCCGGTAAGGTATAGGATGCGGAGACTGTTTTCCTTGAATATTCTTCAAGTAAAGCAGGAAGGTCCGGTTAGAGTTAGAGTTGATCTCTAGATCTTCTTTTTCCCGTTTTAACTCTATTTTTCAGTCCTTGTTTCTCTACCTTCCTTTGTTCGCTGCTTTATTTATTTTCTCTCCTTTCTAACTCACTGCTGACTGGAGTTAGAGGAGTTTTAGTCTCACTGCTTGTCTTTTCAAGCCTACTATTATTCCGCTCTATTAGTGGGGTTGCTTTGATTTATTATTTTCTTTCTGCACCTCTCTTATTGGGGGCTAGAGGTACTTAGCTTTCTGCTACCAATTCTCGTAGTTCGAGTTTTTTCGCCCGTATATTTCGGGTTGTTTTCATTTCTCCACGTTCAGTCTCCGTTTCCTCAGTTTGAGGACGGAGCTATTTGTGTTTTTCTTTTATTTCTTCTCCCTTCTACGGAGACCCTTCCGTTCTATTGGTCTTCACTTAGTGGAGACTTTCTGATTCCTTTCTGTCGCGTCTGGTCCTCCGAAACAGACTCTCCCCCTTGCAGATGTCGTGTTTCGATCACAGTTGATCCAGAATATAAAATGGTTTACTACTATATTACATAATATATTTTAAGTCATTTTCAACCGTACAATAGTGAATATAACAATTCAACAGTAATATATTTTACAAAATGCATTTTACTCTTCAGCCTGTGAATAAAATCTACAAAGGTTGAGTGGAGGGGATATGGGGTACTGTATGAACTCGTAGCTGGACGCTGTTATTTTGTTGCATTCTGACAAGGAGCCCTTTTTAAATAAAGTTTTAAAGTTTTAAACTTTTTACTGCTTTGTTATGGACAACTAAAAGTTTTGTTCAAAGACGCTGTGAAATATCAGTCTAGGAGAGAGGCTGGTAAGGGACTGTGCTTTGCATTCCCTGTGTCGTATAACAACGGGAGGTCTGGCAGATGACTGGTTTGGAACGTTTTGAAACAAAATAGGGGGCTGGCTTTTCAGCAGAAGCTGAATTGAACGACTTCTCTGCAGAATGCATTCCGTGAATGACTATAATTAACACTCGGCATTATCCCTGTCCTCTCTTGCTTTGGAGTACAGAAAAATGGTAACAATCAACATAAGTCCCTTTACTGGCAATCAGGCATCTGATGATGTATGTGACGTTTCTCCAGCTGCTGAAAGATTCTGTAGTTATTGGCAAGAGTAAGCGTGTAAAGTTATTGTCTTCGCCATGCTCTAATTATGCTCCTCTTCAACAGAACGCGGCTGTTTGGTAAATTTGCCTTTTGTCTCAGACCTCATTAAAAACACTTGGCCGATAAAAGAAACCGGGGATAAAAAACTATGCATCTGTATTAATATGGACCTGAAAGAATCATGTTCACGTCACGGTTTTCACTTCAATTCAATTTTATTTTAAAACACAACTTAAAGAGTTTCAATAGTTGACAATAGGTTTATAATGCCAACGGAATAGCAATTCAGCTATGAGTCATAGAACACTCCACAAGAACAGGGAACACTGGCCAATGTTCATGGAAGCAAAAATTCACTGAAAGATGAAAAATGATGTTTCCTATCAGCAGACAATAATACAAACACCCAGAACATGATAGTGTTCTTAAAAGTTTGACGAATTACACCTGATGACACAGTTGGGAAGAACTTGGCAGTCATGCGCTCAGCGACTTCTCATTATCCTTTCAGATTTCAAAATCAATCATGTATACACACACGCGGTTACTTGTCCTCATCAATCCAGCGAGTCAGTGTGCCAACACACGTCCTTATCTTTTCAACTTTATCTTGCAAGACAGTGTACAAAGTCATCTCCATTTCCATAATTCATTGCAAAGTCTTGTCTATGATGTCTCTGAGATTTGAGTGCAAAGCCTGATGGGAATTGTATTACGATGCCAAATCAGAAGGCCAAGCATGACAGAATTTTACAAAGGTGCAGTGCACCTTAATAAGGATGAACAAATAAGACTATGTAAAGACAATGAGCTATATTGTATGCTGAAAACATGAGCGTATTACATTATTTTATTACATTTTTCATGTAAATCGATTTTAACAAATTTTTTTTTTCCCAAAAAGATGTCACAATTATTCCCACCCCAAAGAATTATTTGAAATAAAGTCCAACAAAAAATAAATCTGCATTAAACTTAGGGAACTATATTGTTGCCTACCATGGTTTCTGGTTTCACTAGGGTATAATAACACAGTAACACACATGTTAAATCCACGTTCCACCTATCACCATGGCGAACGGCAGAGAATTGCAGAATAATCAAACAATGGGATGTTACCCTTCACAAGAAAGGAGATGGTTACAAACGAATAAATAAAGAAACTAAAGATACTACTCTCCACTTTCTAGGTCAATAATTGAGAAGTTTATAACCAATGGAACAGTGGTAAACCTGGCTGGAAGAGGATGGAAGTGCCATCTTAGGTCACGAAGTCTCCATGTCTACCCTCAGATGCCGGTTCCATGCCAATATGCTCTTTGGAAGGGTTGCCTTCCAGAAAAAAGGCTCTATTAAGGGCAATCAACAAAAACTGCAATATGGTCTGACCAGACCAAAAAGTAAGCTCCAGCCACACTCCCCATTACTAGATTAGGTAGGGCTTTGATGTTATGGGGTTGACTTCGCATCTACTGGTCTCGGGGCAATTAAGGTCATTGAAATCCTGACCTCCAGCAAATACCAATAATTTCATACCAAGTAACAATGCTCCCGCAGGTACCACAAGGGTGTGTATAATTTTGGAGAAGAACGGGGCATTTCATAATTTACTAAAAGGAATAAAGCTACAGTATACACTGGTTTTAGAACTAACACAATAAACCCAAGTGGAAACACATGCATTTATAAAATGAACAGCTGTGAATGTTTTTTTTTTTAAACCATCCAACCCCCGAAAGCATGAAGCCAGGTGCGTGCTGTCGTCGCAGATTCTGGGATATCGTTGACTAATGACATACCCCAGGCTCGAACCTGAGCAGCCTGAGGGCTTGGGCCCAGACTGCACTTCTCATGGCAGTCTGCTTAATGGATGGATGGGGGAGGGGCAGAGCGGACTGCTCCTCCTCCTCTGCCGCCGTCAGCGTTTCTGGGAGATTCTGAGAGGTCTACAGGACCCTGTACACTATCAGCCTCACACGCAGGCACGCTCACCTGGGGTTGACTGCTAATCATCTGACGTGTTGCTCAATGCGTTGCATTGGCGACAGTGTAGAATAATGCTAAATACCCAATATAATGGTTAAGGAACTGGGCTTGTAACCGAAAGGTTGCAGGTTCGATTCCCAGGTAGGACACTGCCGTTGTACCCTTGAGCAAGGTACTTAACCTGAATCACTTCAGTATATATACAGCTGTATAAATGGATACTATGCAAATAAAAAATTTTTTTAAAGAGCAATAAGCTCTGTAAGTCACTCTGGATAAGAGCGTCTGCTCAATGCCTGTAATGTAATGTAATGTAATTGCTCTGTCTTGTTATGAAGGCCTTACAGAGCCTCATAACTACTGCATGATCTTTCTACAGCTCTCCTTAAAACCTTATCTCTAAATGTGTCTTTATTCAAGACATTTTCTATCTGCACAGCTTTGTTTTTGTACTTCAACATTAACTATAGACTTGCGCTAAATGTTTAGAAGATACCAGCAACCGTGTAGCTCGGGATATCTGCTTTCGATGTTTAGCATTGCACGCCGCTGTAACTGCTGAACCCGATGCCTGTATGAAATTCAGAGGAAATGGCACTGCGCTCCAGTAGACAGTGAGATGTTTTTTAATGTAACACACATCAAGTGGCTGTAGGCTTATCATGCAGTAGTATATTGCCATTTTGAGCTGAGACTACAGGGCTAGCTCTCCGATAATCAAAGACGGTGGCAGAGTATCGAGTGACAAACACAAAAGTGTCAACGAACGTCAATAAAGCCTCAGGGCCAGCCTGCCAGGGATAGAAAATATTAAATAAACGAGTAATTTCTCTGTCAGAATACTACATTTTCCCTAGATATATTACATATAAATATGAAGACCATATTCACGGCTTCCCTCCTCTTGTGAGGATCAATTGGCTTATGGATCAATCAGTCATATTTATTTATTAATTTTTTTAATCAATCAGTCATATTTGATTTTTGTTCTGTGCCCTTTGCAGTCAAATTGCCATTGGAGAGCATACAGTATCAAAGACAGATGGCAGTGAAATCATAACAGGATCAGTTATTGAACCGAACTCTTTTATAACATGGAGCTGTAGTACCTAATGGGTCCCATAGTGATGACGGTTGTCGAAGCATAAATATGAGCTATACGTGTGAAAAACTGACGTTTCTTTGATTCAAACTCTGGCAGCACAAAAATGGGGAGAGATTTTATTTTTAAATTGTAACTCTACACCTGGAGGTAACCCTATGCCCTAGCCATTGTGTTCCAGCTCAAATATGCTGTAATCCCCAATTAATGGGTGCACTGTTCCAAGTCTTCTCTTATCCTTTAACCCACTTTTGACCAATCAATGACCATTAACTTCTATACTTTTGCGAGCATGCAGTTTTAAAGCACAACTGAACTTTGGTAGAACTTTGGGTTGTGTAGTTGCCTGGCCATGATACGAGTCCAAATGGTGCCGAAATATCTTCGTTAGTTGCTCTGTGCTCCCCTGGGGTGATAATCCAAAATAGGGTATTTGTCGCTCTCCATTCACTTCCATAGGGCAGCTAAAACGGTCTCATGACACTTCTAGCATGTATACAAACTAAAACGATATCAATAAAAACAATAACCAGCCTGTTACACAGTATGCTATACATATACATAGGGAGACAAAGTAGCATATATCGCTGTACCAGCTCATCTAAACACCATCTAAAAACTCTATCTTGCCTCTGGGTGAGAAGATACCCTTTCCTCTGCAGCCTATTTACTCATTTCAGTCTATATGGTCCATGCTTGGAGTTAATTCAACTCTGATAGTATATAGAGTGAAATAGGTATCAAACGTGGTCTATCAAAATATCAGAGTTGATTTCATACTGAATATTCTACTGTCATCTATACATTACACTATATATAGACTAATACATAAGGGTATACATGACTGACAACAGGGTAGTCCTGTACTTCTTAACATATCTTAAGATATAAATGCTACCTGGAGTAATACTGAACCTTGAGTACGTCCTTCAATGTTAATCTTATGAAGTGGAATAAGAATTATTTGAATGGCTTACTTCTGATTTGGAAGCAAGTACAGTCTTATGGCCTGATTTACTAAGACCTTTGGCGTTTGCAAAACCTTTTAGCACGTGCAAGTTTAATAACACAACCAATGATTGGTGCAAAACAAGTACCATGTCCTATCATTGGTCATGTAATTTGTTTTGCGTGTGCTAAAAGGTTTTGCACAACTGAAGGACTTAGTAAAACAGACTCTTAAGCACAGTACTAATGTATGCTACATTATTCTAGTCGACTTGGTGGATTTAAAAATATATACAATTATTGCGTACAGTTTGTGCTTACCTGGAGACATACGTATATTACCTATTCATTTTGATTGTTACTAATATGCTGCTAACCAATTAATTCACTGTCCGTGATTGTCAATGTAGAATTTTTCTAGAAGTTTTTTAAAATGCATCCTTAGTTTCTACCTTCTTGCCCCGACTAATCACTGGAATAACAAAATGGACACAAATATTCTGGGACTGTTCCTGAAATGTTGCTTGTGACAAATGTACATTTTCCGAACCTTTAACCCCAACTTTCTGGGAATGTCAAATAAAGAAAATAAATTGTTAGGTAGGTAGGCAGTGGGCTCAAGCGATTACATAACCTGTCAATTGTCAGGCCCAATGAAAACAACAAGAAATAACAATATATGTTTATTTTTGAGTATTTTCTTCCATTTTCAGATGCTTTGCTCAGGGCTATAATGGCACACCTGGGAACTGAGCTTGCAAACTTTCTTTCTACAAGTCCAGTTTATTTCCAGTGTGTCACTACCTCACTCCTAGATATGTGATTTGCATAATCTCCTTAAAATTCCTCAATGCAAGAACATTTTCTAAAACTTTCTCAAGCAATGCAGCTGCTGTGGAATGAATTATGAATTATGAAAATTAAGCAAATGGATCATCTCCTGCAGGATGGACATAATTGCTGGGGTTGAACAAGTCATTACCCTCTTTAACTCCATTTAAGAATTGTTGGGTTTAATCACTTTTATTTTTGAATTGCGTCGGATTAATTCCCTTGACCTCTGGGCCAGGGTTTGGCCTACTTAATGTCTAAATGTTTCATTTGGAGAGCAGGTTACGGTAATAATTAAGTATTTACAACCCAATCTCCATTAAGTACCTGTGTGTGAAGGCTCATCAGACCCCCTGCTCTTAGAGCTTACTCTCTGCAATGTCTAATTAGATATTATTTGTATAGATATTCATCTATAATTGCCTTCCCTTCATACATGTCAATTTGCTTATGCTAATAGGTTCATATAGCAGGACCTTTAAAAAAAAAATATATATATATATATCCATTTAGGTTGAGAATTTTAGTTTCTTAATGCCATAATTAATTTTATTCTGATTGATGAAATGGCTAACTGGATTTTGGAGAGTAAAACTAGTGGTGTGTGTGCTACATCTGAACGGTATTCAAATGGAAAGGTTGTCTAAAATTATTTTTTAAAAGCTGCTTATTACATCCATACTCTACATTAATTAATAATTCTGATATGACTTTATTAGTAAAATGGAATTCCATTACAAATTTGTGTAATTTCTGGGACGTTATAAAGATAAATATGCCTACCCTTTATACCAACTTAAGAAACCTGGCTGACTCAGAGATATACGCACCCATACGAACATGTGAACATACTAAGGCCTCATGTTACACGAGCATGTAAACATACTAAGGCCTCATGTTACACGAGCATGTAAACATACTAAGGCTTCACATCATGTTACACACAGGGTCCTTGCATTTTCTGTTGTAAACCACAAAATCATAGCCTCTTGAAGAAATAACCTACGTTATTTTTGACTATTTACAAGCATGAAACATATGAGAATTTGAAAAGATATGAGGCTTGGGAATTCAATTTTTAATTGGTTGCACTAACATAGCAATGCAACTTCCACTTATATTTTGATTTGAAAACACTTAAATGCATACTAGAGGCAAAGATAATTGAATTGCATTACACCCCCTTGGGCAGATCCCAAAGCAAGGTCACTAATTACAAGGAATAAAGCTTGATGGTAATGTTTCATCAGGACCTCTTCTCACAATTCTTCATTACCTTGACTTGGCAGGGACTGGCAAAGATGTTTAACAAACATTTTTTTTTTAAACTTTTTTTTTATTTTTTACTTTTTTTTTTACTAAAAGCAAAGTAACAGAACTTAATACTGACCTTTCTTAATAGAAATAAAGCAGGAGAGGTTAGTTAATCTATAGTACTGATTATCTGTTTTTTTATTTTTTTTATTAAGCCAAAATTATTCTGTTCACATTTTCTTTTGCCACCCCCTTGCAAACTATTATTAGTCAGAAGACATGCCTTTTTCATACTGGCAGTTCTATCTTACAAGCAACAAGGTGCTAATGTGTACAGTACAGATTCACAGCACAAGGTGAAGTGGTCCATTATCAAAACCATCCTTTTATGCGTGTTTCCGTTCCTCCTCAGTAACTTTTAGTGGTGAACAACAGCTCTCAAAGCAACATTGTTTATCAGAATTTGCTCTAAATGCTCTGTTGGAGTATTTAAACCCAAATAACCTGCAAGCTGGAGCTTTCAGAGACGTCAATAAAACCTGAGAGAACGGTAAACCTCCAAGAGGCAGCCATTTCTACTGCAGAGAAGGACTTCCACGTCATGCAATGGAAACTTTCTGTGATGAGCGTGGAATTTGACAATCTAAGAAGACAGTTTTATGATGGGGTAAATAATGTAAGCAGACATGTTTTGGAACTGCAGGCGCTTAAAAAAAAAAAAACATCACTTTATCAACACACTGCTAAGCCCGTAGGCTTTTACTGGTGATTGTGGGTGCAATCATCTGCATTACCAAGTCAAAAAACTTTTTTTGTTGACATTGTGCAGAACCCATATTCCATCTTTCATGCAAGTAGTCACCATGACAGTTTTCATAGTGAGCCGGGTGACTCCCAGTGCTAGAGGTACTGTAGGTGTGCCCAGGCTCTGTGCAAAGTGTGCCTACACTCACATAATCACAGACTGCAGCAAGTGGTCAGGGAAAATGAGGGAAATCAACATTTATTTATATAGCGAATTTCACAAACAAATGTCACAATACACTTCACAGAAAACCCTGGCCTTAAAGCCCCACAAGAGTGAACCAGAGGCAACAGGGGCAATAAAAATACGCTGGTGGCAGATAGGAAGAAGCCTTGGGAGGAACCAGACTCAAGGGGGGGAACGCATTCTCCCCTGGTCGGCTCAGGGTGAAATTAAGCTTATTTGTCCTCTGGAGCACAAGCATGAAAAATACGGTTGCACTCTCAAATTACCCTGTGTCTTTTGGTATTCAGGGATATATACAACTGGAACATCTACATAATATTTATATTTCCTCTGCCTTCTGTTGAGAGCTGCTTAGGCATTCTGTGAAACATGAGAACCACAGAAAAGTCTAATGAATATTTAATGGAGATGTGGATCTCCCAACTGGAATTTATACACACCCAGTTTGTAACAACAATACCCCCAATAGCAGGACAATATGTGCATCCAGTGGTAAACCTCGCCATTTGTGTTCACTGCAGGAGAAATACAGAATGGATTGTTTGTTTTAGTTTGACTGTATGTAGCCGTCACTGGACTAAAATGGCAATTTAATAATGTGTCTTATGTTAACAGGAGAGTGAAGGAAATACAGAGTCAAATATTATTTTTTTTCTCTCTTAGCATTCAATACTGTAATAGCTGTCAAATTGAGTTATTATTTTTTATCAGTCAAGTTAGATGTCCCTCACGCACATTAAGTAGCAGTAACAGTGTGGCTAAAAAACATGATAACAATCCTAAAGTAGTCTGTTGTTGAGTAATGAGTATTAAAATATCACACCAATGTGTCGATGACTCACAGCTGAAAACAATTCTGGTGTTGGCTATGGAATTTCTTAGCACTGAGAAAGATGGAGATTATCAGATAGACCCTGAGACCCCAACTTCTATGAGCAAAGTAAGAAGAGTGTAGACCTCAGGTGAATTCATATGTGGAGTATATAGAGATGAATCCACTTTTTCTGAACACTTTAAACATACATGAACTCCAGAGAGTGCATTATGATGTTTAAAAAAATTGTGATAGCACAATCATTTATTTATTTTTACGATCAAACTGGGAAACGTACACTGGGGTGAAATTATTTGGCGGCCACAGCCGCTGACTGTCTGCATTGCATGGTGCAGAGATCATGGGTGCTTTAACACCACTCTATTTAATGAATAAGGAAGCTGCATCCTGGGAACAGTAGACATCAATGGGTTTATCCATCCCCCAACTCAGATTAAATCTCCAAGTTATGATTTTCAGTCTACAATTCAGTCATCTAGCAGACGATTTTTACCAAAGCGACTTACGAAAGTGCATGTCACATGGTAACCGAGCACCTAGAGATTCACACAAGTTACAGTCGTATATGTGCCATTATCAAAGGTGCATACTTCAAGACCCTTTATGAGATAAATGGAGGGAAGGTTTTTTTTTTTTTTTTTAATTAAATAAAAACATTGAGGTGTAGTCTAAAAACAAAAGTGAGTTTTTAGACATTGACAGAAGACAGTGAATCTGTCTGCCTGATCGACTGGGGAAGGTCGTTCCGCCATTGGGTGATGAGGGCAGAGAAGAGGCGGAGCCGTGAGGAACGGCTGCCAGGTGCTTGAAGAGACAGGGACAGCCAGCGGGAGAGAGGATGCTGAACGGAGAGGTGAGGCTGGAGTGTACGGTGTGATCACTCTCTGAAGAGAGGGAGAGGCAGTACGCTTCACAGCTTGTTATGCCAGGGTGAGAGATTTAAACCGAATGTGAGCCGCCCCCAGAAACCAATGAAGGGAAAGAGAATTTAGGCAAGCAGAAGACCAGACGGGCAGCAGCGTTCTGGACCAGTTTCAGTGGCCTGATGGCACAGGCCGGTCAGCCGGTAGGCCGGCCAGCAGAGCAGTACAATAGTCCAGAAGAGAGATGACAATGTGTGTAAGTAGCTGTTTTTCCTCTTGGTGAGGAAGGAGCAGATTCTCCGGATGATGTCATAGGAGAACCCGCATGACAAGGTGGTTTCTCAGCTGGCCATCCAGGGTCACACCGTGATTCTTCGCTGAGTGAAAGGGAGACACTGTAGAGCTATTAACGATGATTGAAGCAATCTGTGGGGAACCCGTAGTTAAGAGGAACATGAGTATTTCCTTGCCCAGGATTGAGATTTAGGTGATGGGTTCACAAGAGCGATCCTGTCTAACTTCACCCACTGGTCTCCATAGGCAAGGGGAACTTGACCCCAGCTGAGACACTGTCCGAATCTCGCAGTTCTCTTTGAAATGAGCATATCCCACTTTGACGAGTTTACCTCGCGATAAGTCATTCATAGCCTTTGCAGCTCTAGGTACAATTACACTGGTAGAAAGTCATGGGAAGCTTCATCAGAGCCACCGTAATCCACGAGATACCTAGCAACCAAGCTTGGAAATGACCCACAAACGCCCGCCGTGGGCGTGATGTGCTCGAGAAAAACCCACATGCATCTTCAGGGGTCCTTAAAAAGAGGACGAGAGAGGCAAGACTCAGGCAGAATTGCCTCGCTTATTCCCATTTCCTTCTGCAAACAGATGGTAAACACAGCCTACAGCAGGGAGGCCTGCCTTTCCGCAAGGTAGTTAGGCAGCTCTAAAGACAAACAGCTCAGGGAAGCAAGAGGAAGTGCTTCCATTCAATTGAATTGTCAACCTCGGCTCGTCGCCCTCTGAAACCAGACGGTTAACAGAGCCTGCGGCAGGTAGATTTCTATTTTTTTTTAGACTGTGTCTACCTGGCAAATGAGTGAAACAATACCTTGAGAAGCGTTAAATCGAGCGTCTCACCTGGGAAATTGGTAGATATGGTATTTCAGGACATACATATTTATACACAGTTCTAAATAATAGGACTTTTTACCTAATGTTTTCATATCAGTTTGTAGAACGTATTGGTGCTAGTTTAATGGATCGGCTAATTGTGAATAAATGAGACTGCACACAGATATAGGTAAATCTTATAAAACGACCATATACTGTATATATACAGTATATATATATTTTTTTATTATTATGGGTTGCCAGCCAATGTTTCAGCATGTCTTTCTCAAGGGAGATTTATTCAAAACGGGACATATTCATAGACACATACATGACGGGGAAAAAACATGGCATTGTGTGTGTTCAGGATGTGCAATATACTTGCAGGTGTACTACGTACATGCATGTGTTTGTCTGGGTGAAATAAATTATTTTTGGAAAATATAACCAAGTGGCTTTCTTACACTCAAAAGTGGAGAGAAGAGCCATTCAATCCTCACCAACAATCAATGCTGAAAATGAAGCCATTGTGAGACTGTTCAGTAAGTCAAACTGTGTTGTCAAAGTGAGCAGGTACAAGCTGCCTAAAATTTGCAATTCTAAGCTGAATGTGGCGCGCTGTAATATTTTCCGTACATCTGCACATTCTTACCTCAACATTTGGTAAATTTTTTAACATCTCTGGGAACATTTTAACATTTGTTAACATCATCTGAGGAGTTACCACAGGTAAATTATAATGGTTTATTTGTTTGTCCCCCCCGCCCCCCCCCCCCCACCCCCTCACATTGTCACTTGGCAGATGCTACGGCCATCAGGAAATAAATTCTGCAGTTGGCAGCGAAGCAGAACAAATAACAAATATGCCAATATGTTTTCCTATCAGGGGTAACGTTCCAATAGTGGAGCAGCTTAGCTCAAAAATATAAAGGAATTGTTCAGTTTGTGATAAAAGCATGAAATTTGGTACACTTATAGCCAAAGGCATTCCCAAAAGAATTGGATATGGAGGCATCATGAATTTTCAACATGGCGCCCATGGCAGCCATTTTTCAAAATGGCCGCCAGCAACAACTGTTTTCTTATGAGTGATGGATATAATATGATATTACAGACAAAATTAGTTGAATTTATTTACCATACATAGTACTTGGTAATTGTCTTTTGGATAATTGAAAATTCAAAATGGCCGCCATTTTTCAGCTGTGGCGTAGACTGGTTAGATATGGATGATCTCAGTGTCGAATTATACATTTTTCTTGATGCAGAATTTGAATTAGGAACTTTAGAATTTCTAAGAAGCTTCCTTCTATCTCACAAGACTCATATTAAGTGAGGCCCTATCACAGGGAAGACTATTCACATTCACCTTCACAGAAACAGAGGGCTGTGCACTCTAACTGAGCTTTTTTGCACTTGCACTGCCCAACACAACCCTTCTTACATTTGCAGGAGACAAGTTCATAGCTGGACTGGCCTGCATCTGGTAGGCATGTCCAGAGGGGTTCATAGTACCCCTCAGATGTCTTTGACCAGCCCCATCTGCACGGTGAAGGTAGTTCTGGTGTGGACACCAGCACCTGACCCCACACGTGGCCTCCTTGGTACACTGCTCTCTTGACATGCTCTTCTAGGGCAGCCTTTGTCGGAGGGATTGACTGTACATTGTGCCTCTTCGCAAATAACTTCCTCCTTGCCGTATCTATTTCTGTGCATGTGCTGGTTCGGTCATAGAGTAAGATAATAAACCTCTCAATTGTGGCCATTACCTCCTGTGGTATGTCATTTGGGGCTGAAGACAGTTTCAACAGGGCATGTGTAAGCTCAGGAAACACAGCCCATACAGCCCACGCAGTCTTTTTCCCGTGGCCAACAAAGCTTGACACAGTGTCACAGCCCGTCAATGCATGGAACACTGGTAGTGCACGTGCTTTCTCAGGCCCTAGCCCTGCTGCAATTTCATGGGCTGCTAAGTATCGGAAATTCTTTCCAGTTCCAAAAGCCAACCAAAGCTCATCTTCTGGCTGTAGAGTCTGAGCCACTGCCACAGCTAGCACCACAACATCCGTATCAACCGTTTGAATCATAATTTTATGATGGCCATTTCTTGCTGCATGGGCCACATGTAATAACATGCGACTATCAGCTTCCTCATGCGTACAAGGAGCAATCGAAGACCTATCTGGGAGTGGTGGCTTGCTAAGGACTTCCATATCATTAGTGACAACAAGCTGTTTATCCTCCTGCACAAACGATCTGAGCAGAGCATCTGAGAGCAAGGCAAACAACTCAGTCTTATTGCTGTCAACTCTAAGAAAGTTTTGCCAGTTCCTGGGAATGGCTGCAGCACCTACCACACGTCTCTGAACCCCTGTCCCACGCTTTGCTCTTGTAGCAGCTTTCAGAGACTCAGACAAGTAGCGGTCCCACACCAGATCAAGCCTGGACACACTTTCAAATTTTCTGGTCAGATATGGAATGAAGATCACATGGGCATAGTCATTGAAGGTTTTTACTGAACTTGGTTTCAGCATCTGGATGATGGCTGCCCCATCTACAATAGTGCAGGTAACCTTCGGACTGGCAGAGTATGCACTATGAACTTGTTCCAGGCATGGAAGCAGATCACTCTTCAGTCCCAGACGGAGACCTCCCCCATCAGACAGCGCTGGTGGACATGATTGGTTCTCGTGTCGAAAGAACTCATGTAGGTTTCCATCTCTGGTCTGGCAAGCAATGTACAATCTTGAAAAGAGCTCCATGTCCTGTTTGAGAGAGACCAATTTCTGTGTGTGTTTTGATACTCTCCTCACGGTTGAAGTACCGAACACCATCAGCTTATTTCTTGTTATGGTGTCGTCCACTGGCTTTGTTCTCTCAACAAGGCGCTCTCTAGTGAAAGCTTCAAATTGGTGCTCTCCTGTCTGCTTCACCTTTCTGACTGCCTCAGCAGCTGAAGGTCCAGCAATTTCCTTTGAGTGGAGTACAATCAGGTCCTTGCTTTCCTCTTCAAATGGGTTTCCAAAATGTTCCATTGCACTGACCAAAGAGCGTACATCTTTGATGAACGAGACCTGGACACTTGTTGTTTGGTCATGGTGACGTGTGTCATCTGATTTTTTGGAACCAATCTCAAACTCCTGTATGGATCGGGCAACTTCTGGTCCTGCTACCATCCATCGCAATAGTGCAGATGGGTTGTCAGTGAGGCCCACAGCACCACCATCTCCTTTGATGCAGGCATTCATCTGCTCATGGGCCTGGTCAATGGCCATGGAGGAAAACACCTTTTTGGTCTTCTGGACAGTGAAATTGCCTGCCCTGAACGCTTGAGCTGTGCTCGGGTGTGTCCTTTGGAGTTCAGCCATGTCTCTCAGGTGAACTGGAATCCATCTTGCATAATGGGTATGATCCATTGCATGAAACCATTTGGCTAGTTCTATTAGTGCATCAAGGTACATGGAGAAAGATGCCTCTCGCAATGACCGCACAAATACCAGCACGAGCAGCTCTAGCTCAAGAACAATAGACCAGTACTGAAACTGTGGGATGTTTTCCACTCTCTGTCTGCACCAAGCTTCAAACGCTAGAGGAACTTGATCTGTTTGTGTTTGACAATAGCTGTCATAAGCCCGGTGCTGCAGAACATTTAGAGCTGCTGCTGTGATTTGATGGGCTCTCCTGGTGCGAGATACATGGGCTGCTTTGAGGAAGGAGTCAGCTGTCCCTGGAGATGAGATGTCAGCTTGCACTAGTGCTTCAACCCAACCACTTCCTTGTAACCAGTTCCCCAACATCTTCAGTGCCGCCATCTCAATATGCAGCCCACCAAACATAACCACCAGCTTGTCTTCACCATATTTCTCTGGCCACTTAAACTGGATTTGTTTTGCCAGGGCATATAATGGTTGGTCAAATGTGACCACAGGACTCTGGCCAGGATTCAAGTGTTCCACAGCTTTACTTATGACATCAAGTGAATGCTTGATCATGGCCACAGTGTGAGCACTTTCCTGAAACAGTGGAAGGAGAACAGTGGAACATGTGGCACGAATTCCTAGTGGCTGTCGGCTAGCATGGAAGGCAGCCCAAGAGGTATCCAATGAATCATCTGCAGTGGTTTTGTTTTCAATGACGTCCCTTGCATTGTCCAACCACTGGTACTCTTCCTTGGTATGCTGGCTGTAGCCATCTCTAGTGAGTGATTCTACCCTGGTTTCTGGAACCTGTGAGACCTTCATATTGCTAGCAACAGGGGGGACCTCAGTGTAGTACGCTGGCAAGCGGTCAATGGTCTTGGAACATTCTCCCTCAGGCCCACTGAGTACAAGAAGGCTTCGGTCAGTCCCTTCACCAACAAAAGACGGATGCTGGATCAGAGAGATTGCCGTGCCATGGAAAGAATCCCTAGCTGTTGTTGAACTGGGATTATGATCAATATTGTCAACAGCAGCAGTGGTAAACACATGACTGCGCAACTGTGGAGGGCATACCACTTGCTCTCTATGAAACTGCTGGCAGACGTTGTTCCCCATCTGAGTTGAGAGCTGAAGAACACGATCATAGGATATGCTCAAGCCCAGATGTGCCATTCTATCTACAAGTTCCTTTTTACGTGTGTGGGCATGCAGCATCAGTCCTATATATAATGGAACTGGTGCCTCTTGTGCAGTACTGTGTCTGACAACAGCTGCTTTGTCTGGTGCCCGCTTGTGCTTAACACTGTTGAATTTTAGCAACTGAGCAATCGCAAGTGCTGCAGGAGATGTTGCTTCTTCCATCTGGTCTTTGATGCTGGGTCCCTCTAGGACCATGTTCACAAGGGTAAGCAACAGCTGTGGCACAGAGTCCTCTTGGCATCGTTCGGGGAAACCATTAAATGGTTTGGCCTCACCAAATATGTGACGGCGGACAATCTGTGCAGCACGTGCAATGTGCACAGCATCTTTGTTGTTATCCTGCTCACAGGCTTTGGCAAGAGCAGTGCCGATGTCGTCTTCAAAGGCCATCAGGACGTCTCTTCCCTTGGTGTAAGCTCGCATATCAGGGAACTCGACAAGAAGCTTCTCTTTCAGCCGTGTAGAGTTAACTCTGTTATCAACCTCTACTCCTAGCTGTGCCATTCGTGACTTGTAGAGCTGGGCAAGTTCAGCTAGTTTGAATACAGGTGCTGACCCATCATGTTGTCTGGTCTCTTCTATGTAAAGCACCAGCTCAGCAAACACAACACCAGAGGTTGATGCTGCGTGTACCTGGCCATTATCTTCAAGACCTTCTAAGTTAGCCTTTCTGGCGCGATTATAGAGACCTACTAGGCATCTGGTGTGATACTTAGCTTCAATGGCCACCATGTCCCCAGCACTAAGTCGCCCAAGTAGTTCTGTGTCTTGAAGTAGGGTTGCAGCAGTGCGCACCCGTTTGTCCAATTGAAATGTTGTAGCCTCATGAAGGCCATCATTGCCAGCAGGCTGTCTGCAGAAGAAACAGGTGTCCTGTCTCATTTCAGGAGTCCGACTTGATTGAAACCTTCTGAGTCTGCATTCTGTCTGTTGATCAGGACTTTCACTGTGTGTTCGCTTTTTTGCTCTTTTCAGCATGGTTTCATTGTACTTCAGCCTGCATGTATGATGGTATTGAGCTTTGTTCGCAACCATGGCTGCTTCAATACCTTGGCCCTCATCCAGTCTTCCAATTGGAAATGTTGAAGGGAGCTGGCCAAGTTCATTAAACTGGATTAAATGCTCTGCAAGTGAACTGTATCCACTCCCCTTGTCTGCTCGCTTGGACTGCAAAGGACATCTCAATGCCTCTGCCGTGTGTTCTTGGCATATAATACAGAGCTTCCAGTCAGTCTTGGCTGTGCAAGAAGTTGATGGTCCTTGACCATCAAGATTCACAAGTTTGAATTTCTTCGACATTTTCTCAGACAAGAAAACTATTTTTTTGCAGTAAAGGCCGAGGGACTATCCTTTTACCACCTTTTACCGCAGGGAAACACATTCAAGTATGGGATACAACTAGGTTCGGATAAGAAAATTGCCCTACACCTAGCCCGATCGTTCATCCAGTACCATTTCATTCCTGTGCGATCTGTACACCATCCGGGTAACTATATGAAAGTCATATAAAGCCCCGTTACCCTTGGCTCGGCTCTCCCGCACTGGCACATCCTGTCCATTCAGGTGCGGCTATCTAACTACATCTAAATATGTAAACTATTAACTAGATGTGGGGCTAACATTAGATAGCATTTAGGAAACTAAACTACACTACCACTAAACTATCACCACAACCAGCACATTAATTACAGAAAATATGGCATTATTAAGCAGAGTGTATTTAGCTGGCACTGAACCCCATGCTGAGTTTCACAGCAGTGGTGTCACCAGTGTGCCCTGGCTGTGCTTCGACATCCACTCTATTACATTTCCATTCATACAATGGTTCAGTTTTCATTTTGCAGATATAGGGATTTTTGAGTTTATTGGATCAAAATTCTAATTCAAATAAAATAGATACTAGCTCTATTTTATTGCAATTACAATTTTGATGCCCGCCATGGCTGCCATCTTGAAAGAAACAGCGGTCATATTCAATTGTGAGGTAGAAGGAAGCTTCTGGCCAATTCCAAAGTTCCAAATTTGAATTCTGCATCATAAAAAATGAATGATTTGACACCGAGATCACCCATATCAGACAGTCATACCAGTTATGGCTGCCATCTTGAAAAATGGCGGCCATCTTGAATTTTCAATGACAATTTTCAATTATCCAAAAGACAATTACCAAGTACTATGTATGGTAAATAAATTCAACTAATTTTGTCTGTAATATCATATTATATCCATCACTCATAAGAAAACAGTTGTTGCTGGTGGCCATTTTGAAAAATGGCTGCCATGGGCGCCATGTTGAAAATTCATGATGCCTCCATATCCAATTCTTTTGGGAATGCCTTTGGCTATAAGTGTACCAAATTTCCTGCTTTTATCACAAACTGAACAATTGTTTTGGTTATCTGCCCCACTACAAGTGGAATTGGCATACAGAAGCACCCGGCGCTTTCACGAGTAGCAGCGCAGTATAATGGTGAGGGAGCTCGGATCGTAACTCACAGGTCACGGGTTCGATTCCCGGGCGCCATGTGGCCACCGTACCATTGAGCCTAACCTGAATTGCTTCAGCATGTGGACTCAGTATAAAATAATGTAAGCTGTGTAAGTAGCTCTAGATAAGAGGTTCTGCTAAATGCCTAGAATTATGCATTTAGCATTACAGGCATTTAGTAGACACTCTTATCCAGAGCGACTTACACAGCATTTGCATGGTATCCATTTCTATAGCAGGATATATACTGAAGAAATGCAGGTTAAGTACCTTGCTCCAGGGGTACAACGGCAGTGCCCTACCTGGGAATCAAACCTGCAACCTTTTGGTTACAAGCCCAGTTCCTTGCCCATTATGCTACACTGCCGCCCCTAAAAAAACGAATTTTTCACCAAAAAATTCAGCGGTAGAACAGACTTTTGCCCTCTTGTGCATCACACAGCCATTGCTTGCTGGTATTCGGAATCTCAGCAGAACTACAATGACGGATATGTGAAATAGATGTGAAATAGATGCAAAATAGATGTGAAATAGATGTGAAATATTCCCTTGGATCCATTGCCAGAATACCTTGACATTTTGTCATTTATTTTGCATGAAATCTCTGCCTTCTTACCTGGTGATAAAATTTCAACTTTAAAATATGTGACAGAGGGCCTCGTGGTGGTACAGCAGTAAAAGCGGCGACTCTCAGTCGCCACTAAAAAATATGTGACAGAGGGAAATGCATGTCTTGTATGCACACGGAATTACAATAAATTAAAGTTGTTGAAAACATATGACTTGCATCACAGGCTTTAAACATTGCTGATTTCGAAAACAGAAAATCTGTTATTGATGATAGCCTTTATGCTTTCTAAGGAGCCAGTATCTCCTTGACAACAGCTACAGATGCCTGCAGTCACCATGGGGACGGCTTTTCTGAACAAAGAAACGACTTGAGACCTGAGTAAAGGTATATTTCATATCTAAGTGATTTGCTATAAAAAATGTAAAAAAAATGGAAATAGAAACAATTAAGTGAAAAGTTTTCATGCGTGTACCAGGGATTAGTACATAGATAAGCACAGATATATGGCATGTTTGGGGCATGTTTGGGGCAAATAATGGCATGTTTGGGGCATGCTAAGCTTTTCATATGGATTATGCTAAGTAAACACGATTTGTTTATTAGCATATTGCTGACAGTCTGAGGCCCATAAGCCTCAAATTACCTCCAAACTATACAGTGTATAGTTTAATAATATTAATAATAATAATAATAATACCTTGCATTTATATAGCGCCTTTCTCGATACTCAAAGCGCTTACAGTGATGAGGGGGAAACTCGCCTCTACCACCACCAATGTGTAGCAGTTTGGTGGTAATATACCGTATACATTTTTATATGACTTTTTAATACAGCTAACTATTCTCACTTTATAACACACATTTACACAAGCTACATATTTCCTCCAAATTAATAAAAGACTGCTGTGCATATTGTTTATATTCCACAAGCAGTAGTAAGCTTTATAAAATAGCAAAGTGTACCAACAGCAATCCAAACCAAGTTGAAACAACCCACTTTCTGTGCCCACTGATTTAATGGGATTTGCAATGTGATAATTCCTGGGCCTATAGAAGAACCATGCACACACATTTTCAGTATAAACAGGTTGTAGGAGAGGACTAACAGTGCTGTAGGTACTGGTTCACGCTAATTGCATTTCAAGCTCATATTTCAAAGGCGTTTTTGCAGGGCGTTTTAAAACCCACTTGATTTGATGACTCTCCGCTTTAGTGTTTATACTCTTTAGAATGCAAATTAGGCAGATTACGCTTATTATGCAAATGCAGCGTTATTTTTGGCCATTTAACGCACATCAAATGCAAGCTTAGGAGTTTCCTTATTTTTGGCACTGCTGGGTCACTGCCTAATTGTGTTAATGGGACTGAAGTGAGTTTCTCTAAAACTGTATTCGCTGGGTGATAACATGTAGTTCAGTCTTTTTATATTCTGCCTATTCCAGATATAGACTAGTACATCCATAAATTGTGTGAAATGTTTTATTATGATGTCTTTTGCCAAGTGCATATCTATGAAAGGCTTCTGGTTGCCCACCTAAAGCCTCATTTTGGCAATTTTCACAAATGTATGTGATTGCATCATGCTTTAATGTCAAATTAGGTAACTGAATATTACATTTAAATGTTCAAAGACAATTCATGGCTGTACACTGTATGTTTTAGGTAAACATATGTTCTCATACGGCGCTGGAAAAAAAAAAAAACTAAGAGACCACTTCAAATTTTCAACAGTGTATGGTATGTGTCTGTGTAGTCTAACTTTTCATATTCTTTCATGAACTATTGACCACATTTGATTTTTAATTCCAAACAGAAATATTGTCCACATTTAATTGCAGAAAATTTTAAATGGCCAGAATATTAAAACACAGTGTTGATATGCATTGAACAATGCAAACTAAACAAGACCTATAAATACATAATAAAATAGCTTCTTTTTCGCTTAGGAAGGATTCTACAATTCTTCAAGAAATATGGGGGTGGTCTCAGTTTTTTTCCAGAGCTGTAAAACCTTTTGCTACTTTGTTTACATACAAACCAATTTTAAAATGCCAATTTATTATTCATTTTGTCATACAGAGGTGACGTACTGCATTTGTACCACAATGCCACGTGTGTCATGTTCTGTGCCATTTCTGATGGCGAACTCATGTCATGTGAGTGAAACACAGGAACACTTTAATTTGCATTGCAGTCAGACATACATTTCTCTGTTTCCTGTCAGTTGTTTCCCTCCTGTTATAACAGTTACAACTGACCTAATGTCACCGCAAAGACATTTGCATTTGGAATATCTGCCTGAAAACTGTTTCTCCTATGTTTAAGCACATGAATTGTAACGCAGAATAAATTATTTATTCACCCGTATTATAGCTGGCAAATTGTGGTTCTTCACTTCTGAATAAGAGCATTTCCATCTACATTTTGACATTTCTGGATTTTTGCTCGCATTCACTTACAGGGACGGCAGCACTGTACCCAGATACTGAAAGGGTAGGTGGAAACAGGACCCAGTAGCAGGCAGGAAGTACAAAAAACTGAAGTTTAATAAAGGGGCAAGGCAGCAATCCGTAGTGCAACAGGCAGGGTCGAAAACCGGGGAGACAGGGCAACAGTACAAAAACAGAGTCCAAAGAGTAGTCACAGAACAGACAGGGGTCGGAACCGGGAAGGCACAAAAACAGAATCCAAAATCAGGGTCATGAGAACACAGGCAGGAGTCAAAACCAGGGAGGCGTAAAGGGGAACAAAAAGAAAACAAAACAAAGACAGAATACAAAAATAAAATGACAACAGGAGAAGGACAAGGGATAACAAAAACTCAGAAACAGATACTCAAAAACCAACCACAACTAGGGAAGGTACTCGGAAGACTAGTATATCACACAGACGCAAACCAACAGTGAGGAACCGAAGACGGGGGAGTGACGACAAAGCAAACACGGAACAGTGCGACCAAAAATAAATACATAGTCAGGAATTAAATAAAAACCAAAAGAACATAATACAAACTAACAAACACAATTCAGAGTCCTGACAGATACGTACATCCGCTGGTTATGTTCGCCTACTGATGCTAGCCTAGTTGAAAATAATGAGGACTGGGACTTTGCTTTCTAAAATAACGCTTAATGGAAGCGCAGTTTGGAACTAGAATTTGTGGAGCTTGACATAAGCTTTGCTACTAAAAAACTTAAGGGGTGATGGAAACATGCTTCATAGAGAGGCACTAATGTGCTTTGAGGGAAAAATGATTTATAAATAGATATTTTTGTGGCCTGATGGATACATGGATCATAACTAAGTGAACGCTTGTTTGATAGAAACATGGTTAAAAACTGGGGACTTATGGTATAATGTAATCACTTGCAATCAGAGGGGGCATTAACACAGGAGGGGTGGGGGTGGGGTAGGGTTGGGGGGCGGGGCAGATAAATGTTCTGCATTCTGGAACTGAAAACACTGGAAATGTTTATTAAAGCATTTGTTGAACCAAATCGCATGTCCGATTTAATAATAATGATTATTTATGATGTCTGCTTGCTTTAAACCCAGGTGAAAAAAAACTGGTCAAAACTAAATTTTCGTGCCTCGTGTTTTGAAAATTAAAAAGTAAAGAAAAGTAAAGCTGCCATTCTGTAAACTAGTGTGAAATCTAGCAGTGGAGGCAAAAAAAAAAAAGATGAAGCAAAAGTGGACCATGTTGTCATTTTTTAAATTTTTAAATTTATTACAATTTTTCTTTTCTTTTTTAAAGGGCCGATGATATTACTGAAGCAGAAACTGACAGAAAAATACAAGTAAGACCAGAAGGTATGTGGCAACATCATCTACCGCATGTGTTATTCTGAAACGCAGCTCCTGAAAGGAAAGCATGCTGGTAATTAACTGTCATTCTGCTGCACTGGAATCCTTTCATTCTCTAGTGACTAAAAATATGTCACAAAAATTCCTTTAGTTTTGATAAAACGCAGGAATGGCTGTGACTCAAAGGGCAACCAGTGTTTCAATGTTACCACAAGGATGAGCAGAAATCTCAGTTGCCAAATAATTTACTGTTAGGTGTTGTTGCCATGAAAACTCATCTCGGGGAAAAGCCCCCATAAAAGACATGTCCGGTCCACAACCTGGAAAATACGTGAAAGATTGACCAATTGACCAAAAGGTTTCTTTCAAATTAATGTAGGAAATTATGTGTAAGTTACATATTGTATTAGTCCATACAACATAAAAGCATAATTGTTCTTGTAATGTTCTTGAACATAATGAATTTCAATTATTTCTTATTGAATATTCATATTTTCCTCTGGCAAGTTTGAACATTTAGCATCAGTAAACTATTGGAATTGGTACATCGAGCGCTGTGTTCTATAAACTTTGAGTACTATGTTGCGGGCTAGTTTACTCTTAAATAATCTTAGCTTGTTTTTTAAATTTCTCGGTCTAAACCATTGTGAGGCTGAGGCAAATCTAATATTCCAACAAACAAAGACATTTTTTTAATTACACGGCAGAAGGATAATAAAATGAATAATTAAATATTTATAATATTAGACAAGGTGTATGCTCAGCAGACCAGGTTATTTAAATAGTTTGAATTATTTGATTTAAATTTTACGGCCAATATCTCTGGTCTGAAAGGACATTTATCTGTGCATAGCAATCATGGAGAGTGGATAATATTGGGGATGTTGTTACACACAGTAGGCTCCGCTTCCTCCAAAGTTAAAAAAAACCTGGCTCCCGAACCCCCACTAGGTAATTATAAATGCGGTAATTGTGTGCACTGTGATAATACGGGGAACAGCAAGGTATTTTTCCACCCAGAACGGGCAAAGAGCACAAAAATAAGAGTTCATTAATTACAGCATTATAATCTATACGCTTAAATGCCCCTGTGGAATGGCCTGTACACTGTAAAAAATTGTAGGTGACTACAACGTAAAAAAAAAAGTCAACATTCTGCAACCACAATTTTGAGTAAACTGAACTTCTGGACACAAAGTTGATTAACTCAAAATATCAATTTAGTCAAACGTATTAATGTGTGTGAGAACTGAAGTTTTAAGTCCTTTGTACTTGAAAACTTAAGTTGAAAACTTACAAAGGACTTAAAACATCAGTTCTAAGTAACACACATTCATACGTTTGACTAAATTGATATTTTGAGTTAATCAACTTTGTGTCCAGAAGTTCAGTTTACTCAAAATTGTGTTTGCAGAATGTTGACTTATTTTTTTATGTTGTAGTCACCTACAATTTTTTACAGTGTACAGGACAAAGTAAGAGATTAAAACAACACATAGCAGAACTCAAAGCAGCGATACGAAACAAAAATCAACAATATGCAATCGCCTGTTATTACCTACGTACAAGCTAATCACGGCTCTCTAGCCACATTGCGCTTTATAGCTATTAAACCTGTCAAGCCCTCCCCCTGTGGGGGCGACATTATTGTGAAACTCAAGAGGAGAGAAGCACAGATATGCTACATGCTAACAGCTAAACTCAAGAGGAGAGAAGCACAGATACGCTACATGCTAACAGCTAAACTCAAGAGGAGAGAAGCACAGATACGCTACATGCTAACAGCTAAACTCAAGAGGAGAGAAGCACAGATATGCTACATGCTAACAGCTAAACTCAAGAGGAGAGAAGCACAGATACGCTAGATGCTAACAGCTAAACTCAAGAGGAGAGAAGCACAGATATGCTACATGCTAACAGCTAAACTCAAGAGGAGAGAAGCACAGATATGCTACATGCTAACAGCTAAACTCAAGAGGAGAGAAGCACAGATACGCTACATGCTAACAGCTAAACTCAAGAGGAGAGAAGCACAGATATGCTACATGCTAACAGCTAAACTCAAGAGGAGAGAAGCACAGATACACTAGATGCTAACAGCTAAACTCAAGAGGAGAGAAGCACAGATATGCTACATGCTAACAGCTAAACTCAAGAGGAGAGAAGCACAGATATGCTACATGCTAACAGCTAAACTCAAGAGGAGAGAAGCACAGATATGCTACATGCTAACAGCTAAACTCAAGAGGAGAGAAGCACAGATATGCTACATGCTAACAGCTAAACTCAAGAGGAGAGAAGCACAGATATGCTACATGCTAACAGCTAAACTCAAGAGGAGAGAAGCACAGATATGCTACATGCTAACAGCTAAACTCAAGAGGAGAGAAGCACAGATATGCTACATGCTAACAGCTAAACTCAAGAGGAGAGAAGCACAGATATGCTACATGCTAACAGCTAAACTCAAGAGAAGAGAAGCACAGATATGCTACATGCTAACAGCTAAACTCAAGAGGAGAGAAGCACAGATATGCTACATGCTAACAGCTAAACTCAAGAGGAGAGAAGCACAGATACGCTCGATGCTAACAAGGCAAAAGGCCTTAATGATGATCTTTCTTTGGTCACTTTCTTGTGACTAACTTATCTGTTATTTCTTATTCGCTATAAAATTAGAAATAGCAATTGGAGAATATAGATGAACTTGTGAATATTGTAAAAAGGAAGTTTATCAAATTTTTTCATAATGTTATCTAATTTAATAATTAATTGCCTGAATTGACATTGATTGTAAACCAGTCCTATTTAAGCAGAAGGAAGTCAGTGTACAGGTTGCTCTGAGGAAGGCATAATCCAGGTCGAAACATTATCCAAACTATCAGAGTGCTCCAAAGAATAGAATATTCCAGAGAATAGTCACAAAACCAAGTTTTCATTGGTTTAGTTTTTATAAAATATAAGAGATCAGCTTTACTTCTAGAAAGCAATGGCATTTGTCATTTGAATTTAGTCGCTTGAGGCATGACCACTATCACTAAATCATGTGACCTTATCATAGCAGCCCTATGATCAAGGGTATAGTATAAGGAAGCTACAGGTTAACACTGCCACCACAATTCATATATTAGTCCCATGTATTTTTTAATTGGATTTATTTTTTATACAATAGTGGATACTTATTACTAATTCTGAAGGCATATTAAAATGAGTACCGTCACACCATATATGTACCTTCATACCATTGTTCACACCCTATTTGAGTTGATATTTCTGGCATTTTTTTACGTTTTATGTTCGCCATAACCACGTTTATCTTTATGGTTGACGTAACCCACACCACCACCTATTTGACAGTAGAATGTTAAAAAAGATTTTTTTTTAAATGTTTAAATTATTTTAGTGACAATACTCCTATCCAATAAGACTATTATAGCAAGATATTGTGCATTAAATGCATATCACAGAAGCCAGAAGAATCTATTGGAAATCTGGAAATCTGATTTTAACAAACTTGATAATTAATCTATAGAGGATATGAACCAAGTTTCAAGTAAATTGGATCTGCAGGACAGGAAAAATCTTTTGTTTTCATTTTTTTTTTTAAGTGGTGAAAATTATAACATGGCAGGCCAAGTTTGGGTAAATTATGAATATGTGTATAACGACCATGTATACATCTGCAAATATTCAGGCCTGTACCCCTTATAGTGTGATTTATTATTAATTATGGTGTAACGACCCAATTTGGCTGCCATATTGGATTTCTTGGTCCAACCATGTAACAGATGGGTGCATATTAGGCCTCATCAGGTTTGGCTCTTGGCCCTCTACAATACTGCCAAGTATTTTTAGTTTTCCCACAAACAGTGTGGATTTTAGTCTGTTCTGAAGTGGCGGAAGACAAAAGCATAATGTACATGGACAGTAATTTCAGAATGAAAAAGCGCTTTAGTGAGAGAGTTGGAGAAAACTCCTCGCGATCGTCACTAAGGTGCAACAAAACCCCTATAAGGATCGATTACAGTGGAGTTAGAATCTTAAGAGAACTAGGCAAGGGTCTTAGGACTAAGGATAGGACTAAGTTCTTGGAACTAAGATGAGATTTCAGGCATTGCTGAAAGTTATAGTGTTTCAGTGGTTTTGATCACTAGTGTCGGGGGGATTGCACACAGCAGATAAGAGGGGAGAAGGTGGGTTTTTCGGCTATGTGATCACAGAAAGAATGGCTGCCAAATGTAGAGTATAAAATCATATCATGGATTGAATGTGTGAATAAACCAGACCATCACCGCCCAGGAGGTACTGTAAAGGCCTTGAATTGACGCAAGCGGCGATGAGAAGCCAGTGAGGACTGACAAGGAGAGGAAATTCATGAACATATTCCAGGAGGCCAAAGTAAAATTCGAGCAAATGATTAGATGTGACATTGTAGCGCGGGCAGGGATTCTGGCCGACAGAGCACCACAGTGCTTCTCACGGCACGTTACACCAGCTTGGACAAGCAGTCCGGATGCAACTCTACAGTAGCTGGTGTGAAACAAATTCTTAGGACTGGGTCAACAAAGCAGCCTGTTCAACAGAAAGGAGGAGGCTGTCGTCAAGATTCCAGCTTGACACTGATGTTCTTTGTAAACTAGGGGCGAAATTGTGTTGAACCCCAATTGCAAAGAGTTTTTCAAGGTCTCTAAGAGACAGGGGACTGGTTGCTAGGGCAAGCAGGCCTGTTTGTGCCAGATTGAGTTTAAGAAAATAGTTTGACATCCAAGTGTAGATGTCAAAGCACTAGAAACGTAAACATGTTTACCAAAGAAGGAGAAGAGGGAAGAACTATATATATACGTATATATACTGTATAGCTGTTGCAATCAATCATACAGGGCATGGTGCAAAAACATTATGTTTTGACAGTTCCTCAAATATTACTGGCTCAAAGACCATATTCGTGATAAAAGAATTATCTATGCAAAATGGCAATTCTGCAATTAAAAAGTATGCTGAATTATTTAAATGATTGAAAACTCTCTCCGCTGTGCCTTGCTAGCTATGCGACGATATTAATGACCATAATTCCAAAATGCTCCTCACCATTAAAAAGCAAACAAAACAGCCACAATTAAGGTGTTTACAATCTGACAGGAAAAAAAAGCGATATAACTTCTGTTCAAAGAGTGATATGGTGTTGTTAACGTTTACCGTTAGCCGATACACCAGAGAGTCGATAACACCATCTAACAATGAATGAATGGGAAGAGTTTAAACCTGTACCCGATGCCTCTCTGCATGACAGTCAGCATTACAAAGATGGATTGAGCGTAATGGGCCAGCTGCTTTGTGCTACGACACTCGGACCGGCGCCGCGCCTAAGTGAGAAGCAGGCTCTGACACCGCCTCAGCTCGCTGGCACATTGCCTTTATGCCTTTCTGAGCTTGGGCACCTTCCAGGTATTTTACTGCACACACAAAAACATTATAAGTAGGGCCGTTTACTTTTAAATGAAAATTCATTATGCTATATATGTTTCTTAAACACACTGACATAACAGCCAACAGCACCTACTAAATTACACCAATTGTGCGACCTCGTGCAAGTACCTTATGTGACCTGCAAGGGACGTCAAATGTGTGTTATTTTTTCTTGTCGCTACACACATTGACAATTTTGTCTCATCTGTCATAAGCTCTGAAATATCAAATGCGTTCATGACATGTATGGTGTCGTCATTATGACAGCAGTATTTAGGCTACAGAAGAGATATTTTCAATACATTTTAAATGTGGCCATTTATTTTGTAGTAACCTATCAGTAAGTGGGTATCAGTAATGTGGCATCCAGCCACAATTTTACAGGGAAATAATCCTGGGACAGGACCCCTGTGTCTTATATGCTTGGAAGGTCCTATAAACCATTATAAAATATAAATACATCTTATTAAAATACAATAGACTAGAGGATGTGGAAAATGTCCAAGTCCTTTAATAATTGCGTATTTATATGCATGTCAAAAGCAGATCAGGTCTTGTAGAGTTATGAATCTGGATATCAGCTCAGATACAGGTGCAGGTAAGTTCCGTGGTCTTTGACATGGGATAGGATAAACACATGAATATATCCATTGGGATATCAGACGATAGTGACAATGACTAGATTCAGACTTTCAATGAAAGAATAACTTTAAAAAGACAGTTATTTATTTTATGTAGGATAGAGAAATAAGAAAATATTCTATCAAACTAATGTACCTTCACAATATTGTACCATTTTATATATTATTTATGCAGTATTCATGAATTTGTAAAATGTCTGAAGTAGATATAAACTTTAATTGCGGCATAAAGCCAGGCCTGTCACTTAGAGGGTATGATTGTCTGGTTAGACACATTATGCTGCCGTATTCCTCTTCTTATATATAGTAAGTAGTGTAATTATGTACACGTCCCTTTAATTACACCCTCTCACCAATTTCCCTGAATCTTTAATTAATCCAAAAAGACACCGGTGCTGGCTAATCGTGATTTAATCATAATCAATAAGTACCATGTGCATTATGGAAAGTTATGAATAATTTGCAGATGAAGTCTAGTTGAACTCATTAATGGAACAGACCTTTACAGCCAACAGTTAAATACAGTACAGAAGCACAGCTGCTCCCACTTGTTTATTTATGCATTTATATTTAATACCAATAATTACTCTTAGAATACATGCTGGCAATGCAAATTAGGAAAAGCGAAATCTTGATTTATACATACATTTGAAGTCGGAAGTTTACATACACTTGGGTTGAAGTCAGTAAAACTAATTTTTAACCACTCCACAGATTTTATGTTAGCAAACTATAGTGTTGGCAAGTCAGTTAGGACATCTAATAATTTTTCCAACAATTGTTTACAGACAGATTATTTCACTTTAAATTCACTATATCACAATTCCAGTGGGTCAGAAGTTTACATACACTAAGTTGACTGTGCCTTTAAATTTTTAATATTTGGTCGCATATCCTTTGCATGCCATGACGTCCTGATGTTTGTGACCCAACAACATCAAAATACTCTTGATATCTTATTTTCTGGTACTCTTACAAGTGATACTATGACGTCTCTGCATTTGAATGGATCTCTATGGGAATTGGGGGGTGGGACTAGATTTAGCTGTAAATTATGCTGGAACAGTATGGAATACATGATTGGTAAAATGGCTGTAAGTCATCAAGGGTCTGAGGTATCAAACGAGCCTCAAACCATCACTCTGCTGCCAGATATGCAGTAGGTATGGATGGATCACTTTAAGGGTTGTTTCTCCTGACAAATTTTCCTATTGAACTCTATGGAAAAATAAGTCGGGAGAAGAAACCCTTCAAGTGATGCATCCATCGCTACTGTATTTCTGGCAGCAGAGTGATGGTTTAAGGCTTGTTTGATGTCAGACCATTGATGACTTAGAGCCATTTAGCCAACCATGTGTTTCCATACTGTTCCAGTTTAATTTATAGCTAAATCTAGTCCCACCCCCCAATTCCCATAGAAATCTATTAAAATACAGAGACGTTATAGTATCGCTTGCAAGAGTACCAGAAAATAAGATATCAAGAGTCTTTTTTTTGATGTTGTTGGGTCACAGACATCAGGAAGTCATGGCATGCAAGGATATGCGACCAAATATAAAAAATTTTAAGGCACCGTCAACTTAGTGTATGTAAACTTCTGACCCACTGGAATTGTGATATAGTGAATTAAAAATGAAATAATCTGTCTGTAAACAATTGTTGGAAAAATTACTTGTCTCATGCACAAAGTCGATGTCCTAACTGACTTGCCAACACTATAGATTGCTAACATGAAATCTGTGGAGTGGTTAAAAATGAGTTTTAATGACTTCAACCTAAGTGTATGCAAACTTCTGACTTCAACTGTACATGGCTGTGTAAGACCTTTAAGAAATATCCGTTCTCTGGAGACTAGTTACTAATAGGCCAGTCAATTTTCCTCTGATGCGTCTTTTAGACATTGCCTTTGCCAAGCATTATTGCAATTACACTACCTGTGTGTGTGTGTGTGTGTGTGTGTGTGTGTGTGTGTGTGTGTGCATAGTAATTGCAATAATTATCTCAGTGTCAAAAGATGCAGACTGATCTGTGAAACTCAGATTTTTAACAGCAGAACATACTCTGAACAGTTCACTAACAGCATAATTATGGATATTATTCATCATATCCATCTGTCTGATATCAATATTTCAGAAGGAGACTGCTGCTATGGGTTTATACATGGGGAAACCAACATGACAGTGTCACATAACTGAATATGGAAATGCACAAAATGTCTCAGTTGAGTGCCATTATGTGCCATCATGGCTGGTATTTTGTGACATAAATAATATAATGTATACTTACTGTATACTTAAACATCATTGTAACTATAGAATCCATTTTGTTCAAGGCGATAATGGAAAAAAAATCCAATTTGGAGTATCTGTGATCTGATCTCACTCTTTCCTGGCTCACAGTCAGAATGGCTGGCTCATACCTGCCCTCAGATTATCCCAGAACATTCCAGCAATAGTCCCGGCATCATTGATCATACATCATATGATGACCAATCCACCACACCCACCACTGCACTGAGGAATCTATTTAATGGGGAAATGACAAGATACGACGTTCAGCTCAATACCGTCCTATTTGTGCTGCTGTAGAGTTTTTGTAGCCATTTTTCTCAGGCACGACTGTGAGTAATCGACTTCCTGCATGTGGTAGAGGGAGCCAGCATAACCCAAGAGCTTGGAGGTGTTCTTCAAAGGACACCTGCAGAGATGCACTGGAGTGGAAATAATAATACAATAGTTTCCTCTGGGAGAAAGAAGGTATATGCATGGGCAGCACGGTGGTGTAGTGGGGAGCATGGTGGTGTAGTGGGGAGCACGGTGGTGCAGTGGGGAGCACGGTGGTGCAGTGGGAAGCGCGGTGGTGCAGTGGGTAGCGCGGTGGTGCAGTGGGGAGCACAGTGGTGCAGTGGGGAGCACGGTGGTGCAGTGGGGAGCACGGTGGTGCAGTGGGGAGCACGGTGGTGCAGTGGGGGGCACGGTGGTGCAGTGGATAGCACTGTTGCCTCACAGCGAGAAGGTCCCGGGCTCGTATCCCAGACGGGACCTTTCTGTGTGGAGTTTGTTTGTCCTCCCTGTGTCTGTGTGGGTTTCCTCCGGGTACTCCGGTTTCCTCCCAAAGTCCAAAGACATGCCAGTTAGGCTAATTGGGGAGGGGGGCGTTAACAGGGTGTTGCTGTAAAAGAGCACGTGTGCTCAGTCAACCTACCCTGTACAAGTAAAGATAAATAACAAAAAATAAAATAAAAAATAAAATAAAATAAAATAAAATAACAAAGATGGTCAGTAGAATATATGTAATAGGAGTCCCTATTTTGTAGTTCCATTTGCTGGAGACGATGAGCCAGCAGTAAATCTGGGAAGAAAAAAAAAAACACCGACAGGAAAAATGTGCTGTAATGTAACTGCAACACTGCTGTGAAATTTCAGCCTTGTACAAATCATGCGTCATGAACCTGCGTTCCGACGCGCACTTATGGGAGAGGTAGCTGCACGAAGAGCCACTTATTTTATTTTTACTTTCCACTTTCCCCCACACTCTAGCCTTGCGGTGCTCGTTGGGTGGATTTCAGGACACGGCCCCCCTTTCCGAAGCTTGTCAAAAATTACCCATACTGCACCTTCACCAGGCATCCTCTCCCAGGGTCCTGGAAGCTGAAAAAAAAGCCCTGTGAAAGCGCAGGAAACGTGTGAGGACAGAGCTGGCTTGGTGTCTGCGCCGGTCTCAGACGGTTGCATTGTGGATGGCTGTTTGTTATTGCTGTTTAATGCGCTTCTCAGGGGCCTCACAGAATCAGCAGATTGCGCCTCGGCTCCACGGCACCATCAGCAGCCTTGCAGACAGCTGCGGTGGCCAGAGAAGGAATATTAACACGTCAGGGATGCTGACTTATGTGACAGGGGCGCTGCCAAATTTGAAGGTGATGGGCCGTACGTGTACTACCAAAGATGACACGACGCCCATCGCAAAAAGACCTACCAGCTGTGTAACAACAACGGGGTCAAACAGTAAGCGTTCTTTTTATCCCCCACAGATTTTATAATAGCTGTTGTACAATGTGTGAGAATATTATGGCAATAAAATACATTCATTAATATTTTCACAAGACCAAACAGATTACTCTTCTTCATTCCGAACCATCATGGGGCGATTGCGGTTTAAATGGTTTAAAACCCCCAGACAACTTCATCTGTGAGATAAGGTGAAGCTGTTCCAGTTGTTGTACAGGCCTAAGGTTAGTTTCCCTGGCCCCTAAATGAAAAGCTCTGTAAAAAAAAAATACTATTGTAGGCTGACAATGATTAATAAATAATGTACTCATTAGTTTGCTGATAACTATAATTTATAATAACATGGAATAATAGTAGAAAAATATGTTAAGTCTAGAGATATGGGGTACCATTATATTTTACCAGGAGAACTATTCATCATACCTGAATCACTGTAAAATGAATGGATTTATTTTCCTCATGCAGTTCCATTTAAATACTTTGAAATAACCAGACAGCTTTATATTTTTTGTTATGCATGCTAAAGTAGGCCAGTCTTTCCTCTGCCTCTCCACAAAACTCACTACATGCATCATTAAACAACGTGATAATAAGCTCGAGATTTGCACCGGCCTTAACGTCTCCAAAAATCATTGAGGATATTGGCACCAAGACTTGCTCTCTTCGAGTTAACTCCCAAAGCTGGAATGGTACTGTGTAAAAGCCAGTCAGTTGAGACTATGCGAACGTTACTTAAGCATGTCAGCCAATACCCGTTTTAAATACATCTTTAAAACTCTGTGCTGGAGGTTCTTGTGATTTATCATATTTACACAGGTAAAAACACCTCCTTCTGTAATAATTTCCATAATATACATCTGACTGGATATGCACAGTTCTCCATGTTGCCACTGTCTATACTGTAAAACACCAAAAGAAAAAGAATAGCGTTTGGCTGTGAATCTCATTATTATTATGATTGGGATTATTATTATAATTATTCAAATCTCAATTAGACATTTGGCTGTAGCTTCTGCAGAGTTCAGACATGTGGGAATAAAACCTTGTTTTGCGAGACGCACGTCGTCTCTGAGGCTTGCTGCATCGTCCCGGAGTCCCAAAACGACAGCGTCGTTACCCCCGCCGTGACGGAGCATCGTTACACCTTCTCCGACCGTACTTTCCAAATGTGCAGGGTGTTTATGGACGGGCGCATTAAATGTGAAAACGGTGATAATAGGAACTGCCCCAACATGCCATTTTGACAAATAAGTATTGTTAAAGCAATGGCTTTATCAATACCTATATCACTTACTGTATCGAGCACTACTGTATGTCTTTATATATCATGCTTTTTTTCTGTTAGTACGGCAACTTCATAGTCTTATTTTTTGAGAATGCATGCTATTACTAATAACTAACATGTTAAATATATCTATTTCAATGCAGATATTATCTTTTTTTTTTGGGTTTACTATTTATGATTTATTATCTAGCCGACTTAAATATCACATTTAATGGATGTGAGACATCTGGAGTATTCGGAGAGTAGTTTTCATCATACACCCCATTATTATGGATCTCGAGTTTCAATGGCTGACCAGACGTTATCAGTAATTAATGCAGTAGTCTGTACCAAAATCTCCTATCAGATACCTTGGGAGTACACAGTCTCTGAGACAGTTCCCATCCAACGTTCTCAGGTCAATATCAAACACCTTTTGCATTTATCCCATATTGAAATGGGATGAACTTGACAGTTTCTACACTAGTCTGAAGTCACACGGGGGGACTGATTCTCCGAGACACATTACTGAAGGTGAAGACGGGAAGAAATCAACTGCCCAAGACAGCCCCAAACCTTCCCCAGAGCCAAAGAGTCACCTTAGGTTAAAAAGAGCCATGTTTGGAGTTATAGTGGCTGCTACCTCTATCTGTTGTTGACGAAGGACTCGCCCACTATATGATACATCAATGTCACAAGTAAAGAGTTTGTCAAAGGTGAAACCCCAGCGGACATGTGAAACAGTGAAAATGAATGAAGTTACATAATACTGTTTGGGGCAATAAAACCTGCATGAATATGAATGGCCCAAGGAATATTGCAGGTTGTGTATCATTTTGGAGAATGGTGTCACAGTTGAAAGACTATGAGAAGGTGACAAGTCACAGAGGCACTATTGTCAGTGGCTCTACACAAAAACAGACAACGTTTGGACAATCCTTGTGGCGCATTCCGTTGAAGATGTATGTGTATGTGGCATCCCAGGTACAACAGGTTTCTGTTAGGGAAGTAAGTTTCACCATGCATCGAACAATAAAAAAAAACATACCTGGAGGTGGATTTTATGTAATTTTCTTGTTCAGTGTTTTAGGTAGAGAATGGGGAACATAAACTAAGACCCTAATGCATTCATACTATAGGCTTGAATGCCCTAATAATATTATGTACACTGAAGGCTTACATAAAAACACTCACACACTGTTCATTCAATGCAAATGCAAGCAATGTCAAAAACTATTTTTCCCAAGACCATGTCTAATTTTCACCGCCACTTTTTGCGAAATGTAATATGTCCCAAGAAGCACTCTGATGTAAAAGCATAAAAATGGAATAAAGGCAATTAATGATTTATGCAAACACCTCCATTAAAGCGAACATTTATGTTTATCACCAAGAGAACTGGAAATTAATATTAGCCATAAGCTATAATATAAAAATAAGCCATAAGCGATATAAAAAGCCAAGATTTCATTTCCCTGGGTTGACATGGGGATTAAATGGAACATCACCAATCAGTGTTTAGTGGACTGCCATAACCTTTCTGATTTGCCTATATAGGGTAATATTTCAAAAGGTTCTTCTTGGGACTGCAGATTTCTTTTATGAAGGAAAACCCATTTCTGAAGATTGTGTGAACATGTTACTTGTTATTCAATTACACCCAAGTATCTCTTAGACCTCACATGCAGCAGAGTATGCCAGGAACACATTATTATCAGGAAGTGAGAGGAAGGGATCCAATTTCCATAATAATGAAAAAAGTTTCATTTTTCTCTATTTATTGAGAAGAGATGAACAGGTAAAAGTTCTTTATTCTCTCTGACAGAAATAAAGCACCTAACACTGGGGCAAGCTTCGCCAGCTCAGCAAATTTATACTTGGGTTTATGTTACGTGCTTTATGTTGTTATTTTTTATTATTTTTTAACAGGATTGGCCTATATAATATATATATATATATATATATATATATATATATATATATATATATAAATTGTCTCCAGTTTAGTGTTGCTGTTGCCATAACTGCATGTAATCCACAAATATAAAATACATTTGGACACAAATGTACTGGCCCAATGCAAGAAAGCCTCAGGCTCCTAAATTAATTAAAAAACTCCTCAGATAATTCTGTACTTTGTGAATGGCGATTGCCTAAAAGGACACGCATTATTTCGGTGAAAGTCCTTCATTTTTACTTTTTTCTTTTACAGTTAAGTATAATAGTAAAGACATAAAAACTATGAAATAACATAAATGTAATTATGCAGTGATCAAAAAAGTGTCAAACAAATCAAAATGTATCTTAGATTCTTCAAAGTAGCCACCCTTTGCCTTGATACCAGCTTGGCACTCTTGGCATTCTCTCAACCAACTTCATGAGCTAGCCACCTGGGATGCTTTTCCAACAGTCTTGAAGGAATTCCCACATATGCTGAGCACTTGGCTGCTTTTCCTTCACTCTCCGGTCCAACTCATCCAAAACCATCTCTATTGGGTTTAGGTTGGGTGTTAGATTAGGTCATCTGATGCAGCACTCCATCACTCTCCTTCTTTGTCCAATAGCTCTTACACAGCCTGGAGGTGTATTTTTGGGTCATTGTCCTGTTGAAAATCAAACGAGGGCCAAACTAAAGTGCAAGCCAGATGGGATGGCGTGTCCCTGCAGAATGCTGTGGTAGGCATGCTGGTTAAGTGCGCCTTCAATTCTAGATAACTCGTCCAACAGTGTCACCAACAAAGCAACCCCACACTGCCAGACTGTTCTTTATATGGATGAATTAAGCTGGGACTCATGACTCTGTTTCATGAACCTTAAGATAAGTTAAACATTGAACTTACAGAGTATAGTATGGCTATTCTTGTGTTTATTTGTTTGCCAACTCAATAAAATTAAATATTTATGAAATTTGCACTTTAAACCTTGAAGCAAGACACCTTTTATTTATAAGTCAATGTATTCGTTTTTATTTTTCTGCTTAGGTGTGTTTGTGTAGATTAACAAAATAAAATTAGATCAAATGGTATTTAATATTATTGTAGTAGGACTAACCAGTAGAAAATCTGATGAATTCCATTTCCTTTTGTAGTTTTTACAATAATCAAAATGCTTGCCTTCATCCTATTGAGATCATTCAACAGTAGATATCACATCAAGTCAAGCTATTGTTACTATCCTGCTCAAAATCTCAGTAAGGTTTAATTTAACTACCTCCTCAGACATACATCAAGAGGCCAATGTTCTCTTGAAGCACAGCACTTAAAGCATGTTGCGTTCCCATTATAATAAATCATTCCATACCCTAGATAACTACTGAATATGAGTGAGGCACTCCAGCTCTTAAAGGTCCAAGAGCCTGCGGTGTAACTGTATTTCAGACGAAATTACTATAATTTCAACAATGTTTGTGTTCTCAGGATCTCATCATTTTAGTGCAAAGGACACTCTTGAAAAAGCTCATCATGAAATATACTTTTATAAGCCAGCCATTTACCAAGCAGTTAAGAAAAAAAAATTGTGTGTGAGGGAGTCTTCAATGACAAAGGCTTTTCCTGTTTCATTTTTATTCTGTTAGTCATGTTGTGCAGTTCTTACTCTACGGCTGTTCTAGTTGAGCGAACCTAATTTTGCTACATATATAACGACAACTCCATCCAAGTAGGCTGGGGCGCTTAAAACATACTTTTCCTACTTTCATTAAAAAAATTAAATGTGCAATTTGCCCATTAATTCTCAATGCTATTATGTCAGTATGAATTAGTATTCTTCAGGGATTCTTACCTGACATATTAGAGTCATACCTGCTTTGGCCCCACTTTAAACAGGGTCTGTATTCTCTGTAAACAGGCCAAAACAGTTTTCACTGTGGTACTGAGAAAGGACTATCATAGTGTATGTTGGATACTGATTGTTTTTACATGGTTTCTCAGGAATGGATTTGCTTGAGGTCCTGACTGGCTCAGTTGGTAAAGCACATTAGGCAAGAGCACAGGCTGGGCTCAATAGCTCTCACATCAGAGACTCTTTTGCACAGAATAAACCTCACTATACTGTGTGTGTTTGTGTGTGCGTGTGCGTGTGCGTAGGATCACTCAGAGAATGTCATTTCATATTTCATGTCTCTATTCCCAGGAACTTTATTTAGCTGCGGCAGCAGAGTTCAATGAAAACCTCTTTTTTTTTAGGTATTTAGTACTTGCTGTACACGGAATGCTAGTCATTCATTAATTAGCATCACCATGTGCAAACCATAAATTTGGCACATCATTTCTTTTGCTTAAGGCTTCTATCAATAGTTAAATCCTTCATTGGATTTAATGTAAGAAACAAGAGCTTGTAGAGATTTTTTTTCTTGTAACCTGCGGGGGCCCATGTGTTATATGGGATAGCTGAGATTGGTGTTAAAATTAATCTTCTGGGTGCACATATTACTTTAGTAATGTCAATTGAATGCATTGAAATGCATTAACAATGAGAGTTCTGATGTTAAACAAATATTGATGTTGAATTCAGTGAATTTATTATGATCTCATCCGTATTTCAGTGGGCAAATGTGCAAGGGGTTTCAATATTCAATTCCACTAAAACAAGGTTCATGACTTGGAAACAAGTGATGTGGGAGCTAGACACCGCATTTTCAAGCCCGTCTCTCAAGAAATAAAAGGGCAGGAACAGTGAGCAGGATTTCGTCATAGGCCAGGCTGATAAATTCCACCAGTGGGCCATTTTTAAAAGCAAGTAGGCCTAAAACAAGTAGGCCAAAATACCTCTTAAGCAAACTTCCATGTTTTGTGCTATTTGTTGAAAATATTGCTTGTTGTGCAATAATATTGCAGCAACAATGTGGTTAACTTTTGGTTAAAAGAAAAAAAAAAAGAGGTTAAATTTTCTCTGGTTTCACTGACATTTCAAACCAAGCATAGCATCTGAAATTTAAAGGAAATTACAAACATTTACAGTCGAGAAAGTAAGACTTTTAAGAATCAACATTTTGTGATGGGCCTTGAAAATTTCTGTCATTCCTTGCACAGATCCATTATGGCCGCTGAAATATAACCGTACATTGCCTTTAATGCCACACTACATCCGCGGGCTAGCCAGTCTCAGCCCTACAAGTATGTCAATGGAAGATCTCTCAAGGATCTTCTCAACGGACAGTTATATCCATCGCTGTCTATATGTCCACTGCTGGAGGCTAAACAAGCCCATAAACCACACTCAGTACAATGGGATAACAATTCTGTGGGTCAATGATATGGAAATTGATCATTTACTAGAATCCGCACACGATGGAAACGTGGGTTTTTAAAACATGCATGATATCCTCCATCCATTTATGTTTTTTTTTATTCCAGTTTGGAATACCCAATCCTATCCATTGGTGCTCATTGCTGCTGTCTACACTGTTGATTTGAGAGGGCACAGACAAGCAAGCGTGTGCTCTCCCTCTGAAGCGCGTGATGTCAGCCGCCACCGCTCGTCGCAACGCAGTTCTGAATTCGAGCTCGCACGGACGTGAGTCAGAGGAAGACACAACGCTAGCAGGTGAGAAGAAAGATGCCGTACTTCCTGCCGACTGAACCCTTCCCCTCCCTGGGCAATGGTAGCACTAACCGTGCTAGCCCTGGGAATGTCGGGTTTCAATACCAGAATACCAGACTGTGGAGGCGGGGGGGGGGGGGGGGGGGGGGGGGGGTCCATCCATGCACTAGGACAGTGCCATAATAGGATAATCCACCCAGCAGCCCTTAATTATGTTTTAATCTAACTAGACAGTACAAGGAGTCAGACAAAATCCTTTTATTATATAAGCGAGACAAAAATTTCAAAATGTCACTTACAGGATTGCAAAAGCTTTTTTGCACAAAGCGATACGCCGGCCTGTAGCATCCTTATTGTTGCCTCTGTGTGTCATCATTGCTGATTCATCCCACAATTAAAGTGATCCCCTACCCTCCGCCTGTGATGACACACTATCCACCAGGTAAATGTCAACTGAGATACTGCAGCTTGTTGTTGATCATCGTTCTCTCTCTCTCTCTCACTCCCTAGACTAGCATTACTTCACAAAGCACCGGCTGAATTTCAATGCTGCCTGTTGCACATTTACACAAACTTTCCTACATTCAATTTTAAACCCTTTCTCCTTCACATGTAGAATGCAATATGATATTTATCTGCCCATTCCATTAACATCTCATATTAATGTTTGACATCTCTTAAAAAACAGTTTTTTTTATCTTGACACTTTATGACTTTTCCTCATTTGTTCGGATTAAATAGTAAACATGCGATAAACATAAAGGTCCTGCACTGGCTTTGTACACAAAGGTGATGTGTGGGGTCATTTGGGGGGTAGCTGTATAAAAAAAGTAAGAACATATACAACCTTTTTTAGTTTTAGTTTTTTAGATTTAACTTTACAAAATTTCACTTACCTCAGGCTCTAAAATGACATTTTTAATATCTAGGTATAAAAGGCTAGTCAATTGGGAGACACACAAAAGGTGAAACAAAAAGTTTTTTTCTATTACAATAAAATACATTTTTCCATTACAATAGTTTTATGTCAGTTTAAACTTTTGGGGTCAATTTGCCAAGACATAAAATATGTCATAAAATAAAATATAATATGACGGTTAATGCAATGATTCAGAAGAGCACAGGTTAGCATTGCTCTCCAGACAACATTAAAGCTGAAGTATATCGGCTGTAGTTAGTGCAATTTCACAAAAAAAATTAAATACTCCATCACAAAGCTAAATAATGATATATAAGCCAATGCAATTACAATACATTTAATTACAATGAATATAAAGATGAACAAGTTTATTTTTGTTATATTTTTTTTCAAAGGCTGACAATATCTATATCCTGCTATGTTTTCTAAATTCCATGACACACACAGACGCATGAATGATTTGTGTGCTAGAGAATATAATCACTTCACAAAAGTAGTGAACATGATCTCACTCTTTGTTTCTCCCAAGAAGTTTCACCAGGGCAGGAGAAGTGGCCCTCTAATCATCTGCATCTCTGCAGAATGCATTATAATATCCTCGAGTGCTTATCTGACCTTTATATCCACATTTTTCAGAACAGAAGCCTGCCGACATAAGTCTTCACGTTACAGTGCTGTTGCAATTGCTGGTTCCAGTTTCTCTTCACAATAATTTGATTTTCAAAGAGCAATATTATTACGGTTTCCTTCAATGCCCCTTATTGATGTATAGAAATGTCCATCTGCATTTGTGCAACATGCTCTCTTATCTTCCTCTGGCAGCCTGAATGCTTGACACACAGCACTGTAACCACAACGGTGTGTGCGTGTGTGTGTGCGTGCGTGCGTGCGTGCGTGCGTGCGTGCGTGCGTGCGTGCGTGCGTGTGTGTGTCAAGCAATTCAGCAACTGCTCCATTGTCTATAATACTGTGCTTTAGACTTCTTCTTCAATAAAGATTTTGTGAAGTGCTATAGAATCAGAACATTATATTTTTGTTCATATGTTATTTATTGTTATATTGTAATATTGTCATGGCTTAGGGTTGTTGTTAAGCTGGACATGGGTTTGAGTTCTACATTGCTTTTATGAGACAGATTCATCAATATAATATTCCTATCGGCTCAGAAAAGTAAAATAAGTCGATTTTAAATAATAAAAAAAAACTTTAATGAACTATAATAATCAGTCTGCAATCTAAAGTTATTTAGTTTACTGTTTTGAAGATCTGGACATAGTGTGGAGGAGGCTTAAAGAGATGTTAAAAGTAAATTTTTTTATGGGTGACTGCTTATAATGTTTTGATATCTAGGATGTTTATGTTAGCGGAAGGCCCGATAGTATTAATCTGATGAATGAACATTCTACTTTGCCACTTTTCAACATCAATTGCTGTTACAGTGTCACAGTCAGTTTCATTCTCACCAGAACAAAAACTGCCTGTAATCTAACTGTATTTCTAAGTCTCAGAAATGTTGTCCTCGTTTTCCCTGTCATTTTCGTCTTCTCCATCAGATTCAGAATCAGAATCGTTCATGAATTGTAGGATAAAGTCTATGTCTATGTCTATGCTTCTCCCAGTAGCTAAATTATGCAGAACAGTAGCAGCATTTTCAGCGGTGACTTCCATTTTGATAGGGAGTAAGTAAACAGAGCAGGCCATGTGAGTTTATTTATGGGCGAGGCACACCGGAACTCAGAGCCGATTGAAACTAGGAAGGTATTAATGGACGGATAGTCTGCACCCTCAAACTGAAGCATGCCCCCGGCAAACATGATTTTAACAAGCATATTTCTGTTACTTATTACAGGTATTTAGGTATCTTAAATATGTTCTATATTATATTAAGTGACTTCTAATACACATAACCTTCGTCATATGGAAAAGAACAAAAAACACATATTTTTGTTTTCACCCATATTTTGCGCCGTACTGTGAATTGCAGAAGTGCGACTTTTTTTTTTACCAACTCGCGTCACATATAGCGTATTTTGCCTTTCTCTTATTAAGATCAGTACTTGGCATTCTGTGGAGAGGACGTTTCACTTGGTGTCGCTCACCTATAGACCTATGGCTTCCGAGCGTTGAAATTAATATCAGCCTATAGCACTGATTACTCTTTCTCTCTCTTTCTCTCTCTCTCTCTCTCTCTCTCTCTCTCACACACACACACACACACACACACACACACACACTCTCTTTCCAGTGCCCCACTGAGTTCCTTCTTGTTTTAATTAATCAACTGGCCTCACCATAAAAACTGTTAATTCAGTCCATATCCCATGTGTGTTATTGGCTTATTCCCTGTAGGAAAAGGTGTACTGTACTGATGAATGTGTATTTGATGAGACAGACATTGCTTAATTTAGGAAATAAATACTGCCATATATCCTTTGCATGCTGTTACTTCCTGAAGTCTGTGACCCATCAACATCAAAAGACTCTCGATATCTTATTTTCAGATACTGTTACAAGCGACACTATAACCTCTCTGCATTTGAATGGATCGCTATGGGAATTGGAGGGTGAGACTAGATTCAGCTGTAAATTACACTGGTACAGTATGGAACACATGACTGGCGAAATGGCTATAAGTTATCAAAGGTCTAAGGTATCAAACGAGCCCCAAATCATCACTCTACGGCCAGATATAGATATGGATGGATCACTTTAAGGGTTTCTTCTCCTGACTCATTTTCCTATAGAACTCTATGGGGGGAAAACATGTTTTCACTTTGTCATTATGGGTTATTGAGTGTAGATTGATGGGCAAAAATGGCAATTTTATCCATTTAAAATTAAATCGCAATAAAGTGTGCAAAAAAGTGAAGGGGGTTGAATAATTTTGAGTGCAACTGTATATGCAGATCCACCCTTTTTTTAGCCAACTCGACACCTGGCAATAGGACTCTCAAAAACAAATAATTTGGAGGACAATTCAGTTCATCGGTCCCCAGGCAGTGAATTACAGCAATACTTCCCCCAAATACTCACCCTCTGTTACTTTCACTGTCTCAGATCAGTACTTGGCATGCCATGGAGAGGAGGTTTCACTTGGTCTCACTCACCTATCACTGATCTGAGACCAGTATTGTACAGCAGTGGTCCCCAACCCTGTTCCTGGAGATCTACCTTCCTGTAGGTTTTCATTTCAACCCTAATTTTGCACACCTGATTCTACTCCATGAGATCTAGCATGGTTGGGGACCAATGGTGTACTGTCACCTCTTACCCTAATTTTGAGCTGGCAACTTTAGACCTATGGCTTCCATGCCTTGAAATGAATTGATATTAGATGAATATCTCATTTTTAATTCTAGTATTATTTATTAACTCTAGTTTATTATTTATATTATTTACATTTTTTTAATTAAAAATGCATGTAATCACTTACTTGTTAATTTGCTAACAAGACTCTGCTGTCTGTCTCTATTTTAAAGTGTTTTTCTCTGATAATTATGTTTCTTAATTATACATGAGCTATTAATATTTGTTAGCTGCAAACATTTATCCTGCAATTATCCAAAATATCCTTGATCGCACACAGAGAAAACTATCTGGGCCATCTGAAAGCTGCTTAGCAGAGACACTTTTATCCAAACGTATTGTACAGTAAAACTGAAATAGTATAAAAAATAAAATAAAAATCATAAAGGAAACAGTAAAGAGACCCTTGAGCTGATAAATGTTGAATCCTTTGTGGCTCTGAGCAGCTGAATTGCTTTTCTGTGGCCATGAAACCTACTGAAGTGAAATGGACGCACACCAAACCTTTTTTCCTGTTGTGAAGAGAAGAAAAGTACAGTACACAGAAAAGCACAGCGTCTGCTGCTTCCTCCTGCCCTCCAGCAGAGGAGCCTCGTTTACGTGTGTGCACACCCTTTACTGGGGCAACAGCAGGCAGTCTTACACCTTAGTTATCGAGCTGGCTATGTCAGTGATCAAAAGACTAGGTGTGTGTTGTTAGTCTAACTGCCACATATTTCAGAAGTGGGTTGTGTGTGTCATCAGTCATTCATGGCAGGCAGGTTTGACGTACATGTTCTTTTTTTTTGTTTTGGTTATTGTACCTTTGACTAGTTGCTGAGGTTCATTAATTCAAAGTCTGGCCTGTACCATACAGCCTGCATTTGCATCTTCATGGAAAAATCATTTATATTCTCTTTTTTTTTTTGTATTGCCGCACAATTTAGCTGTAAAAATACGCGTTCTTAAATTTAAAAATGAACGATTTCCTCAATTTCGTCCCTTAAATCCATTTGGCAGTGTGGATAGGACTGAAAGCAAATTAGTACCCTAGTTAATTATTTCCTGAATCAGTACAGGAGAAATGAACAGGTTCGTATCTGCTCCAGTCCTATTAGCATGGCTGATGTGCGGGCAGAGGGCATCATTTGAATATCATTTTACCTTGACTGCTCACTTTTTTGGGGGTTCAGGCCTGAGTTTGGCCCAATTTTCCTTTCTGTTTCCTCTGTATAGCGTCTCTGTAAAAAAAGCGCTATATAGGAATAAAACTGAATTGACTTCAATCTACTTGAGACGCTACAATAGCCGTGGTCAGTGTGTGCTTTCCATATACTTTATAGATGTTGGTCACATATATGATATTATGAACTGGAAAGGGAAAACGCCTGCTTAATTATGTCATTTGAATTAACTAAGACAATTTCTGCCCAAAGGGCATTGTTAATGCTGATACAAAAGTAAACAAGAATAGAGATATGAGATATTAAATAACATTCTCAGCCATATCATGATTAATTGACATTAACAGAAAGTTATTTTACCCGTAGAAGACTTAAGTTTGAGCATTCAGGTTTTGAATAAAATGTTGAGTTTGAATATGAATGTAAGCCTCAACAGGACATCATAGGAAACCATTGGATATTTTTTGCAAGCCACTGGACACACCCTTGTTCACTGCAGACCTGCAGAGACTACACTATCCAAAACACAGAAAGACCTGTTGTAGATAAAAAAGAGTTACTATAGCAGGGGATAGAAACATCCGGCAACAGACGATAGACGCTACAAATTGCACGTGAAGAAATCTGGAAAATGCTTCTCAGCTCTATTTACAGTGTTGCTGAGAACCAGATGCCCAGAAGAAAATAAAATAATTGTCTATGCTTCCCTGTGCCGGACAGCTGACCATGATAACCGACATGGATCCCCCAGACAGGAAGGTGATAGGCCTGCAGATACTCAACACCATGATATTAGAAACCGTGTTATTCACACGCGTGTGCACTCCAGCGAGGGACAAGGTGTTGCTTTTCTGGAGCGATTCCTCTGACACGCGTTCTCATTCTGCCAACGTGGTGCCCAAGGAGCGTTCTGGTGACATCATCATCCCCTCCAGTAAGTCCATTAAGGGCCGTTCACTCGGATACCTCCCCACCCCTCGCCCCAACAGACTCTCCTCCTTCCATTTCCTTCACTCGGATACCTCCCCGCCCCTCGCCCAACAGACTCTCCTCCTTCCATTTCCTTCACTCGGATACCTCCCCGCCCCTCGCCCAACAGACTCTCCTCCTTCCATTCCCTTCACTCGGATACCTCCCCGCCCCTCGCCCAACAGACTCTCCTCCTTCCATTCCCTTCACTTGGATAGCCTCGTCTTTACAAGGTAAAGAAAGAGAATCAATCCAGAGCTGCTACGACCAATAATGATTCTGTCATACAAACGTCCACTCAGATATTGCATGGATATATTTTTCACAGGGTTGTTCCAGTACGCACAGCAATTTCATCCAGCACACAGAACAGTATATTAATGCACAATGGTGTATAAGATGTTGTTTTGTGCCAGCTTACATATACCAGCAAATTTGCCATGTTATTCTTTTTTTTCAAAAGATAGATTTTTTTAGACATATTCTGCATATAGGCTAATGCAGTAGGTGAGGTATTCTGATTTATGAATAATGGGGAATAAAGTACTTCACAATAAAGGTTTATAGAGATACAAGGCAGTGATATGTAACTATTGAAATGTGAAATACAATAATACTTTTATTTCTACATTGCTTTTTGTACATAGTGTTACATAGCTTCTCAAAATAAAAGTGAAGTCTAATAAAATCCAGTTTGCTATATGCAAACTTCCTGAAAGCCAAAGATACTGATGTCCACCAGGTCAATGAAGGACAGGTTTTATGGTTAGTATGGGAACAAAGCAGAACTGTTGTATAGCAAAAGGCACACTCAAAAAGGCATTCACAGACAGCAGAGTGACGTGGATTTATATTGAGGTCCTAGTCCTGTACAGTATGTCCCCAACCAGCCAAGGACACCAGCTTCCTTTTCATGTTCTCTGGGTAAGTGTCAGTCTACTGCAGTGTAATGGCTGCTATTTTCTTTACATTATCCACACCTTTTACGCCTAGAATGCTGCTCCGTATTTTTGCAACCTAGCAATCTTTTTCAATCCATGTTAGCCAACTACAATCTAAAATATGGAGCTTTATATTACCATCAAATGTCATGGAAGTACATTATTCTAGGGTGTTAACTATTAATGTTCTAATGTTTTTAGGAGAGGAACACTTGAAAGAGTGACTATATAACTAGAGTGACTATATAAGTAGTTATTGTAAAATACAATATAGCTGTATATTATATCATCTATTATAATACAGTATAGCAGTATTTTAATTGTTTAATATATATTTCATAACTAAATAATATGTTATTTGTCAATGGAAAAATGTCAGATAGTTCTTGTCTAGTGGCGCAGTGGAGCACCAAGAGTATTTGTGCGACGGCTGAAAAGTCACAGAGCAAAGGTCGATATATCGACGTGTTAAACAACCGCGAACATCAGCATATCGACATCTGACACAGCCCTGGGCAAAACCGTCAAACTCAGATGCTCGGCGGCGGATCTCCGGTGCACCCCACGCAGGCCGCCACAGCCGTGCAGTCATGTGACTCCCTGACAGACCGTGTCCGGCGCATCAGTCTGCGCACGAACCATGTAATTGCAAAAAACGGAGAGGCGTCGCATTTCACCGCCCGTCCGTTGCGGTTCCGCGGCGAGCGCGCGGCCGCGTGCCAAAAGGCGGGGCCTCCGACCCGCCACTGTCCTTGATGTAGAAGGAGTACGCCGGCGCGCGGATGAGCGGACGCTGATCGCTCGCTGTGACGGGCATCCTCCTCCAGCGAGAGAGAGAGAGGAAGGGGAGTCGTAACACAGCGGCAGGCTTGGGCTCGGCCACTGCAGCACTGTGTCGTCCCGTCACACACAAAAAGTGTCAAAACCTTCAAAAAAACTGGGTTCGGCAGAGAAAACGCAAATCAAACAGCTTTGCTTTCAAGTGCTACAGGCAAGGGCTTTTTTAAAATGTATAATATCATAAGTATAGAACTCTAATAATTAGAAGGCCTATGTGTTGTACTCATAGGGCCTGATTTACTAAGGCCTTTAGCGAGTGAAAAACCTTTTAGCACACGCAAAACCAATAACATGACAAATGATTGGTCATGGTATTTGTTTTGCACCAATCATTGGTTGTGCTATTAGTTTTGCGTGTGCTAAAGGTCTTGGTAAATCAGACCCATAATGTTATAACACTTTTTTCATCAGGTAATTTAAAGGATAAGTACACCCTAGATAACTTTTTTTCTCTGTTTGTATGCCTACCTTATAATGAAACATTCATCCATTCCGTTATTTCAACAATTCTGAAATAATATTGTATATCAGAAGAAACTGGTAGAAAAGTGTCTTTGTGCTTCCCCTGACAGTTGAAATTTCCTTTCTGCTCCCCACACTGCCCCCTCCCCAATCGTGATGTCAGAGTACCTCTTTGGAGGTACCTCTACGTCATATGGATCATTGTTGTCGCCCACAACGGAAACAGCCGTCACCTGATTGGTTAGACCCACTACGTTCCTTTCATTTTGGCTCCACGTTTTTAAACCATAACAACGTGGCGTCCTGTTCATAAACTGTCTTATTCCACCTAAATAGTCCACTAAAATATGTTTCTGATTGCTGAATCTTGATTCATATTTGATCTGCAACATCTAGTTTGACAGTTTGATCCGAGTTATACAAAATAATTTATACATTGTATGTTCATTTATGCAAATGACGATGGACACAGCTCCTCCTCCCCCACCCCTCTCCCTCGCTCACCCCACAAAATATTTTTCTAAATTGTGTAGTAGGCGGAGACAGTGGGTGCACTTACTCTTTAAGATCTTTCACTACACCCACAAATTGCAGCCAGAAAGTATAACATCCTGTTAGTAAAACATGATTGACTGCTTGCGCGGTTGTTTATTTAATTCATAACATTTACTTTCTATGTTTATTTGGTTATTCTATGTTTTGGGTTTATGAGTCTGATCTTATTGACACAGCATATTCTTTGCACTTTGCATATGTTGCATTTGACCTTAATGGACCTCACAGAGGAGCAAAAACACGAGAACCCATCGCTAATCACCTGCTAATTCTTGCCAGAATTTCACATTAACCTGTTTAGCAGTCAGATATGAAGCTATCAGGAGCAGCACCTGTATTCAATATGTCAGGGTATGTTAATTAAGTAAGGTGTTTCCATCCAAAGTTTAAATCGTTTCTAGTACGCCACAATGGCTATGTCTGTTTAGCATTGGTCAGGTACAAGTAGTTCTTCAAATAGTAAATCATGTAGTTAAATAATTATCTGTAATACATTATTGCAAAGCAAAATATAACTTGATAAATGCATTGTCTAAACTTAAGATATGACAAGAAATGGACAACAAAAACATAAGCTGTGGACTGAATTCTGACAGAGTTTGGGCTTAAATGGAAATGAAGCTTTACTATGAAATTTTGTTTAAAGATAGTGAATAGCACATTCAAAAGAGACTTTTGTTTTAATGAAATTCAGATTACCTCTGTGTTACAGATATCCTTCTGAGTTAAGATAAAATGTTTCTCAGTTTCGGCGTAAATTCGAACAGATGTCAGGCAATTGGATTTTTGTTTCGTTCCCTTTATTCAGGGCCTATTAGGAAAAGCAGTGTCTTTCGGGTCCATTTTATCTGAGTGAGAATAACATGATATGAAATTCTATGAGCTTGCGCTGTTTTATGTCAGTGCTGCTTCTATTATAGAATCCTTAATAATTGAATAATTATATGAACTGGAAGCCGCTTAGTTTAATCAAGATAGGGTAATTGGACATTCCAAATTATGGTCATAATTGGACAAGTTCGCTGTTCAGACACACATTGGGTGCCAAATATTATTTAATGTGCCAAAAATATTATTTAAAAAATAATAATAATTAAGATAGAGGATTAACCATGTATATAGTTTATGTTTTACATCATTGTTCCATCATGTTATTGGTTTATAATCATATGTAGATCCTCCAAAATAAAGTTGTAATGTAGCTACGTCATGCATCATCAATCGACTCTTATGCCACAAGTTATTTTATCTTTAAAACCTGCAGTTCAAATCTCATTCTGTGGAGACATTTCTCTAAAGCAGATTAATGATATATATTGCAGAAGGCAAATTCTTCCTTCTCACACAAACATGTTAGGTCACGTTCGTGCATAATTTAATTTCATTAGAGCGTTTGATGCGTATTAAATGTTTGGCTTTTATGTAATTTCTCTCTTGTGCTGTGGTATTATAATAGCAAAAAGACATGATAACGGTCTACCAGGCCTGCAAATGTGAATGATGGATTCACAGGTCATTATTAGGAGGTTGACACTTGGTGGCCAATAACTGTAATATTAATGTTATCGCCATAGCCATGTCTTGGTTTTCAGCGAACCAAAGTCGCCAGATGAATTTGCAGCGCCCCAGCTGCTCCACACTAAAACGTATCATTAGATCTGTGATCACATGGATGTGTGTCCAGACAATGCTTTGATTTCAGTCCCTTTTTTTGTGTGGCAAAACTATACTGTGAAATGGTGTGAATGTCCATTTTGGATAATGCTTTTCCAGTCTAAAGAGCGTTAAGCCTTTTCCTGGATCCACACCCAACGTAGAATTACTTTTCTACCCTCAATAAAGCACATTATTCAAATACAGCTGCATAGCAATTACCCACATTTATGACAGGTGTTATGATATGCTTATGACAGTGTAATGAAAGCTTTATGACAAGTAGTTCAAGAAAAGTTTTACTGGGACGGGATGTCTGGGTCCATAGACATGGCTTCAAACCTGGCAATTAATCTAGCTATTGACAGCTGTCTTAGGTGCAATACTATTTGAGCCCCTGGATAAGGCTGATAGGGCTTGTGATGGTTATCCATGAAGACTACTTTTTTTTCCCCTGGTGATTACATCAGCTAAGTGAGTTGGGGTTAGAACCCTTGTCTATCTAAATTAAACTATTACAGTCTCAGGGCAAATTTTGAGATGTGTGCCAAAGGTTTCAGGTCTGCCAGCATTGGACCAATGCATAAACTCACCTGCCTTCAATCCAAACCTTTCACATCAGGCAATATAGGCTTTGTTGATTTCTTTATTTTTTTTAATTTTATTTTAGTAAGGTATTTCAACAGATAATTCAATTATCTTTTAGAGTGATGACCTGGGGATTCAAAGTGAGGAGGACATGCAAAAGGTTTAACGGGTCAATCACGATAAAGTACGGAGCCAATTTTTTGTTAGAATTTGACCGGGGAAACTTGGGTTATCACCTCTACTCTTTCAAAAAAGTGTCTTGGGATCTCTAATGACCACACTGAGTCAGGACCTTGCTTTAATGTCTCAACCAAGGAACGGCACCTTCCCCTGCACAGTGGCTCCATTGCCAGGCTTTACTTCTGGGGCACTGGATTTATATTTGGTACAGAGAAAAAAGTGTCTCCTCCTCTCCATTGCTCTTCGTTTTACAGCCCAGTGGCTATATTTCTACGGTGGATAATGAAGAGCTAGCTGAGAAACCTCGCTATCTAGTCACTTCAAGGGAAGAGTGTTTTTGCAAACCTCACTAAGTCCACTTTTGATAAAACACACTTTTCAAGGTGGGGTATAATTTTTCAGTTAAATGGTTAGGTATTTGCAGTTTTACTTTTACGTTATTATTCTTAAGGATTTAAGTATAAAATGTGATTTTTCATGCAAAGTCACATTTTACTACCACATTTCATGCTAACGATTTTGCTCAAAATTGCTAAAAGTAGGCTGAATGACTTTTTGGAAAGAAAACGCTCTTCAATTTGACCTGTTCAAAGAAAGTAGCATTTCATGATAATGGACAGAGAGTTCACCCAGAGATCAAGGTTAATTAGTCAGCCTCGCTTTCTACATTAGCTGTTTAATCACAACGTATATTTATGATTAGTAGCGGCACAATATTTCTAAAGTAGTTATAATGAAATTCCACGCATGAGATTCCTGCTAATAAATAAATGCGGAGTTTGATTGGACATGCCTGCATTATCAAGTCTACCACAGATTTTGCATTAGCAATATGTCTTTGGAAACATTATTGACTAACAGCACTTTCAGATGCCAACCAGGGGACATCACTGGGATAGGAGTCTTGACAATTTACGTCACAAATACAGAGCTGCGCACTTAACCATACCCAGAATGTGGATATGTTGATAGGAGCATTGGAGAGATGCATCCATTATAAATCTTGAAAGGGAAGTGCCAGTGTCATTAGAAACAAAGGAGCAAGCAAGACAAGGACATTCATACAATCCTATAAGGGCTGGGCCACTGTTAAATCTATTTGTCTCAACAAGGCAGAGAGAGAGAAAGAGACTTTACTTTTTGAGTGTATAGACTCCCTGTCGTTGGTTTGGGCCTTGATTAACTCCACTGTTTTTTTGTTTTTTTAATTTTTTTATTGCAGTCACAGGTCAGATGCTGCTAGATTGATTCTCCATGCTTCAGATATAAGTGACCTTTTAGACCACTTCAAACTTGATGTGTCAAATTGTGTTGGGAGTTTAATTTACAGGTATTGCTTCTTCTGAGAAAGTGAAGTGAGTATTGAGCTCAAACCTTGATACGGGCACACATCACCGCAGAGTATTTTGAGAGGGTCTCAAATGCTCAATATGCCAGTTGAATATCATGTCAGAATTCTGGTATTCAGTAATGTGGGACCCTGTAGAGTTTTTAGAAAGGGCCACAGTGGTGGCGTTTGTGATTTACATTCATGAGTTTGGAAGTGGCGTTTGTGATACAAAGCACATTTTGCCAAGTCATCTCTTTAAGTTAGATCCTTCACAATTTTTTTCAGCAAAGAACTTTTTCGATTATGACATCACATCCAGGAATATACACTAGCTGATACATTTCAGACAATTTGTTTTGTTTGCTACATTGTGGCAAGCAAATATACACATACCCTTGAATGAAGCATTCATCCATTATATCCGTCCATTTAACCAAAGCTTACATTTGGCCACGGAAATGATGAGTGTAATCTCAGACATTCTCAAATAATTATAAATCAGGTCCTCATTTGAAATAATGATGCCATCCAAAACAACCCTGTAACACCACTATGACTGCTCTTCCACCCAAACAATCTTGGTGAAAATATACACATAAGATCTGGCGTAAGAGTTTACAATACCCCCTGTACTGATATTATCTGCAACTTGCAATGCCTCGAGTTGAAGATAACATCAAATAAATACATGCATTTTTCTTCTGGTTAAACTGTACAGTATGTCTATTGCACAACACTCAAGCTCAAATTTGAGGAAAATTACAACAGGAAATGGGAATAAATCTCTGGAATGAAGCCCCCAAACCGAAATTCAATTAACGCACATAATTTTTAAATGATTTGGTTTCAGGTGTGAAAGGGATTTTTGTGTCCCCCTGCGCCCTGCTTTCTCTACACGCCCATTACTGTTTCAGCTTAACCAGCCCGCAGGTTGTCCTTCGCTTCCAGGTCATTAGATTTGATTGGAGGACTCCTTCCAGGTCGTTAGATAAAGAACAGTGGTGGATTGAGTGTGGGAGCCTTATCGAATAGACTGTTGTACTCCAGAGAAATGCTGTTTTTGGCTTAGACGGCTCCCGCCATGCAGAACCTGAAGGCTTTCTATATAAAAAAAGAAAAAAGCCAGTGAACGACCCCTTGTCCTTGATAGGCCTCGTCCGTAACACGCTCACGGATGAAAGTAGGATATCTGGCGTTGTTCCCTTTCCTCTTAGCCTCAGATTCACTCACTCCTCTGTAGGTTAATTTATATTCAGTTACTTTGGCCTGTCATCACAGACGCAAAGTCTAAGGGAGAAACAAACGCTGAAGTAGAGGGCTCGTTAAATCACGTGATATTACAATAGCACAAATCATCTTGGGCAGGTGCCAGTATCTTTCAGCATGCTGGTTACCAAAGGTGTTTGGTCTGCAGGAGGTAAAGAAATCTGATTATGCACCCATTCCTTGCCAGGTAATTGTTTCGTTATATAAATACTTTTTCTTGACACTCAGCCTTATAAATACAAGAGGCTTTTCTTTGGGTTGTTGGCTCATTACATTATTTAGGGTACAAATTAGACAACTAAAACTAGAACTTAATCAAATAATAAAGCATGAAGCTACTCATACTAGTTACTAGTTAGGCTACTGTATGTTCCATAGTCTTAGTATCAGATATAAATGCAGGCAGTTGAGGTGATATGGTTTAAAACAGCACAATACCAAAGCAATTGGAAGAAAATACTTTGGTCACACTTTAAACTAAGTCATATAATGCCTTCATAAACGAGACATAATGGCTTCATAAATCATGCATAAGCAAATGTCATGCTTCATAAAGGGTGACATAACACCTTCTTATGCAACATGTTATGCCAAATGTGACATAACCAACAATGTCACCTGGCTAATGGCTAAACATTATACTGGGTGACATAAAGCATGCTTATGTAGGATGCTATGCTAACTGAGGAACATTTGGCATAACATATTGCATAAGAAGGTGTTATGTCACCCTTTATGAAGCATGACATTTGCTTATGTATGATTTATGAAGCCTTTATGTCATGTTCATGTAGGCTTTATACAGCATATATAAAGCCTTCATATGGAGACTTTGTTAAAAATACTTCTATATAACCTTGGCCTCGGCATGAACTTATAGTAATGAATGCAAACCGTCAGTACTCTAAATAAAATAATTATTGCTTTCAAATAAAGTATTTGTAAGCAAAGGGATATATTTTCACTTTCTTACGTAGAATATTACAATGTTATTACAATTCAGTTATATATGCACCACGAGGCAGGTAAATTAGTTTTAAATGTGTTTTCTACCTTTCTAATGGTGTTTACAGTCATTGAAAGAAACAGCTGAAATGTCATGTATAGCAATTTACCCTCTTAGTCTCCAGCTTGTTTTTACACATTAAATTCTCTGCCTACTGAGGAAAATATTTTAAAAACAACAAAAATTATTTGAGTTTCATGTTGTGCAGCCAGATGTAACCTACAATTTGACATCAATAAACATTTTACAGTCCTCATACCTGATGCCAGTCTTAGTTTGGGATGAACATTAGCAATGTGGCATCTCCTAGATCTGTGATTATAATCTTTTCAGCTGTGACATTTGATATTCACAGCTTGTGCATACATCCTTAGACCACTCAGCTCATTCTGTCAGTGAACCCACTACACACCAACGTGTTATAATGGCTTGTTTGCTGGGCGGCTGGATTCAGAATGCCATCATAGATGTCACAGAGAGGAATGTTCCCGAATCTGTCCTAGACACACATTTTTCTGCTACTAAAAAGGGCCAAATATGTCACCTACAACAGACGTTTATAACATTTACGTTTATAACATCTCTAGTTACGATATAGAAAGTCAACATCGGGGAAGTTGGGGAAAGATTTTGACACTTAAAATGATTTTTCCATAATTCACAACAACACTTTTTTTTCCCATTTATTTATTTTTCTGAATTTTATGTCAGTTACTGGAACATCTTATCTCTGCGTGCATTAAAGCAAAAAAAAAAGTGCTTTGTGTGAACAAGACTGGAGGAAGCTTCAGATTTGTTTACTCTTGCACGGATTGGGAATGATGCACGATCATGCCCACCGCAGTTCTTTTACTGCAGGCTTTAGAAAAATGAGCAAATAAAGGAGTTGACATCACAATTATCTGCAGAATGCCACGGCTTCAGGCAACTGCAGCCAATACCTGCGCCGTAGTTCTTGTTAGGGGAGGCTAAAACTGGCTCGCCTCTCACAAGCACATTTGCATACGCTCGCACACAGAGAGAGACAGATGTGGCCGACGTTTCCGTTAATGTGCCTAAAATTGAAATGTTATTGTAAGTGAAGACTTGGCATTTCCCCCAACCCAGAAAGATGCCGGAGGTGACTTCTTCATTTAATCGAGAAAGACGCTGTCAAGTCCAGCTATGGACAACAGCGCTCAATAGCTCGGTAATGCATATCAATTAGACACAGGGTGCCATAATTTTTCAAAAATGTTTTATTTATTTATTCAGATAAGCAAAAGGGCCTTGGGCCTGCCTTATTGGTGACAGATGTATCAGAGGAGTGAGCAGGTTTGTGCAGTCCTATCTGTGCGCAGGGACAAACGGACCTTTCACCACCCTCTCCAACCGTAATCCAGGGCGCTCTGTCAGAACCATAGAACCAGGCTCCAAATCCCCCAGATTACACAACCGATCAGAGCTGTCACTTCAGAGGCCTGCCTGATGCGTGTTTCTCATCCCACCTGACAAGGGTTTTGGTTTGTGAATCAGTGTGTGTGTGTGTGTGTGTGTGTGTGTATGTTTATGTATGTGTGTGGGCAGTGTTGCGTGTGTACATGCCTGCATGTTTGGAAGGCCTGCCTGTTAGCAGTTTCTAGGCACTTTCAGGACTAAAGCTCATTGGCATTCTTCATTTCAATCAGGAACTGTCAATCAGTGGAGCTCAGGTATGCGCAGGTGGGGGGGTTGGGGTGGTCAGTCAGCAGAGCTCAGGTACACACAGGTGGGGTGGGGTGGCGGGGTTGATAAGGAAGTCTCATGCTCCGACACGGACCTCTCGCCGCAGCAAATATGACATGCCTGCTTTGGCTCGCGTCCAAGAACGAGGCGCCTCGCCTTCTATCGACAGGTAATCGTAAGCGGAGGAGTAAAGATCCCACGCGTATCAGTGCGAGAGCCTCCACCCCACACACCCCCTGCTCTGTCAATCCATCCTCCCGCTCATGTGATCCGCTGCGCTGAGGAGTCGTGTCAAACAATTTACACTCGTCAATTTAGCAGATGTTTTTTAGCTAAAGCAACTTGCAAAGAGCAGAGAATTTGAGGCTAAACACTATAACACCATAAGAGCTAGACAGACAGGTACAGTGATAATCACCTGTGTGCTGTTGACAAGGTGTTTGCCTCAAGACTTGTGAGATACAGAGAGAGAGAGCTGTTTATTTTTTTTACAAATAGAAACTAGACACTACAAAGGTGAGTTTTGAGACATTTGTGAGGAACAGCCAGACAATTTCCACAAAGAAATGTACTGCGAGCAAATACGCCTTCCTTAGATTCAACTTCTTGCAGGTCAGACCTCTGAAACAGAGGGAGCCGTCGTCCTGGCTCTTGATTCGTGAGCCCACCCGTTCTCGCGCCTGATATTGAACCTGAACTCACTTCATCGAGGAAGTTAAATCCGGAGAGCTGCCGGCGAGACATTCTCCTGAATTAAACTTGAGAGAAGAGTTTGGGTCGAGTAAACTCCCCGGAGAAACTTCTCGGCAACTCTTTGCAGATGACATCAAATTCATAATCTCTTTATCTCTGCTGTTAATGTTGAAGATAGAGCGGAACGATGCAGATTGTGATCGTACGTGCCCTGACTGACTGCACCGGAGAAGTGGCGCAGTGGTTCATATGTCATCTGACACCAAATAGATTAGATTCTAGATTAGATCCCTGGTAACATTTATTTCAAATAATTGCCTTTTTTTTCATTAATGGAAAATGAAAGCGCTTTCCCCGTAATGGCTGAATTTAAGAAGCTATTATCAGTTCATCCTCAGATCGCGCAATAACCGCGTTCATTTTCCGTCTTGAAGAGTGGTTGCCGGCCTGGCGGCCGTTCATAAACTTAGATTTTTTTACTCGCTATTTTTTTTATTCGGGCGCTCAGCGTAGCACGTATACCCTGCTGTTTGCTGCTTTGGAAAAACTGTTGCTGTCTAAAGAAGCATCCACCCACTCCTTCAAGCTCGTCGGTTTTCAAGTGGGATGATGTGGGATGCCTTTCGGGAATAATGTTAAGGAAAGGACCTTAAATGGTATGGCAGCTATTCTTAATAGCCTATTTCATCACGTTTCAAAGTAGAGCTCCGTGAGTGAGGTGGATCGCAGAGAAATTCAAACGAAAGAAGTAACGGAAACAAATGACAACACATTCTGCTCCAACTGTGACAAGTCTGTTTCTTATTTGTCTTCCTCTATTTGGCGTGAGGGCAATTACGTTTTCAGAAATGCACGGATATCAATCTTACCACATTAACATATTTCAGACGGTTAACCCCCCCCTCATTCAAAACATTTGCACGTCAACATTTGCCTGCATTTCCTTGAAAACAACCGAACCCAGGCATGTGCAAAACACCCAGTGATAAATTTTCATGTCCACATTTCCAGAATGCTCTTCCCAGATGTGTGCTGAAACAGGGCATGGGTTCTGAATCACAATCTTTTTTTTGTATTCGACTGGCGCTACACTAGACAGTAGACAATAGATCTTAGTGTTCATGGACAGATGTCTTGTCCGTGGACTGTTCAGGGGATCAGCAGGCATTATGGGCCAGCTGTAATTCAGTCATCTCTATGGTTCCAACCTTGAGTCCTCCAGGAGCAGCATTGTGTGCCAGGCTTATTCCTCAACGCTATAAACCTGGTGAAGGCAGAGCAGGACTGAGCAATAAACCCACACACTTCTCAGGGTGCGACTGTTATTTTCTAACCAATCACATAAACTCAGTGAGGGTGTGTCTTTGTAGGTAGAGATTCAAGCCGGAAATTCAAACAAACTATGAGAAGCAGGGTCAGGAGTGATTGAATAGGGAGAGGAAGGTCCAATCTCAATATCCACCCTGAGGACTGAGGACTGAGCCCCCACAGACTTTGTTTGTCATCACATGCGTGTCCAGGCTCGAAATGGTACAAATATGAGGAATGGGACTGTAACGTTCCGTTCCCCTCCTGTCCTTCTCCGCGTTTTCCTGTTTTCCCTCCGTGTCATGTTGGATTCCCCTGTCCATGTTTTCCCATTTGCTGCAGGCTGGGCGTTTCCCTTCTGTTTGTTTCTCGGTTTCCTACTTTGGTTTCCACCTATCGCTTTCCCTGCTCTTGGCTTTCTTTCCGCACCTGGTTTATTGTCAATCACACTCAGTTACATTCCTCACGTGTTCGCCTTTGTTTTCAATTTCACTCCCCTACTTAAACCCCCGGCTGGCTGCTAGTCGGCGCCAGTTCGTTGTCTTAACTACGTTGTGTGTTCCTGGTCTTCTGGTTATTGTACGAGAGTTCTGTATGCTTGGTTGCGAACCTAACCCGTCAGTTTACAGTCGTTCTACCCTCCGGTCTGGTTACTATTCTGCCCTATCATTTACTGCATGCTTTGCTGCTAACCTGTCTCCCTCTAACTACCAGCTGTTCCTGCCTGCACCAGTCTGTAGCTGTTAGTCAGTGTGTTTGTGTGTTACGGTGCCTCCAACTCCAGCTCGCAGCACGGCCGCAGTGGGGTGTCTGCCTCGCTATCCTGCAGTGGTTCCTGTCCGGCCAAGGCGAATCCCTTTGCCGCGGTTACGGTCCCAGGTTCCGCAGCAAACCAGCTACCTCCACCGGCTCCAGCTGAGCCCCGCCACACAGTTCCACCCTGCCGGGCGCTGCCGGCTACCTACCTCAGTATCCAGTCCCGTACCAGCTGAACCTCCCGGTCCAGTTCCAGTCCAGTTCCGGTGCTTCGTGCACCTCCAGTTTAAAGTCCAGTTCCGGCTTGGAACAATCCTGTTGTTCCTGCTGTCCAGTTCCAGTTGGACCTCCCGGTCCAGTTCCAGTCCAGTTCCGGTGCTACGTGCACCTCCAGTTTAAAGTCCAGTTCCGGCTTGGAACAGATCCTGTTGTTCCTGCCGTCCAGTTCCAGTTGGACCTCCCGGTCCAGTTCCAGTCCAGTTCCGGTGCTACGTGCACCTCCAGTTTAAAGTCCAGTTCCGGCTTGGAACAGATCCTGTTGTTCCTGCTACCCAGTTCCAGTTGGACCTCCCGGTCCAGTTCCGGTCCAGTTCCGGTGCTACGTGCACCTCCCGTTTAAAGTCCAGTTCCGGTTTGGAACAATCCTGTTGTTCCGGCTGTCCCGTTCCAGTTGGACCTCCCGGTCCAGTTCCAGTCCAGTTCCGGTGCTACGTGCACCTCCAGTTTAAAGTCCAGTTCTGGTTTGGAACAAACCCGCCTACTCCGTGGTCCAGTTCCTGAGTGGACCTCCGGTCCAGTACAGTCCAGTTCCGGCTTGGAACTCACCTCCTGTACTCAAGTCCAGCTCCGGCTTGGAGCAGTTCGTATTGAACTTTCTCACCCTGTATATTACTGTGTCTTATCTTTCTGTACAGCTTTGGGACTACCCCAAAGCTTAATAAAAACCCCTTGCTGTGAAATCTACCTCCTGGTCGTTGCACTTGGGTCCAGCCCGTATTTGGTTCATAACAGGGACAGCACTTTGCGATGTTATATGTTGCCTTGACGACGCCTGTCTCGCATGCAAGATGTTTACGACAATCGCCACTTTAGGACTTTTCATTTTAGGTTCGTACCTATTTTTATACAGTCTATGGTTCCCGCTGAAACTCTGCCCGCCATGTGTGTCGTTTGTTTACAATTGTTCAGACGCTTCCGGGTGCGTTTCTGTTTTTTTTCCATCACAAACGCTGCGAACTGTGAGTAATTGCCCCAGCAAAGTCTGCAGGATTGAAAAGTCCGCGACAGAGGACCTCATATACTTCCCGATTTTACAGTGGGACAGCCCTGAGCCCTCGCGGACTTATCGGGGACGCGCCTTGAAGTCTGTGAGGGTGTGAGGGGCGGGCGGACATTGAGATTGGGCCCAAGTGTGTGTGTGTAAAATGCGTTAAGCTTCCATGAACCCACCTGAGAATCTGACCAATATCTACGATGGCACTGGTATGCCTATCACAACGACGGTAAGTGCTGCTCCCAGATTGTCTTTGTCTTGAGAGCGCTCAAGGTCTGACCGTGTCGGGGTTCAAAGACGAGGGTTCAACCAGAAGCTTGCTAGGCGCAATTGTCTTTCTGTATATTATGGATTCAAAGCCTTCCAATGAAAGGTGGCTAGTAAGGGTATATGCTCTACAGTATTTAAGTTTAAAAGTTTTGACTTCTCATTTGACTTCTCTTGAAATATTTTGGAACCCTAACCCAAAGAAACATTTTTTTTTCCAAATAAAAATATAAACATTGAAGAAAATTGAAGTCTCTTGTGTCTGTTGTTGTAGTGTCTCCAATATGCAATTGGTTAATGGTCTATACCTGCATCGTCCCTTCCTCTGTTTATAAGCTAATGTCATGTTAATCCTTATTGCATAAGGCATCTACTTGTAGGGTAATATCCCGATTAAAATAAAGTGTAAATAGGGGACAATGTATAGATTATGATTGGTAACAGTTTTAAGTTTTTCCAATTGCACCACCATGTGGAGGCACAAAGAATGCTTTTTTCATCTCTGCTTATTCATACATATATCTTTTAAAAATAAACAAATGGGCATGTAAAAAATTTTAAAATTATATTTTACATTGTATTACTATTGCATTACTTTTACATACATTTGCATTATTTCATTGTTTAATTCCATAGATGTAGGTGCTATATTTCTCCATAATATGTTTGGCAAGCGACAGGATATAAAATAACAAACCAGCTGCAAATGTAGTTAATGGTTAGTGTGTTTTTAGTGCAGAGGTCCTGCAGAAAAACTGGCCTTGTGAGAACTATAAACGCAATATTTTGGTTCTGCTGTCTGAACAGTTTTATTTGAAAATGTTCAGAGAAGCAGCTTTTACAACTGATTGGACCGTTTAAATGTTTAAACAATAGCCAAAACCGATTGCAAACCTACATTGATTTAGCTATTTAATGAGCTTATTGGAAATCTATTGTATATTGCCTGTATCTTGCAGCGTTAACACTCTGAGGCTGTGTCCATGATTGGGGGTGTCTGGTAGCCTACAGCCTGTCTTGCTTACTGTCCAACATACTTAGTCTATGTCAGGTTTACTTCATAGGATGTGATTGTGTTTTAGACTCATTTTCTTTGGTGCTGATATCCAAAAGGTGAGCTTAAAGGGCACGACTGTGAGCTCTCATTCAGAATGCATGCAATCTCTTCAACCTCCTGGTTTTTCTTTTTTTTATTAATAATAATTAGGTATTGTATCCGAGGGCAATATCTAAGACTCATTTATATATGGTTAGGTTCTGTTGACTATAATAGGTCAGCTATCACAGTGTTGGCTTATAGGTTAGCATACGGACAGAGGAACCACAGACATCAGCTCGACACGACGTTCTGTACGTCAAACGAATGCCTAAAGAAAGGGTCTTCCCTCTCCCATTGGAGGGTGCCAATGAAAAACAGGGGAATTGTGTGCAGAGTAGATGTCCATAGACTCTCAGACATAGATTTAGCTGATGGACCCATCCACACCAGGGTATTTATAGAAAATTGCAGAAGAATTCCTGGGTCCTCGGGTCAATAAGTGGTTTATTACAATCAGGCCTTAGAACTGTGAGAGAACTATGGCTGAGGTTTGACCGTATTCTGAGAAAAATGTACCTTGTTGACTGTCCTGATCAAAGTGTACAAAGTGTATGTGATTGTGCAGGCGTGGTGCTAGCTCAGTGTTAGTGTAGTTGAGCTGCCCCAATAGCAGTGTGCTCTTGAATGTTATTGGTGTTAAGCATGATTGCTTAAATTTATTATTTTTAAAACTAGGCTATATGTTTAAAGAGGACAAAGCATTAACTGGCTATTCTGAGGAAGATAATACATATTAAATTGGCTAATGATTTTAGAAAATAAAGTGTGATATTAAGAGAATTTGTGATATTAAGCAAGGTGATATTAAAGGGATTCATATGCACCATAAATGCATGTCCTTTTTTTATCTAGAAAATTCCTTTAACTCAATTTGTTTATTACAGGTTTCATTTCAACTTAATGATGCATCATTTTAGGATTCAAGGAAGATGAGAGCCTTTCTCCATGTGAATGTGAGGCGCAGCTAAAAGATTGCCAATGGGGTGATCGTTTTACTCATTTCAAGATGTGCCAATGGGGTAAGACAATTTCACTAAAAAAGGTTACCTTAAAACAAGCTAATATGTTCTACTTGAGAGAAAATAAATAAGATTTTAAATCTCATTACAAGACTAAAACACATGTTAGTGTTTTTTAGTGTTTTTTTGCAATGCAGAATCTGGAGTAGGTTTTGATTGGGAGTATGGAGGTCTTTAACTGAGTTTGATTCCCTAAAATTGAACATTATAACTAGATTTAGAACTAGAACTAGAACTTATCTTGACAACACTGGGGCATTTGTACAGTATCACAGTGCAGTATATTAAAAGTTATGCCTTACAATGCGACCTTGTCATAAAGAATCAGTATCCTTTTGAAGGACTGTGACTTTCTATTACCAAAGCAAACAATATGTCCTTTAAGCCCCTTAAACATCAAATTAAATCATTTTTATCATTAAACAAAATAAAAGGCATTCCTTTCCCTGATCTTTGCTGCCATCTAGTGATAGCAGTTCATGACTTAAAAACATCAGTCATGAAGATTTGACTACCTCAAGTGATTTTTCTTCTTATGTAGAGCAAAATAATCAATGGATTATTGCAAAGCTGAAGTGACCCATACGTGGCTATTGGTATTTACCGTTGAAAGCTTCAGTATCAATGAGAAGTCACAGTACTACTGCCAGTCTATGAAGCCCACATTTCCAGAGGGAACTAGTGGACTTTATTTGGGCCTAAATTTCAGTGAACGAGATAAGAATTCCTCTTGAGAATGGTCATACTTCAAAAGGTCCTTTGTGAGTTGTCCATTTGAAATTGCCAGCACTCTTAACTACTCATTCTTAATGTATTTAAGCAAGAATTATTTGCACAACCAGTCATCTGGTTTATTTTCACTGCTTTTTCCAACAGATGTTTTTTACGTTTTCATTTTCTTTTCTAAAGAAATGACATATAATTACACTTATTTCACAGTGTTTTCAAGTGCTATTGCTGCAGCACCATGAGCACCGATTGAAGTTGTGATTTGAATAAGGCGCCTGGGGTTTGAGTGGGAATACGAGTACACCCTTTGAACACGCTGGGACAGACACACAGCAGTTGCTCTCTGTCAGGAGTGTTTGAGTCCACCGACGTGCGGAGTCCTTTCTGTGGGTGAAAACAACAACAACAACAACACCAAAAAGACTAGGCTGACGCAGAAGATAAATGTCTGATTGTTCAGCATCCACGGCTCACTTGCGACTAATCTCGCTGCATTCTGGAGACGTGCAGCGAAAAACTGTTTTTGTTAAAATTGATTATGTTTTTGTTTAAATTATTTTTGCTAGAGCAAAGCCTACAGAGGCATTGAGCATGGCTAAGTTCCACGAGACATCTGGCATAATGAGGCATGCTCTACTGATACAGCCAACATGATGGGCATTGAGACATAAAATGCCTGCATGCGTTTTATTTTGACAATAATCCTGTTGTCCAGACTTTCTTGTAAAAATCATAGCTACTTAAACTTGAACATCTCAGTAGCATCTATTGTTTTCCACTTGAAAAAGAGGCCAGTGAATGAAAACCTTAGAATAAATCAGAGTAATACTTTTGGTAATATATTCTATGAATGGTGCTTCACAAGAGTTATATAACTTCTCTACAGTAGCATACATACATGCTTATTTAAATGAGGCAGTTTAAAATATAATAAAAAAACAAACAAAGAAGACTTGAAACTAAACTGCATTAGAAGTGAAATTCAAAAATACCATAGAAATAAACTGCAATAACCTTGAATAATTAATTTCACGGCACACAAATGTAACTCACTATTTCATCTGGACATATAAAGGCAGCTAAATGTGATTAAGAACAAAGGGATGGCCCCAAGGTCTGATATTGAATCCAGGCCTGTGCCAGCACTCGATTGCGCAACCCTATTGGTCGATCAACCATTTCAGTCTTCACCGTGTTAAGCTGCATAAGAAGCGTCCTCCACTCACTCACGTCTGTGTGAGCACGACTTGCAAACTGCATTGTGATGTGAAGCAGCAAAGAGCTTGTGTTTGGCTATGCTCTCTACACTGCGAAAAGTGTTTTAGTCTTGTAATGAGAGTTAAAATATAACTTTTTTTTCTCTCACATAGAAAATATTAGTTTGTTTTAAGTTACTTTTTGCTTGTCAAGTGACATTCTTACCCCCATTGGCAAATCTTGAAATTAGTCAACCTGTCTGACCTCATTGGCAATCTTTTTGTCTTATTTAGCAAAAAAAAGATACAAATACAAATAAGATTTTAAGTTTAAATATAAGACACAAATACTTAAGATTGACTTATCTCATGGTTTTTGCAGTGTAAATCAACAGTGGAGGCTGCAGTGATGAGTCCAGATATAATATAGCATTTAAACAGCATAATATCATTTATACTGCATGAAAAACAATGAAGGGATATCCAAAAAAAGAAATAGAAATGTGATCAAATGCAGCTGATGCTAAAATAATGGTATATCCTGCAGGTTTGTAAATGCAAAAGTATAAAATTCCCATAGAAACTATGTGACATAGATTCATTATTACATTACATTATAGGCATTTAGCAGACGCTCTTATCCAGAGCGACTTACACAGCATTTGCATTTATACATAGTATCCATTTTATGCAGCTGGATATATACTGAAGCAATGCAGGTGAAGTACCTTGCTCAAGGGTACAACGGCAGTGTCGTACCTGGGAATCGAACCTGCAACCTTTCGGTTACAAGCCCAGTTCCTTAACCACTGTGCTACACTGCCGCCCTTAATTCAGTGACCAGTGGTAAGAACTTGAGAGCCAAGAGCTAAAGTAGAAGCCAATTGTTAAGAATTGACAGTTAATTTCCTTGTTTTGGCTGTGCTATATGGTTGCTTTACTTTGCCATCTGGCTGGTGCAGAACAGACCAGGGTCTGGTTAGTCATCGCATGGGTGGTTTCCTAGAAGGTCCGATGAAATACAGCATCCAGGAATTTGTGGAAATACTGTGCGTAGGCCAGTGTTACTTTAGGACACCGGATGACAGGGACGAATGCCCTTGTGCAGTTCTATGGATGGCGAGGATGCTGATTCAGCGCAAATCTTCAAAATGAGGCATTGAAACGAGGTCCTCAGTCACTTCAGTCAGAGTCCTTGTTGCAGAGTAGGTGTATTACCTGCAGTGTCTCTGTCAACTTCCTATCTTGGCTCTCAATCTCCTTGTGTAAATGTGGTAATTAAATCTCTTGCTCTCTTTGTCTACAGCAACTGTGTGTCAGGGAGGTTTTTCCCGTGGCTAGTGTACTTCACACTGTCGATGTTTGAACTGGGTGAGATACCTCTTTACTGTCAAAACACACTGATATGTCCTGTTAAATAAGACGCGTGGTCGACAGCATACATTCATGCAACTGCTGATCTGAAAATAAACACATGCAATGCGTATGTATTTTATTTCATCTTGAACGCCCGTTTTCAATGCACAGTTTAACATACAAAACTGCGTCTGAAAATGCGTCCAAAACCTTTCCTTGTAATTAACTAAGATTAACGAACACATATGTGTCAATGTTTTAGGGATTGTGCATTAAGAATCTGAAGGCCACAATCCATGATAAGAAGGTTTTAATGAGACTAATTGGCATGCTCATCAGAAAAAAAAAATTTAAAATCCATAAACCATTTAATCAACTAGCGTAGAGTGTACCTGACATTCTGCAGGGGTATGATCATCCTGGTAATGCTGGTCATCCTCTCCAGACTGCACTGTGTACAGGTGTTACCTCAGTTAGAGGTCGTGACCTGACCAACAGTCATTGGCTTAACTGGCTGGAGTTTCTGACAGCTGACAGAATCAAGTCGGTGGTCTTCTTATTCCCCAATGAACGGTGTGTGAAGGAGACATAGGTACACCCAGGGTTATAAGAATAAACATATCATAATGAACCATACGCAAGATAAAAGCATCTAATCAAGGTAGGATACCCTGTACTTTCACAGGCAAAATCCCCCCAACCACTGTGAGACCAGGTAACTTACATTCAGGTAATTGTAAAATGCCTCCATTCATTTTTCAACCAACCTGTTACACTGTACAAAGCAAAATACATTTTGAGTGGTTATTTGAGGAAACATGCACAAACTGGTGTAAAAGGGGCTTTAGTTATTAGAGCTAGTTTACTCATTTTAACTTAGTTTCCAAAGACACCAGGAACATTTTACCACTCAGATTAGCACTCAAAGACGATTATCCTAATCATAGGAATAATATGATAAATGTTGACATCACAGGTTTGTTGACTTGCTTGCACATTGCATCATGCATAATAATGTAGAGCTGTGCCTGTTATCGGTTTTACAAAAACTGATATTTTATATCTATATCTAAAAGGGAGATGAACTACAGTATAAACTACAGTACACTGTGTTCAGAAATAATAATCTTATTCTTGTACTGTGGTGATTCAATTTTATGTGTTAAGGTAGTGTGTTGATTTAGGTATGGACATTAAGGTGCCCTTTTTTAAATCTTTGATAAAGTGGAATAATAGATTTGCTGATAACTACACAATTACATCAATTTCTATGTTGCTAACAGCAGGGCTAACAGCTTGGATTTAATATTTGGTCTAGTTATTGCTCAATATCATGATGATAGAAGTAAGATAAGTTTCCCTGATCACAGAATGTAATAACCATACTGAAAAGAAGTATTACTGCATAAAATGTTGTAGAGTATAATTTATATATCTGATTTTGGAATCCGAAAAGAGCGTCCCGTTCTTCCTTATCTCATCAAACAGAGTCTTCCACTTTCATAAGAGGGTCTACACCGGCTGCCAAGTCTATCCTGGGGAACAAAAGAGCGTCTATGGCCACCTGTCATTGGAGTCCTCTTTACACTCCAAATGCATTCTGGGTAGCCATATTTGCTCCCATTCAGCAGAAACATAATTAATTGAGACTAACTCGCTGGAATCCTCTCGAAAACTTTTTCTCAGGCCATGGGATCATTTTAAATGATTTTCTTTGCACAGGCATCACTCTACACCCTGTAGTAGGCTGCTGAGCTTCTGCAAGATACTTTGGCACACGTCTTTCTTCAAATCTGATAACATCCCATAAAAAAAAACCTACTTCAAGGTTTTTGACTTGAACATCAGTCTTTGTCCATTGACATTTCATTTTCAGATGTATTTTATTTTGTCGTACTATACTCTATTTGATTTAGTTCAGCAAAAGTGACTTCGTGGCAAACAGCAATGATCACTAAAGCTTTTATTTTGAGGTTTAGGCGTATCTATTTCCCAATAAGCTTGGCTCAAATTCAATGATAGTTATGCCACGCCACAGATATATTCAAAGGTCGCAATTCCCTGAGTAAATTATAGACATTGCCTGATCGGTACCTTTTAATAACTGTCAAGACAATATCAAGATCCAGAAGCACTTAGCATGGGGTGCCGCTGAGATGGCAGACATCTGCTGACTCAGTCACTCTCAGCTCCGGAGGTGACGTGACAGTTTTCCCATGAAATACGAGCCGCGCGTTTGAAGGGGGAGCAGAAGGTGCTTTGACGTGCCGCGCACGCATCGTACTATAATGAGAGCCTATACGACTGTAGGAGAGATCACTGATGCACATCGTCCTCTGAGAAAACAAATGTCCATTTTTCACTGTGTCGGGATTCATCAAATTAAACCGCCACTCCGGCTACGATTCACACCGGACTAACAGCCAGTGCCTTGTACCTCCCAGAGCTTTCCAGTGATATGTTATCTAAGGTGTTACAGGTCACACTGGAGTGCCACTAAGCCTCCTTTCTTTTAAAGCTGGTTCATTTTATTTGAAACCTCCAATTTTAACAGCAGAGCCATTTTCAGCTTTGGAAATTAATATAAATTGGTCGACCAAAGCACATTGATCAGATTGATTGATCACATGACGACGTCGATACGTGCTGGAAAACCATGCAGGAGAGGGAAGCAGGTCGGATAGGAACGCCACTAGAATGCTCTCGGTAAAACGTGTGGGGAACTCAATGGTTTTGCTGTTTAGGAAATTAATGGGTGTGTACATGCATTTAACAAGAGGCTCGAGATTCTGAGATACCCATACACAACATGCACATCGCACACTCACATTCTCAACAGGATGAGTTGAAAGGCTTAATCCCATATTAGGGTTCTTTGGTATGAAAAATTACCATTTTACAAGTTAATTCAGTATTTACTATGTTGTCATGAGCAATTTAAAACAGTATTCTTCAGTAAAAGAGGTGGCAGTGTGGTGTAACAGTGATATATATCTTTAACTTTATCAAAGGGTTTGGTATTGCTGCCTCATATAATTATAAACTGCCAAGAAAGTATTCAAAGGCACATGTTTACCTAAAACAGATGCCACAGCTCACTTCAACTCAATGCTAGGGTTGTAATCTGTATCTCTGTATCCACACATAAGCATCTCCATTGATGGAGACCGGACTTGATGTTACCATCAGCGGTGGCCGAACACCTTCGATTCACTCCTGCGCAAGCGTGCATTAGCAGCATATCAGACAGCAGAGGGCGACCTCAGCTAAACTGAAGTACGACAGGCATAGCTGACCTTTAGCCCTGAGTATGGAGTGGCACCGTCAGCTGAAGAGACTACTGTATTGTTACTGACAGTCCCGTTGCTCGGCTGATAAGCCACAGCCGTGTGACGTGTCTTCGCCGCAGTTTGCGCTCGCTTTCTGCCCCACAACGTCCACCGTTCTCGTTATCTTTTATCTGCCCTCCAAATCTCTATTACAAGGGCTAGAATATTTTCTGTGCAGTACACCATGGGATTTGGCGAGAGAAAACAGAATTTCTGACATGATAGAACATGTCTTTGCATAATAGTCCCCCCCCCCCCCCATCTTCACATTGAAGAAGCTTTCTCTGTACTATTGCCATTACTTACGAGCGGGCCATTGTTCATTGTAGGTGAGGTAAAGAGGCAGATCGTTGCGAGTTTGAATTTCCACAGGTTTTGATCACTCCAAAGAGTCGTTGTTGAAAGGAGAAGGGGCACAGATTTTGAAGAGGAGATTCTGTGCTCGGCTGCGGAATGCCGTGACATTGCACGCAATTAATATTAAAAACCATTCGACAGCCTCATCCCACAGCGGTCACAATCCAGGGGCATTCTGTGGGTGCGTGCTGATTGCCACTGATCCTGTTAGCTGCTGCGATCATCGTTTTGTTGTTGATGAATCCTCCCCCTGCATTCCTGATTTGTCCAAATGAGCTGGGGCGCAACTTAAGAAAACAGAGAGGAGGATCCAAAGTGGAGATGTCATGGTTTTGTCACACTTCACAGAGAACAGAGGTAAACACATTTGTGTTGGCACATTTCAAATCCAATTTGTCGAGGCAGAGCTGGTTTTAGAGGCTTTCATCATGCACACACTTGTGCGCACGCACACACACACACACACACACACGCACATATTTGCACACACACACACACGCACACACACACGCACATATGTGCACACACACACACACACACACACACACACACACAGAGACACGCATACGCACACACACATGCACGCATACACATGCACGCGCACACACACACACACACACACACGCATGCACACATGCATATGCACACACACACACACACACACATGCACGCATACACACGCATCACACACATGCACGCATACACACAGACACACACACGCACAAATGGACATGCACGCACACACACACACACACACACACACACACACACACACACACACACACACACACACACACACACACACACACACACACACACACACAGGTGAAGGCTGCACAGTTGTGAGTGCAGTGGATAAGGGTGATAAGGGTGCGTATAGTGTCATTTGGTGGTGGTTGAGGACCTCTACAGATGTCTCTACCTCCCTGGCCTCCAACCAGAAAAAGACAGAATGACCCATGGCTTGTTTAAACTAGGCGTATGCTTTTTTCCTTCCGTGAACAGAAAATGGTATTGAAATTGCCTAGTATTTCTTTTATATCGGGTGCCTTGCAATTTTATATTCAACACTGATTATGTTTTTTTACAGATATTGTTGCAGGCTTTATTGCAAGTCTTTATTTGTTTGCACTACAGGCCATGAATCGAGAAACTATAAAATCTTCTCAGTGAAATTGCTAAATTAATGTGACTTTCTTTTTTTTGTGAGTTCTTGTATGGTGACAAATCTTTTTCATGACTTTATCAAAAGATGAAAACATAAACAATCTTCTGATTGGATTAAAAAACTTAATCATGAAAGGTTGCAGGACAGAGGCCAGGGAGTAAGTGCATATCCTCAACTGTACAGGAAACTTGTCCATCACTGGTACAGAGTAGCCTTCAGTAACTGTTTTTACCAATGGATATGGGCCAGTCAACCCTGTCTTTTGAATCCATAACTTTCCATTGTGAAGGGTAACACTTTAACCACGTTTCCAGTCAAAAAGACGGAGCTTATGTAACCCACGTCTCACTGTTCGTGATTCGAGCTTTGTGGTGGAGGAGGACCCTAGGCCATGGATTTCATTGAAGAAATGTTTTCCTTGATTTCCACATTCTGTGGTTACAAATTATTTTGTGCTCAAGTGCAGCATCAAGGATTATATGCCTGACAAGAACCCCAATGTCTGCTGCCAAAATGTCAATCGAGAAATTGGATTGGCATAAATATCTACTGAAGCCGACAGTTAAAAAAGCACTAAAGAACATTGGATGTTTCCTGGATTTTGGAAGGCGGTAAACAAGCAAGCAAAGGTTAATGTTCATAAATTAAGCAGTTTAGAAAATGAGACTAATTCTCTTTAACTGCTTCAGAGTTGAAAAGCAGTGGTATGAATGCTGCTAAAAAAGTGTGTGTTTTGTTATGATGATTGTAAAATTTCTGTCAAAAATTGTCTCAAATTGAATCCACATTATACTGTACCTATGTGTATTCCAAGTGGCTCCAATACCTCGCCGTTAGAGAGTGCAGGGCTGTTTGCTTTAGTCTACTATCAGACTAATTGGCTGCAAAGATGTTCTTTAGATAGAGGCCAAGTCCTGCAGTGCCAAGAGGGAAACACCTCTCATGGTGACTCTGTCAGTCCGCGAGAATGTACATCTGTCCATCGCTACCCGCGACTAAATACCATTTTTCCTTTCCTTTCATTTCTCCTTTTTTTTCCATCCAGGCTTTGAAGTGAATGAGGAAAGGAGTCCTGACTGTAGCAAATTACCTGCGGACTGAAGCATTTTTGACATAAGTCCTGAGATCCCGGACGAGCCACTTGTCCTGGCGGCTTCGCGGGGCTCGTTTAATCTCGGGGGTGCCGGAGACAGCGGCGCTGACAGAGTGATGGGGCAGCTGGACGGGGTTCCAGGCCAGAGTGACGGACACGTCGGGCTCCGAGGAGCGGGCCCACGGGAAGGAGGGGAGGACGGAAGGCCAGGGAAGGGCAGGGAAGGCCCGGCGGGAATGGTCCAGCCTTGCAGTACATTCTGTAGGCCTCAGCTGACCACCAAAGACCAGCTTTTCACATTATACCTGCTGCTCATCCTCACACCTCTTTTTTTTCTAGTCTTTCATTTTTTTTTACCATATTCATATTCTTCTGGAAGGATTTGTAGAAAAAGCAAAGGGACTGAAATTTAATTCACACTAAGCTGATTCATCCGTGTGGCCTTTGCTTTACTTCAGGGATCTCAAACTCAAATCCTGGAGGGCCGCTGTGTCTGCTGGTTTTCGATGTGTTCCTGCACTTAGGTGTTTAATTTAAGTCATTGATTGGCTAAAGAGTCTGCACACCTTGTTTCCAAGGCCTAAATTGGCTGCTGATTGAAAGGAAATCACAAAAACCAGCAGAGTCTGTGGCCCTCCAGGACTGGACTTTGAGATCCCTGCTTTACTTCAATGCGATGACGGCGCTCGTTTTCTGCTCAGAATCATCAAGGCGATTTTTCTCCCGATGCACAGTATTTAAATTCGTAATACTATTATATAACACAATAGGTCACAAATGCCATGCAATGTGGTGAAATGATCTTTGAAAAATCATTTTAGTAATTCATATTTCACACTACCTCACTCTTTAAACTCCAGGCAGCTAGCAGGACTGTTTCAGAAGTACATGAATCTCTTTATAGGGACCTATGTAGCCCAGACACAAGGGGCCCGATTTACTAAGACCTTTAGCACGTGCAAAACTAATAACACAACCAATAATTGGTACAAAACAAATACCATGACCAATCATTGGTCATGTTATTGGTTTAGCGTGTGCTAAAAGGGTTTGCACATACTAAAGATCTTAGTAAATCAGGCCCCAGGTCTTTGTTGTGGTGGTCTTTGTTTATTCTCCAAAGAGATTTGAAGCAGTAGCTCAATAATAGTGACCGTTTCAAAAGTATGTTTCTGTTTCGTGGGACATGCCCAAATATGCCAGTTCCATTGGGTTAAGTGCTTTAAAAAAATCTTATTGCAACACCAAAATATGACCTTCAGTGCTAAAATCTAACACCACCAGCGGCTCTAACATCCATGGAAGGTCATTGTCATGTCAACAGCTCAAAACAGACAGGAAGTAATTACACCTGGAAATGGGGGAAATAAAATCAGACTCCACCGCCTTCATTTCCTGGGAAGGACAATTGCGTTTGACACAGGGATCTTTTTTTTTGAATGGAGTATCAGAAGTCTATTCTTTCAGGACCTGATATCAGTCAGGTGAAGCGTTTACCTTTTCTTGCCCTACAGCCATATGCAGGAACTATCGAACAATGCCGGTCCTGAGCGTGTGTATTATAGTTTCCTGCACTGGAATTTTGGTTCATATAAAACGGGTGCACAACTCCGGTGCTGGAGGGAGAGTCTGCGTGCTGGTTTTTGTTCCAACCAATTACCTTAGTTTACCGACAGCTCTATAATCTACAGTCGTTCCTTCCTGTACCCAAACACAGTAAAATCTTTAGGATACACTTGCAGTCTATGGCTGTAGCTGGTGCTTAAACAAATGTCAGATCAAAGTATGATTGAGCTAATTCATAAATAAGAGTTGGCACAAAATCCTGAAACGGATCAGCCCTTGTTGCACACCCCTGATATAAAACCAAATGCGCCATTTGGAAAGAAAACACATATGACAGCGAACACATCTGTCATTTACTCCAGCTGATCAAAATAGAAAGTTGAAAAAAAAAAATGATATTTAGAAAAAGTGTACGTTGTGGTGAAGCTGTTTCAGTGCTCTCATAGTCATTGAGTCACCATTTAGTGAACACATTCTTCTCCCTTATAACTGCCCTGTAAGGGATTTCAGAACAGAGAATAGAAAGTATGAAAAATATTATCATAGCATTAGCATATCTACCCAGCAATCATTTGACCTGCAATACATAGCTACAGTACGGTTCCGTATGGATCCCAGAAGGGCGAAGTTTAAACACATCGAAATTCGTTAACAATAAGAGGTAACTGTAGAAAATGCAGTAGCGTTAAGGGTTTGTTTTTCAGGTGTGCTTGAGGCCTGCTGCCAGATAACATATTGCTGCTTTATTAACTCGTTATTTTAAAGGCACTTTCTCTCGCTGGGGCCATAGCAATGTTTGCGTTAGCCACCCAGGGGTGTACTGTGAGCGTACCGCACTGAATCAGACAGCTGTCTGCACACCGCGTGGTTCTCTGCACAAAGGCTCGTCCACAAAAATCGGTAACGAGAAAAAAAAAAAACACGGGTGTGTTTTAGTAACCGGGAATTATGAGTTAATGCCGAAGAGTCCGTTTTGGGGGTTAGCGCATTACCCCCCCCCCCCCCCCCCCCCCCTGACAAACAGGCTTCCAGAGCGATAGCTCATTTAGCCTCGCTTCTTACCCAATTTGACTCCCGTTATTTTCGCCTCTTGGCTGCACGTGATAGCCAGTGCTTTTACGCCACGCTCCCCTCCGCCTCTGTCGGGGCCCTGAATGAACAAACGGTTTCGATTTTGCTGCGTTCATTCGCACCCTGGATTTCATCCACCATTTTCTCTGCATTCCTCCTCCTCTCAAATCCACCCCAGCCCCTCCCAGAGAGTGAAACTCCAGCTAGAACAGAGAACGGGTCCCTTTAGCAGGGGGTGGGGGGGGGGGAGACGAAAGGGATTGGTTCTTGCCATTTAAGCCACAACCATCTCATTATGCGAAAATTAAAGACCCACAATGCATCCAGGACTCCCACTGCAACCTGAGGCCCCAATTGACATCAGTCTCATTGACGCAGGTCAGACAGTAACATCAATACGGCTCCGTTGCTGGTTAGAAACCGTCGTCTCCCACTGGGTTCTCTATCAAGAGGTCCCTGAAAACTATCCATGGAGATATGCTCCTCACTGTGTGGTGTGCCTGGAGTCCCAGTTTCTCCTGTCCCCGCTTGGGCCGAAAAACAGAACTTATTACCGTCATCTATGGAGAATTACATTTTTGAAACTAGTCTTTAATTGTTAAAGACTTGCGTCTCCAACAGTGGTTTTTCTTTTGTTTTGTTTTTTTAACCGGAGGAATTGGGGCTTGAGCACGACCCCGCTAGGGCGCCCCAGGATACCGTGTTTCAGTGACTCACCTCGTATTCCCCTGTGGGTGGGCCCTGACCCGGGACCCCACAGGGCCTGCAGGTTATGACTCCTGCACCAGGGCTCTTGTAATCCTTCGAACGCACTTCAGCTTACTTCGGGCGGTTGCACTCTAGTCCTTTCAAAAATCAGGAAGAACTTAATGGGTCAAAGGTCAATCTGGCGTCAGAGGTCAGTCAATGTTAAAAATAGTGAGTCGCTCAAATTAAGTCTAAAAATACTTGAGTGTATCTATTTACCCATTTTGCGCTTTGTAAACACGGAAGAGACACACACAATGAAGGCATTATTTCATAAAGATCAAAAGAAGAGTCTTCATCTTCTCTCTCGGTTATGATTGAGTTGACTCGACATAGAGCTCAAACAGTCAGAGGGTCTTAGCATGTAAGTCTTGTGATGGGGCCCCGTACTCAAGTATACAAAGAATATACTATACTTATCTCTGCATATGCAGTACACTACAGAGACTGCTGCCTTGACTTCAACTTTCAGTATCCTATAATAGAGATGTCTCATACTGGGGTGTAAAACTGCATTTGCAATACTGTGGTTTTGCAAAAGAAGAAAACGTGCAGGTATTCCCCTAGGTCTAAAAGTGTCACCTTTCTTAAAATAAAGCTGAAACAAAATGCATGTAGGGATCTCCTTATGGAAACGAGACATACTAAAAAAATATATTGAAGTGAAATATGGCAACACTTTCCAATATATGACAAAATCTCATTATTACTACTTTCAAAATGCACAGCTGTAAAATATATTTTAATGTAAAAAAAGCACATATTTTACATATTTACATTGTATTGCAGTATATTAAATGTCCCGATGAAGACAGTGATTGTCATTAGCTATGAATGGAGGTCTTGTTAAGTGGAATCTTATGACCCGATTTTCATGTTTCCTCGGACTGGTGTGAAAATTCGCATTGCTCTACGGTTAAATCTGTGAGAAGCGCAGCACAGCGCATGCTTTGACTGAGCATGCAGCAGCAGCAGCAGCAGCAGCAGCAGCAGCAGCAGTGCGCTTGGCGCAGGGCAGGGATTTCCCACCACAGCGGGAGCAGAAGCAATGCTGGGGCAGGTAATAAAACAGAGTTACTGTAAAACGGAAATCACAGCCTGGCGGCTCGCCAAAATTCCTTCTCCTTTCATCATATGTTCTAATCATCGCGGATTATTCTATTTTCTTTTGCCATTTAAAGGAGCTTATGGGGACTAATCTGCCAATGGCTGACAAAAGATGGTTTGCTGTCATTTTGTGATTGGGGCTACAGGCAAACTTGTCTAATACAAATCTAATATATTTAACTAACCTTGTGTATGTCTTGCCAAATAGTTTAGCTTTTTTTTTTCTCAAAAATATGTAAACAAGGATTATCAACTCATTACCTTTTTTGTTAAGTATATGAAATCACTTCCACACCAAATTATTAGATATACTGAGGTCATTCATGGTCATTAATAAAAGGTATTCTTGTTTCATAACACACATGATATATACTAAATAGAAAACATTCTCACATTGCAATTCCTGTGATAATTCTGCCTCATTCTGCATGCAACAGAAGGTGGTTCAATGTACCTACAGTATGTAGTGTCCTGTTTTTTACCTTGATTTGTCTAAGGCTCTTTCATTGTTTTGGGGATTAAGTTGAAAAGGGCCTTCATGTGAACTTGAAACAGCACCTGAAGGCGAGCCAACATCACATCAAGGTTAGTTTGGGGAGAGAAGGAGAGCACACTCTAAAGGCCTTAACCTTAAAAGGCGCACGCACGGCACGGAGAAACCCACCCGCACTCGCTCGCCTTCATCCCCCGTTCGCTGTTTACGATACGCATCTTCTAAACATCTGGGAGGATCAATGGTGCATGCTGGGGGATTGTGGTGCACGGAGGGCGAGGGACAGGACGGAGGAACCCTCAGAGCTACAAAAGCAGCTCTCAGAGTGTGCTTCTCCACTCCAGATCACCTGAGAGGACTCTCTCTCTCCCTCTCACTCCCTCAATCTCTTGCCCCCCCCCCCCTCTCCCTTACTCTCTCTTACTCCCTCTCTTCCTCACTCTCTCTCCCTCTCTCCCCCCTCTCTCTCTTTCCCTCTCTCCTCTCTCCCTTACTCTCTCTCACTCCCTCTCCCCCCCTTTCTCTCTCTTTCCCTCTCTCCTCTCTCCCTTACTATCTCTTACTCCCTCTCTTCCTCGCTCTCTCTCCCTCTCTCCCCCCTCTCTCTCCCTCACTCTCTCTTTCCCTCTCTCCCTTACTCTCTCACTCCCTCTCTTCCTCACTCTCTCTCCCCCCCTCTCTCTCTCTCTCTCTCTCTCTCTGCAGAAAGTTAAGACGCACGCCCACAGACACTCGAGACAGCGTGACTGTTCTGTATGACTGTGTCAGTAGATGGTGATGTATTGTCAGGCTGCTGGGTGGGCACACGGAGCTCTGTCTAGAGCTCTGCTTTCCTTTGAAATGGTTAGAGGCAGCTGTTCATGTGATCCTCCTGCCTTTGATGTTGTGGTGTTGCACTGAGGTTTTTCACAGGAAAACCTTGCAGAACTTTCAGAGGGCCGGTATGTCAGGGCAATAATGGCTGTTTTGACGTGTTCAATCTTATGTTTGCATTATGATGTAAGCAACAATGGACTGATAATCACAACAACTGGGAAGACTTTAATCTGCCCATTATTCACGAGTCCCCTAAGAAAACAGTTAAGCTGGACATGCACAATGCTCTTCGTTGAGTTTTATTTTCCCATCCCCTTTCATAGTTGTAATACTGCAGTGAATGGATTTGTACGTGTAATCAGGACTGTATAATCAGATCCCACTCTGTATGAGCTAATAGATTAAACACACACGCGCATGCACACAAACACGCTAATCTGATAAATGTGTGGCATAGCGTGAGACAGTGGCTTAGCTCATTACGATACCCTTGCATCTTTTTTTTTTTTTTTTACCCCCCTTGCAATTTGTTTACCAGCGTTAAAACGTTCCGATTTCTTTCAGATTGCGGCAGGACGCGTCCCGCTTTCTTCACACGCCTCGGTCCCGAAGAGAGGACCACCACACGCTCAGATCTCCCGTTCAGGAATAAAGAGCGATATGGGCTCATCTCGACGCGCTCAAACAGATGAAAACCATGTGAAAGGTGAGGGCCTGGTGGTACTTTGTCTGGGCTGCGCAGATCTGTTTGATAGTGCGGGATGATAAGTGACATGAAAGGACCCTGTCATCAGCTTTTGTTTGCCTTTTTACAGTCCCACAACATGGCGGCGAGGGGCTAAGGAGAGAGAAGAGCGCTTCACTTCTGAAAAGGGCCAGATGACGTCAAGAAAAAAAAAAATTTGTGTTTAAGATTAGGAGTTCATTTTAGGTCATTACCTTAAGTGTATCTTAATAACCCTTTAAAGCCGGAGCGTTCTAATTTCAGTACAATTGTTCTGATGGTTTGACGTATAATAGCTCTGCCGTCAAATCACTGATTTTCTTTTTGAAAAATGCTAGTTACAGATGACAAAATAAGCTACAATTTTATATAATTGGTTCATGATCTTAGTGGGCGGGGATTTATTTCTAGACTGCTAAATGAAACCGCACGTCAACCTCGTAAATCGTAGGTCTGTTCAATCAAAACAATATTTTATATGAATGGACATTATGCTAAGTAGTCTAACATTGTGTTATTGTTGTGCTTTTTATCTAACGTTATTCTGGAGCATAAAGTGTTTTCTGTATAATGTCATTCTCACTAAACACCCCTTTAATGACTCAGAAATGGTTTTATATTTTATGGATTAATTAAATGGCAACTGATAATATATTAATCTATTACAACGCTGGATGGACATTATGGTTGTGTCCAGAATAGCTATTTTAGCTATTCCTGACATAAGCATAAAGCGTTTGCTGTAAGATGATGTTTTTGCAAGTTTACAGCCCTTTAATTACTCAGAAATGGTTTTAAATTATATGTAATGGATTAATGAAATGGTAAATGATTACATAATTATGCACTGTAGCAAAGGATGGACATTTAGCCATCTGATACAGTCCCTGAAGAGAAGGAGGGTGCACGACACGGAGGACCATCAGGGCATGCACTTACTGTTATCTTACTGTATTGATACAACCGGAGCCCCGCTATCCGCGTTCCTTAGCGGGGCTCCGGTTGAATCAATTTGCCGGTCACTAGCTACGTGGAGCTCCGGCCCGCTGGGCGCGGTTTGGGTTTTAAACTGTTTTAAGTGTAGTCCCAGAAAACTAGCATTGACATTTTGCGATGAACAAGCCAGCATTCTGCAATGTTGAAAATGCTATTATTTTTTTTACTCATTTACTTACACTTTCAAAAGAAAAATATCTTGCTATTCCCATAAGAGGTATTTAATCCATCAGGCAATAAATTATTTTATAGTCTACTTATCCAATAAAATCCACAGCTTCTTGCGAGTAGTTTCCCCTACCAATAGAGTCATATTCTTATTCAAATATCAAGAAACAGGAAGAGCAGATTTGCATGTACATACTTTCTATCTTTATACTGTTGAGAATAATTTACAGGTAATTTACAAAGTCGAAGATATCACGAAGATAAAGGGTATGGATGAATGAGTTGAAAATAACGTTCTGTGCACACATCTAATGTTTATCACTGTATTGTTATACATTTAATAATGCAAACTAAACAAGTTGGTACCCATAAATAAATAATAAAAATATGAATGTCTTTGCTTAGGAAGGGTTCAACAATCAATATTTGGCGGAGTAACCCCGATTCTTCTTCTTCAAAACTATTTTCCCAGAGCTGTACGTAGGCTACCCTGGGAATGTAAGAGGTAAGTAATCCCCTCTGAATGGATGTATGCCAGTTTTGACAGTGGAAGACATTTGAAGCCAAATGTAACCTAATTAAATAATTAAATCCATTGTACCTCAGGGCCACATTATCATAGTTTTTTTCTAAGTTGATCGGATACATGGTCTGTTAGGGATTCACTGCACCAATCTCCAATAGAAAGCGACCTGGTCAGAATGCACATGTTAGAAATACCTACCACAATCTACCCTCCCCTTTTGCAAATTGCACCATGCAGTTCAGCATTAATGCCTTCTAATGTTACCCTTTCTAGCTTTTCTAAGGTAGGCTAATCTTGTGTCATCAGGCCAAGGTAGCATTGGACATCAATGTCAGACTTGAACAGGCTATTTCCTCTAGAGCAAGCATGGTACCTAGCCTTGCTGCGGCTGTCACGTCTCCCCCAGCAGCGCTGTAATGAAGGCACCTTTTGTTCCGCTGATAAGTCACACATTGTTCCGCTCTCAGGTGCGCTGGCCATGGAGGATAATGGAACACAATATGTCCCCTTTAACACGGTACAATTCACTTTCCCTCCGAGCGAGATACAGCCGTTTCCTGCCGGCTGCGCCTTTCTTCCTCCCTGGTCACCTACCCCGGCACCCATTTTCCTTCGGGAGAAAACCTGTCGCATTTATTTACTTATTTATTTAAGCGGCGCTAACTGGTGCACAATGTCGAAGAGTAACGTTCACTTAATACTACTGTTCTTCGGTAGCACCTGTTGTTGTTTTCCCTCTGTGGAATCGCCCTGAGAACAGTGTGGTTGTTTAGACCTACATTGCGCATTGATGCCTTAATTTGCTCCCTGGATGGCGGTTCTCTCGCCATGCGGCTCTGCTCTGCAGACACCTGTTTGATTCCAGGTCAGTGGAGCCCTGCTGAAACAGTGCTGCCGTAACACCAAGAGCTGCTTGGCTGCAATACGCAACTCTCCAGCACTGCATTTCCATGGTTACGTGTAAACATTGTGCTGCAGGGTTCTTCCTGCTCACACATATTTGTCAATATGAAGACAGAGGGCTTCACTCACATTGTGAGCATGCTGATGTACACATACTTATGATGAATGTTTTTTGACTGTAATCCTGCCAGGTGTTTTCAGGAGTGAACTCCCGAGAAATATGCAACATTAATTTTTCACGAACAGAGGTTTCCTTTTGGTGATACGTTACTTTTTAATTCATTAATTCTTTCCATTTTTTATCATTTTTATGTATTTTCATGGGTAAGTGATTTTCAGTATTTTAGGTAATAATGTGGTTGCATTTATGGTACCCAAGCAAACAATTTCACTTGTAGTTTTGTTTAGCGTACTTCCTAATGGAATATAGGTGCTTGTGTGAAGAAACTGCTTGTACCTCTAAAGATTAATTGATTTATTGATATGGTTTATTGATTTAGCCATGTTACATGTCATCCATTAAAACAAATGTCATTCTGCTGTTGGACTTATTTTGTGTCAGAATATACCACGTGACGAGTGTTTTCCTACACCCTGTGCATAAAAAGAACGTCTTCAAAGCGAGCTGTCAGTTTCCAAACCTTCCATCCCTCCTCCCTGTGCTGAAGTCTCAGAGCGCGGTGCAAAAATCGAGGGGGTTAAAGACAGCCATTCTGTGATGTAATCTCACTGTCACAGTGGACTTAAGTTTGACACGTCCAATGTGGTCTTGTTTCAAGTGTGCTTTGCATCTTAATGCATGACTGGGAGGCAGACCGCACAGGTAGATGGCCTATGGACACCAGGGAATCTCAGTGTAATCTCCTCGGCACGTTGTAGGCTAGAGATCTATTTTACTGGCAGCACTGAAGGTGCTGCCGCAAAAAATAAAAGATAAAAACATTTATTTTTAAAAAGTACAATTCAATTTTATTTGTATAGCGCTTTTTACAGAGAACTGTCACAAAGACGCTGCACAGAGAAACAGAAGGAAAATTGAGCAAAAAACCAGGCCTTAACCCCCAACCAGCAAAGAGACCAAAGTGAACGTGAGGTGTCATATTGGTGACGCCCTCAATTCTTTGGATCCGTGTGAAAATATTTACATTGGCAGATATTGCACATTTGCAAAGTATAATCAGCTCTATATATTTAAAAACTCCAGAAAAGGAATGCAGTTTGGCTAATTGCTAACTCATTTACTGCCAAAAAACACAACAATGATGTGCTTGACTGGAGTAATCGGCTCACCGTAGCTGCGCCAGGTCTTACGCCGACTGTTATCTTTTATGACGGAGCATCTCACGGCTGTCACTGCGGTTCTCTGTTCGAGAATTACCGTACTCTCACTGATTGGCACGTACCGTAGTCATTTCTTCAGGCTATGCGAAAGCATAAAGGGGCTACTATTAAGTAAACACTGACAACGAAGTGCATAATACGATCGCTTTAAATGTGGAACAGTGGCAAGGTAAAGCTCCCGCCTCTTCCCCTTAGGGCTCAGGATTGTGTCGGCGGTTGTGCCTGGTCACCGCAGGTTAAACGCGTAACGGAGAACACACCCCTTTCTCTACACTCAAAGTGTGTTTTTGTCAAGTCCTTAACAGGGGGAGTTTAATGCGGTAGCATCGCTATTGTGCCGTGAGAGCTGTATGTTTTTCCAACGTGCACCGAACTATCTGTCCGTGCAGGAGTCATCTATAAAGAACATGGGCTATGTTCCTGTACTGTGGGCCTGGTGTTAAAGCACCAATCCCATTGGATTTGTAACACACTAAGTATACACCTGAGACCCACTTACCAGATAGGCTGTAAAAGTGAAGTAGGCCTACTTTTTGGTGAGGTTTCAAACTGGAAAAAGTACCTTCTCATGACCTATATCCTTTATAATTATATATCACTATGTAAATAGTCCTATGTCAGAGATAATATTTTGTCTGCAAAGTTATGAGTCTAGCTTGCTATTAGTGTCAGTAGTAAGACAGTGCAGCTAGATAGCAACCTACCAAGCTACATTATATTCGTCATTGCATTGCTAGCAGTCTGTCTAAGAAAATGATCAATTATCTTGCTGGGCTTTAGCTAATTATATAAATTTAGTTACTTGTGGAATGAGTACACAAGACCATTTTAGCTGTCAGTATAATGAATATAATATAGAAATATTAGTCACCTAGCGAGTTTACTGTCTAATATTTTGAAAGGAAGCAAGTTTCTGGCTGTGTCAAATGATCATTCAGAGAAATGCTAAAATGGCTAAAATAGAACCCTGGATATAGGGCCACCAGTTTGGCTCCCATTGTTTTCTTGTATGGTACGTAAGTCCTCCGCCAGCTAGAGGGCGTGATAGTTACTCTTTGTCAAGCCACTTCAAGCAATTACCCCATTTGCACCACCTCAATAATCTAAGTTGATAAAGTAATTGCTATTAAGCACAGAATGATTGACAACGATGTTTACAAGCAACACTCACATGTTACATTCAGTTGGATTTCTTTTTTTAAATGTTGTACAGGGGCGTGTTAGGTTTTGTTAGAAGCAGTGGGGAATGCCCACATTAGAAATGAGAGCAGCTATAACATTCAACTTGCAGAAAAAAAGTAAATAAAAAATAATAAATTCATGATTCAACTAATCACAGTCTTCAATCAAGATCTTAAGCAGAATAAGGTGTCTTAGTGCTGTGTGCTAAAAAACCTGCACCCACAACCGCCTTTTTTAGATAAGATTGAACACCGCTGCTTTATATAGATGCATCTTTATTTTTTTTCTCTGGGAGAGCAACAGTCTGCTAGTTTTAGTTTTGTCCTCGATGACCAAATCGGACCCAAGAAACCAGGCAACCCAAGTTAACCGTATAATCAACTGCTTTAACCAATCAATTGCCATGCTACCCGAGTGCTGAGTAACAGCGAAAGCCAGCAGACCCAGTGTGATAAAACACCAGTCTTATAAAAATACTGTTGTCAAGAAAACCTCACTCAAAAACACAGGTACAAAAACACGTAGGCTAAAGTATCTGAGTTAAATTCTCTATTCTTTATCCCGCCCCTCGTCCTCCTCCTCCTCCTCCTCCTCCTCCTCGTCCTCCTCCTCCTCCTCCTCCTCCTCCAGTCATCCCTCAACCTCAACATGTGCTCATGAATTATTGACGAACCGTCCAAACTCATCCTACAAAATAGAAATTCACCTCTTTCGTTGGCCAGCTGACTCATCCTGTCTTCTTCACATGCAGATCTTTGCATTTCTGGAAGCTTGCATTCTATACCCTGGGTGGGAGAGAGAATTACTCCCTCCCCTTTCCTAAATTGGAACTGAATCCCACTTGGTGTGGCTGCTATATTTCATCATGGCATTTTGGGGATCCCCCCCCCCCCCCGAAGCAAGGGAAGGGAATGACGAAAGAAAGCGTAAAATTCAGATCCGAATGCAGCCATGCTTTTCGTAGCGTTTAAACTTCCATCCATGTTCGCATTCTTTCCTGACTCTCCCCATGTTATAGCAACTCATTGTTTTTTATAAATGTCTCAATTAGAAACTCAATTGTTTTATTAGTCACTTGACTGTGCCGTTGGAGTGCCTATAGGGACCCCTGGAGGATGACCATTGAAATACACGTTTAAATCCCTACAGGTCACATGGTGGAGACCAATTGGCCCTAATAACGATATTCAGCATATGCATTATATATTATAAATGAGTGTGTATATATATATATATATATATATAGATCCTGCACATATAAAGAACAGACTGGCAACTGAGAGAGAGAGAGAGAGAGAGAGAGAGAGAGAGAGAGAGAGAGAGAGAGAAAGATAGCATTGCTGTTGTGTCCAACTAATAAACACCAGAAAAATGTCAGTTTAATCAAATTATGATTGCTCAAATGTCTGCTCCCACAGAATGTCAGAGAGAAACCTGTGTATGATATTTGATTTTAATCTGATTTTAGGAATAGTAATAACTTTTAAAAAAAAATTCCAATATAAGACCTTTTTGTGCTACTACTGTAATACATATTCTTTTTGTTTATAATTCCATCCATACATCTGGACTGTGAGAGGCCCTGTTGGCTGCCAGTGTTGGTGAGGTCTATAATAGATACTGCTTCTCATGGTCTCAGTGGTTATGCTCCTGTATTGAGGCTCTGACTCAGCATTAACATCCGCTGACCATTAAGAAATGACTAAATATTCACCAGAAAAAGCTTTGCTATACATAGAACAAGACCTGTGTTGGGCCAGCGTGAAGACCCTGCTTCACAACACTATGTCCGTTTCAATTATTTAGCCATTGGTGTTTTGCAAGTAATTCTCCTCTGTTTCTCTGAAGAATATGGTTGGGTTTCATTCACATGCTTTTGGTTGCATTTTGGAATGGAACGTATAAGTAAAATATTTAAATGTTTATCATCATTTTCACGAAGTCCATACAGTCACCTGAGAATTACAGTCTTGATGGCCCTCAGAAGCCAACATATGCAGGAAATCCTGAGATACTATCGTCTAAATGCTCCCGTTCCCTTCATAATTCTTTTTTTATTTTTTTTAGCTCAACTCAATTGAAAGACAGGGGGATCTGTAGGGAAGACACAGGGATAGGCACATAGCGTATGCATTACTTGGAGATAGCGAATCAAGATACATTCATTTTAAGCCCCCCCCCCCCCTCCCTCCTCCATCAGGAAATGCTGGTGCTGCCATTCTCCGTATTCAGTCCGTCCTTTGATCAATCACGTTATCTTTGCTGGATCTATATGGGAAGGGTATTAAAAGATTAAATGTAACTTAACCAACTTAATGGCCTTTGATTTGCAGTCTCTATTCAGAAAAAAAAGAGGATGTCATTATAATGGCCATCTAGGACTGCTGACTCCAAAGGAACATATCTGTGGGAACTACTTTAGTACCACCAGCCCAATGATTACCTACACAATTATCGCTGTCGACTTAGAGGTGCAGGCATAGTATTCAATAACAGGGAGTGTGCAGGGATGTTTTGTATTGTTTATGATAAATGTTGCAAATATGCTAGCATTTGAACACTGGTCCTTTTTTGAGTGAATATACCACAGTCAAAGGCAAGTAGCTGAATTAGAAGAAAAAAAAAATGAGCGTTTGAATTTAGAATTGTTATTGTAGTATTTGGGGTTTTTTAAATCGTTTTGAGTCGTAAGAACGTCACGATGTTCAGTGTAAATTCAATTGATAGACTACTTTTAACTCTAGGAGAGTAATCTACATGTGGTCCCTAGTGGACTCATAAACTGTCAGTGCTGAACTTTGCACTGGTGATGGCAAGCAATGTACTCTGCTTAAGTTATTAATATTCACAAATCTCTAAGGCACTTTTTTTCTTCTCACAAATGTCTGTGTAAAATAATTATTTATCTTTGCCATTTCATCTCTCTTTAAAATGGCAAGCCTCCAGGGTGGCCGGAAATTCCCTGGTGGATATCGTTTGTGCTTTTTCTTTCTGTTATCCCGCCATATCGTGCTCGTTTGCCGCTTCTTGGCTTTCGGGTTCAGTCAAAGAGACTGTGTATGTGCGTGACATCAAAGTTACACACGGGCACACAATAAAAGAAAAACAAGAAATGGGGCTAGAGGACTGACAGTTCACTCCCAGTGCATTTTGTGGAATATTTCCTTTGGTTAACTGTGTCTGTTCTATTTTTGGTAAGCCTGCCATAGCTTCAACCAGTGGTAAATGTGTGATAATAATCTTGTATATTGTCAAAATGCAGGTGTGTGTGTGTTACCCAGTGAGTGGAAAATTTATTCTAATCAGGTTGATATGAACAAAATTCTATAAATAATGATTGCGTTTTCATTTGTAAGAGTGACGCAGTAACTTGGAATGCCTTTTGACTTCCTACGGGTCTCGGAATTCACCTCTGCCAATATTGAGCAGGATGCAAACTGACTCTGTGTATAAATACTCTTTAGTTCAATGTTCTCACTACATCAAAAGTCTAATTTAGCTCAGAATGTTAATTCAATATCATTTCTTTCTCTCTCTCTCTCTCCACAATTTCTTTCAACTGTCAGCTGGTCCATATCTCATCACCTTCAGCTGCATCTTGTTGTGCTAGCTCATGTTGCCTTTGATATCGGAGAGCACGGAGGCTTCCGGAAGACAAAGAGCCCCTTTGTGCTTCCTTGATTAACTTCCCTACCTGTGGCGTTCGATAAGGTGAAGAAATCTCTCAGGACTCTCAAAGCACGCTCACCTATTGTCGAAAAGGTCCGCCGCTTTCAACGTTTTCGGTTGTTCAATTTAGTTTTATTTTGAGATGGTTTTGAGTCTCCCCCATCCTCCCCTATGACATTTCTGTTTGTCTCCCGCTCCATAGATCATAATCCATATAGAAATAGGCTAAACAACCGAAGCGCTTTACATATCCTAAATACTGTAAGTCCCTTCTAATGTTGCGATTAACTTGCTAAGTAAGGAAATGCTGTTATGCTGCGGTACGGCACTTCAGCGGTATGCAGGAAGGGTGCACGGTTCAGCACGCATCACATACAGCAGGTGGCAGGATGGCATTAATGATTATGTGCAGCTGTAATATTTACAACCAGCGAGCATATCAGCTGACTGTGAGGGGAAAAGCATTCCTTTGATACACTATTGGCCTGCGTTTGATCTCTTTGCCATTTTAATTTGTCAACGTTCAAGTTTCAAAGGAAAGTAAATCAGCCCCGGGCCATGGGATTAGTTAGAGAGGACTTCAATTAGATTACAAATATATTTGGATTTATTTTTGGTGGACAGTTTTTTCTGGCCGTACGGCTGAAAAGACAGGTGCTTGTGAACACAAACAGCACAAATCTGCATGTATGGTTGTGCCTTATTGAATCTGTGCTTTCATATCCCAATAAATTGTGTGACTCATTCGTCCAGTGAAGTGTGTTAATGCACATTTTGTGTCCTTCTGTCAAGCAGACATAGCAATGTATTTTTCAGTGGTACCATTTGTATATGTAATCCGTAGTTGCAAATATAATACATTGGAAATAAACTGACAAAATTAAATGACATTTGGAAAAGACTAAATCTAAATGAATATAATTCTGGCTGACTGTACTGTTATGTCCTTGGCAACAGTACAGGTGTTTAAGATGAATTACTTCAGTGAATTCTTTTGAAATTAAATTATTTTGTCCTTGAATATAAGCTGCCGTTGTGCCCCTAGGACTAGGGCATTTTCCGATCAAATAAACAAACGGTTTAAGTGTTGATGTGTTCCAAACTGGAACGATGTGATTTTTCCCAGTTAGGGGAATTCCTGTCCTCAGAACCTCTTTATATGTCTTTGGGGATAGCAGTGTGCTGTAACGCAGCGAGTGTTTGAAGTTCCCCCACACAGGTACTGCGCTGTTTACCCTCCTGCAGGTAAAACAGCCAGAGCCAGGGTCTGCTGGCCAAGTCAGTCAAACTTCACATAAACTGACTTATTACCAATATAAGCACAACTGGGGTATGTGTGTGTGTGTTTGTATTGTGTGTGTGTGTGTGTGTGTGTGTGTGTGTGTGTGTGTGTGTGTGTGTGTGTGTGTGTGTGTGTGTGTGTGTGTGTGTGTGTGTGTGTGTGTGTGTGTGTGTGTGTGTTTCTGTGTGCCTTCATGCATGCATGTGTGTGTGTCTGTTTGTACTTGTGCATGTACATGTGTGTGTCGGTACTTGTGCATGCACATGTGAGTGTGTTTCTGTGTGCATGTGTGTTTGTATTTGTGTGTGTGTATTTGTCTGTGTGCTTTCATGTGTGTGTGTGTGTGTCTGTGTGCATGCATGTTTGTCTGTTCATTCACATCATTTACAGCTAGTTTATCCTTTAATCTCTGGTAAACCTATCAGATTAAAGAATCGGAATGATTGTTCATAGAGGGTCTGCTACCTCTCATATTTGATTAACACTGTACCTCTGACATGTATTTAGTATTGTATATAATGCTGGTGGCTCAGTATTACCATAATTACCCCTCTCCGTGTAAAACGATACTGTGTATCCCCAGGTGTGCTTTGTTGGCCTTTGCACACTAAATATCCAGCGCTTTACTGTGATGTGCGTGTATTAAATACCATGTAAGTATTTCTCCCCCCAGTCCTGAGCCCCTCGCCCTTCGTATTGTGAGTTATTCACACGCATCACAAACGGCGCTGGTTTCAGCGCCTCCTTTGGAACATTTGCTCGTGTCAGTGATGTGCTGGGGCTTGCCGTGTTTTGCTCTGATTTATTTGACATCTTGTGAGAGTTTTAATTGCTGATTTACACATTGACAGGTGGGTCCTTCTGTTTGATATCCGCACTGTGATCTTGTAAAGGAGATAACTGCGGGCGATCACAGAGCAATAGACGCTCTGCATTTGGGATTTCACCTAATACAGATAAAAAAAAGCTTGGATTATGGATTGTTAGGGAGCCATTGATGTAGTGAGAGAAAAGGCCTGAGTCACAAGGCCTTGGCATAATATTATGTGAAGCCTCTTCTTGAATAAGATCAATGGTTAAAACTGACAATGCTAACAATTCCACCTTAATTTCATTCACTCTCACACATCCCAGAATACCTGCTAAGCAAAGGGAATTTATTGAAGTTTGTGATGAATATGGCTTAATATGTTTAAACATGAAACCACAAGTGCTCTGTCGAGCAGCCCATGTCCAAGCCTGGAATTCTGTGATATGAAGCCTCGTCTGGGTAACGTTTAATTCCCAAAAAGAGAGGCATGGTGTGCCTTTATAAAGTCCGCTGTGACTCAGCTGGGACATAAACCTGCATCTCCAGGCGTTACGTATATTTAGGAAACATCAGTATTATTAACATCAAATCTGCTGATGTTTCGAAACATCATGAGTAAAATATTAATAGCATAAAAAACATGGCTGTAATGTGTGAAATGTGTTCCATTGGCTGAATCGTTGATGGACCTTATAAGATTGTAAGAGTCCGGATAAACATGCTGTAATGACAGGTCAAAGGATCTGTCGCTATTACCAATGGCTAGACAACGCCCAACAATGGCTAGAGGTTGCAATTTGCATGATAGTTCAGTGCAGCAGACCCTAAGAAACGACTGTGGCCATTGTAATTACTCTTTGCTCTTTATAGCGCTTTGTGAAGGGGAAAAAAATTGTTATGGTCTGTAACTTTAAAAGAACGGGTCAGACAGAGTATAAATCCTGTCATCACAAAACCAACAGGGATCATAATTTTACACTTTACATGGTAGGACTGTTTTTGGATGGTTTAAGAGGCTTTTGATGTTGTCTAACAAATAAGTGACACTTTAGTAGGATGGATTTCGTGCCCTCTTCATATTCACTCTTCCACTCCTTTTGTGTTACCAACCCTTTTCTCAAATAAATAAGCTTGCCAGTTTTGTCATTTTACAGACGAGGAGTTCACTGAGAAATTGAACATATAAGTGTACAGGTGGTTTATAGCACATTCAATACTGTGAAAAGGTTGCTTGCAAGTTTTCCATGTAAACAAGATGAAAATATAACATCACACAGTGGTAGTTATGTTTTCTACAACTTGGAAGGTCATTTTGGAACGTAGTATATTTGGGTGCAGTTAAGATCCCCAAACAGGTACAAGATGGATTGAGAGGGGAACAAGCCCCTTAAGTACGCTGAAAGATTTGCATTTATAGGAGAGTCAATCAGTCAGGACAGTTGCATCATGTATTGTTATCCATCAACGGTCTTTCTCAAGATTTCCACAGGGGGGTTTATTCAATGTAATCAATAACGTGCAGGAAATAATTAAAGTCTTTGAGAAAAGTACAATTCATTTCAATTTTTCAGTCTTGTTTTCATACTAGACTTTCACACCAGCATCCCTGAAGCAAGAGACTTATTGCGATGGGAAAATGTGCTTTCCTTTTTTAAGCCAGATTTATTTAAATGTGCTTTGGGAGCTTAAATATTACATTAGTTCCTGACTTTTACTGGTCTGTTTGATTGCACAACAGACACTCATAGTATGACATACTGTATGTAGCAAGTAAGTAAGAAACTTGAGATTAATTTTTTAATGAACTTAAATTAATTGTGGCTTAACGTTTTATTACGATGATCATAAATGGTTGGATATGAGGAGGTTTAATCACATAAAATGTCTTTGGAGAGAAAAAAAGTGCCTTGGTATAGGCCTTTTTTTCATGAATTTCATTTAGTATGCATCTGCCCGTTACAGTGATGGATGTTTTCCAGACTATTAACTATTTAAAAGCAAATTGTGGGCTGTGACATCCTATGTGCCCATTAAGGCATGCATACGATTCCTGGCATTTACCCTCTGGGAATAGCGATTCAATCACATTCACACTACGACCACAAGGTGCGTAAACCTAGCGCATGTAACATCACCACAGAACTTCGGTTTTTGTATTTGCCCTCAAATGAACTAAAATACTGTTTCTAATCTTGAAGATAATGTACACCAAACAAGTCTACCGGCAGGCTTATTGCTTCCTTTTGCGGTTGCAGGCATAATTAGTGAACATTCCGCAGGCTTGGAAGTGGGCCAAAGCATCTGACACTGTGCGCAAAGTGTAAATGGAGTTCAATTGAATTGATATAGCCTATGAAAAGGTGCAAGGTTACACGGCAAATTCTTTTCGCCTATCAATTTTCTCCCTCTCTCCGTCTCTCTCTAAACCTCCTTTTCTCTCTTGCCCTTTTCTTTTTTTTGTTTTGTTTTTGTTATTTTACCTGGCAGTCCAGGTGTGAAGAGGTGAGGTGATGGAAAAAAAAAAAAAAGCATCCAATTTGGTAAGCTTGTCATGAAAGAATCCATTGACTGACTGGTCTCCACATCACAGCGCACAATGACAAATAGGTGAGCCATTTTCCGCCTGACTTATGAGTAACAAAGAGCGTATTTCCACTTTCCCTTGCACCACGGCTGTACTGCGCACCTTACTTCTCTTTACCTGGGCAAACTCTGCAGCCCATTATTGGAACGGAGGCCTTATTTGCTTTTGGTTTTAACGCTGGACGACATCTTCAGGTGACGAAACCGCGATTGAGAAAATACTCTGCAATGCTGCAGAATGACTCTGTTAAGGAAAGTGTGTTAGTCCTCTCATCTATGGTGTTAGTGCATCATAAACTTTCAACTTTCAACTTTAAATTGGTCTTTTTTTCTCGCCTTGTCACTTCCAGCGAAGGCTACAATATATTTTTTCTACAGTTACATGTTGTATCAAGACAACAGTTTTTTCTGATGTATCTGATATATGTTTATATGATAATATATGATAATATGAACATTTAAAATTGTGAGGGAATTGGGGCGGGACTTTGATAAGCAGTCTGCTTTTTTCCCGTATCCCTTTTCGGCAGGTACTGTATTTGTTCAAGGCATATTTCAGAAATGTGATGAAATGTGACTATATACATGCCAAAATAAATAAATAAATAAAATAAAATAAATAAATAAATAAAAAAGTTTATATATATACCTTTGGGCATCTTTCAAAACACATTTAAAACCCTCTTATGTGTGAGTTCATTGAATAATTACCAAGATGCACATTTGAACATTTATTTGCTAAGATTACTATGGGATTTAGTACACAGTACTTTGCTATGTTGTGATCTCATGCATTTTATTATCTATTTTCATGTATTAGTGTTGTGGGAAATAGCTTTAAAAAAAACTTAATGAAGAACGAGACTTTATGAGCATATTCTAATATGGTGCCTCATTTAAATAAAATAATGTTGTGTCGTATCATGAGGTCGGGGTTAATCTTAAACTCGTCACCTTGGAGAGCGTGTACAATTTGAATACCTGAAATGTTTATGGCCAATTATTTGCCGCTTAACCATCTAAAAATGCAGTTTTTTTTCACATCACAGATCCACTCCCCAATAACAGCAGAGGCGGACATGTTGAATGTTTAATGATTTTTATTATTATTGTTTTTTTTTTTTTATTCATGGTGGTTAGTCAGTGTTTTCACTGCTGATTAAATTACACAGAGAAGCGCTTTAGGTGGAAACTGTGCAAATTAACCAACTGACCTTTTTTCTACTTGCCCGGAGGACAGGAGGGTCTGGTGGGAACGGCCTCTGTCAGGCCCTGCTAATGCCAGAGAGCCAGGGAGATATATGAGCTCATTTTGAGCCGCACAAAGACAGGCTTACTCGCCTCCTCGCATTAACCCCATTCTAAATGTATACTTTCATTTTTATACACGCTGTCACTGTGCTGACTTTTTTGTACAATTTTGATGTTCTGTGACATCTTGTATTATTTTTATCCAAAGTATGCATTTATGTCATTCATGTGTATGTTGTTATTTTTGTATACATCAAAAATAACATTGGCCATCAATCACACATATTATATCATGTCATTTTCAGTAAGATCAGCATGAAATGAAAACTCGTGAGGTAAAAAAAAAAAAAAAAAAACCCAGCTTCATTTAAACCCAGGGCAATATATCAATATATTTATGCTAAAATGTAAGACAGCTGAGTCCGACTGTCATTCTGTCTTAATAAATGTATTTTGCCCATTGGCTTTTCAAGCAGCCCTTGCATTTGAACTGGAGTGAAGTGAATCTGGAGGGGTGGGATGGGGGTGGAGGGGGGGGGGGGTTGGTATGCAAGCCCCACCCAGACGGCTGCTTTGCGCTGTGAATCCAGCCGGGTGACCATGTCCTTCAGGGGTAAGCTGTCACAGCACTGAGAGGGTAATTGATGCCTCATGCTTTTCTGGGGCAATTATCGCACCCAAATGTCAGGACCTAATTTGTGGCTTTGTAATGTGGACACATGGGCCGGGGAGCAGAGCACTGGTGTGTTCCGCTGGGAAACACGCACACGGTTTGCTAAACAGATGTGGAGCGGAGGACCTCCTGGAACAGTGTGAGGTGGCAGGGGGAATGTGTGTGTGTGTGTGCGTGTGTGTTGGTGTGTGTGTGTGTGTGCGGGTGTGTTTGTGTGCGTGTGTGTGTGCACGTGCGTGTGCGCGTGTGTGTGTGCGTGGTCTGTGTGTTTGTGTGTGCGTTAGCTGCCTGCATTCAAATCAAATCTCTCACCCTAGCATAACAAGCTATGAATGTTACTGCCTCTCCCTCTCTTCAGAAATTGAGCACACCATACATGCCAACCAGACCTCTCCATTCAGCATCCTCTCTCCCGCTGGCTGTCCCATCTCTTCCAGCACTTGGAACTGGCACTGGTACTGGTATAATATATTGGAATATACAGTATACTGGAATACATTTTCCATTGGAGAGTCAAGTGCAGCAAGCCTAATTTATAGTTCGAAAAGTAGACCACAAAAGCCTGAAAGAAAAAAGATTGAACTTGGAATTAAGTCTGTATACAATAGGTATAATAGCATGTATAGGTATAGCAGGGGTGTGTATTACAGATCTAAGCATGATTCATGCTGTGTAGTACAGTTATAACCTTTTGTCCAGCATGAAATATTTTTGCATGCACTTTTTTTTTTTAATTTCTCGATTTGGAATCTTTCTGTGGTTCATCGTCTATAAGATTTATCAAGCAATGGTTGAATGGACAGTTATCTCAATTTTGTGTCGTTTCAGCTATGACTGAAATAAAACAGTAAAAATGGGAATGGAAATGTTACAATTTCTGGTCAATCATTATGCTTCCATCTGCCATCCAATTAACAATTGGTTAACTGAAGGATCAATTTGCACTGCACCATGATTATTTTTGCAGACCTGAGGAGTCGACGACATTAATCCCCCATAACACATCATTTTGTGAACATTGTAATTTATTTTAAAATAATAAGAGCAACAAAGAGCCTTGAATCAATAGTTGCAGATCGTATTAGCAGACCCTCCCTGAGCAAGCAGGAACCCCCACTTAGATGCAGTCTGGGCTTTAAAACAACAGGTGAGTCTTTACCACTTCCCTCAGTGTTTATCAAGACCACTGACTGAAGATATAAATTATGCTTTTCGATAATTGGGGCCGACAACAAAGCACCGTGTTTCCCTCTGAGTTCCTACACCAGACCAACACCACCACCCCCTCCTCCCTCCCCCCAAGCCGCAATCGCCCCAGCTGATAAACACAAGCGCTTGAGATCACAGGGGGACGAGACGCTGACAAGCAGTGGGAGAGCACCTGTGCTGTGTCTGACTGGACCACAAAGACAGACCGGAGAGATCACTGACTTCCACACCTGCGTGGGGACCTGCTCACGCTCACACATGCAGACAGATAGACACACACACACACACACACACACACACAGTAATTTTATATGCACACCCAGACAGATGCTCAGTCAGAAAACACAGCCAGAATGTCACACAGTCGGAAACACACATACACAAACAAACAGACTCAGATGGTCAAACACACACACACACACACACAGACGCACACACAAACCAAATTGTGAGTCTGATTGTGAGTCTGTGAGGCTTGGAAACCTTGGAGACAATTAAGGGGGTGATGAAATGAGAGTACCCCAAAATGAGAATGTATAAAGCATTTACTTGTTTACTGTGCAACAGACCACCTGCTGTGGCGGTGGGCTTTTTTCTTTTTTTTTTGGGGGGGTTGTGGGTTCAACCTAACCCTCTTGGACTCCAAAACATCAGTTAAATGAGTGCCAAAACGCAGTTCCGGGCATCAGGTATCCGACCTCTGTTTGAATTGGAGTTCCCAGACTGTGACCTTCAAAATGTCAAGGAGGCACTTATATTAGCACAAAGTCGGTTTATTCATTTATAGAAATGTTGCGGTAGGGTGGCCCACATTTACCTTATGCAGTTTGAGCATCTTACCTGTTTAGGCAGAACAGGCAGAACATTTAGTAGTAAGAATTGGCCAAGTGACCCAGGATGGCAGCTGTATGGGGCTGGTTTAGCAGCTGGTTTAGTCACATCCTACATCCCGAGTCACAGTCACAACTATAGGGAGTGTTTGTGCAACATGGCATGTGGCCTACAGTACCTGGCTTCAACAGCAGGTAGAGTGTGCCAAGACTAGCATTATGTAAAAAAAAAAAAAATCACATTGTTTATTCAGTCGTTGCCTTTCTTCAAACAGGATGCCATGTAATCCATGCTTTGTGATAACATAGAAATTCTATGCACTTTCTACCCATTCAAACAGCTGGAGATAAATCCACTTGGAGCTCGGAACAATAGCATCGGTGCACCTGAGATTTCAACCCAAACTTCCGGCTCTATAGCCAGCTGCCCACGGTCCCTGATGCTCACTCTACTGTATAGAGTAGAGTTTATTTCATACCTGTGTGCTCTAATGCACGAGGCAAGGTATTAGCCTGTCGCTAACATTAACATACATTGGACAGCAACACCTGTCTCATACTCCACTATTAAAAACATTTAACTAAAGTCTGCCGGCTACCACCTGTCCAACAATACATTACAGTACTTTTAACTGACTGGAGACAAAATGGCACATGCAGGTTGTTATTTAAAGTGTCTTGTGCTTGCCCCCAAGTCAGTCTGCAAACACACCTGAACTTTTTTTGAACTTTTTTTTTTAATTATTAGGGCCTAACATAATATAGCACTTCATTTAAAATGTGGAAATAAAAACCTTTATTTCATTTCAACAGGACAGAGGAAAACAGTATCATTCAGAAAAAATGTCCTCTTAACTCTTTTTTTTGCTGTAACAAACAGGTAAATGCTAAGCACAACCTCACATTTTTCACACCTGACTGACAACATGAGTGCATGTCAGAAATGATTTCTTTACCCTGCACATTCACATGGCACACTCAGGTGACACACAAGACAGTAGCAGAGCAAGCCAGCAACTCCAGGTGCGATGCTTGTCTGGACCGGGCCGGAGAATGTAATGGGGTTGAGATTGTGACGCCCATCCTCCAGGATTCCACAAGTATAATTTTGAAGTCTCAACTGTAATCCAGATGATATTATCCAGATACAGTTAGTGTGTATGTGTGTGTGTGTTAGAGCGTGTGTGTGTGTGTGTGTGTGTGTGTGTGTGTGTGTGTGCATGTGCGTGTGTGCGTGTGGGTGTGCGCGTGTGTGTATGTGTGCGTGTATGCGTGTGAGTGCGTGCATGTGTGTGTGTGTGTGTGTGTGTGAGAGAGAGTGTGTGTGTGTGTGTGTGAGAGAGAGAGTGTGTGTGTGTGTGTGTGTGTGTGTGAGAGAGTCTGTGTGTGCATGCATACGTGTGTGTGCTTGCATGTGTGCATGTGCATTAATGTGTCAAAAGTTGCAAAAAACCAAGGGAAACTACATTTTGGCGCCACCACTGGAACATTGAACATGCAGATTCCACAATAGCATCAAAATTATAGCAATGTTGCTAATGCAGCACTGAGCGGATGTGCTACAGCCGCTATTAAACACAAGTGGGCTGACACACCAGGGCAGGATAAGATTTCTGTAATGTTCCTGGCAACTCCTCTTCCTGACACACTCCCTTGTTGGTTTTGAAGGTGTGTAGATGGGAAAGCCCCACGGTATCATAAACACGGTGGACGCAGGCAGGAGCTAGCAGGTAGAAGCTAGCAGCAGTCAGGCTACAGTAAAGGCAGCCCTCTGGCTTGCCATCACAGAGCTGCTGGAGATCACAAGGCGAGGCTTTCATGCTTCAACACAGAGATCCCCCCGAAACCACTGGGGGAAAATGTGCACAGAAACATGAGCAAAGATATATACACTGCAAATACTACGTCAATCTTAACAAGCATTTTAGTCTTATATTTAGACTTAAATGGACTATTTCGATTATTTATTTTTTGTTAAATAAGACAATATTTGGGTAAGATAAGTTCAATTCTCAAGCAAAAAGTAAGTTAAAACAAGCTAATATTTTCTACTTGAGAGAAAAAAAAAGATATGAAGTCTCATTATGAGACTAAAACAGACAAACATTTTTTGCAGTGTAAAATCAGTCATATCAGCCAGATTTATAAACTCGCTCACTTTCGGGAGCCAGACACACCCTATTTTGGGTGTCTTTGTCTCCACAAAAATGATCTGTCATGTTTAAACTGTGAAATACCTAAGTCAATTCTGCACCCGCCCCCCCCTCCCCCACTCCCCACACACACCCAGCTGTGTTGCTTAACCATGTCTGAATATGCAGGTACTTAGGAACTCCATCTCCCTGTTTCAAACCCCTGTTCAGACAAGGAAAGGCTAAGGGAACTGCAAAAACACTCCCTTTTACAAAGCAAATGTATCATCAATATTATACGTTTGTCTTCAGGCCGTCTACGAAAAAAAGCAGTTTCCAGTCTAAAAATGTCATAAAATAAGGAATTGGCCATAAACCCTAGCACCCTATAAAGAGGCCTGGTCGCCTTCCCAGCCGACATTTAATCGCTGTATTTATCAAGACACACGACTCTGAAACTGTCGACAGAGATTACCTAATCCTTATCGCTTTGACCTCACTTTTTACAGGGCTGCCAATTCGCTACGCCTAAACTAAAGGTGAGTGTTTTTTTTCTCCCACTGTGAGCGTGTCATTGTACAGCCGTTACTTGAGAAGGTTGCCGGGAGTAACTCCGAAACAGTCATTTTCGAGATGGCCCTTTTTTCCTTCTGGATAACTGTCATTGTAAAATGAGTATTTTGAAAGACAGCAGCAATTTTGTGCCCGTATCTACACACCCAAAATCCTTCCTGGGAACAGGGAACGGTGCGACTTCCTTGGCAAAGTGAATAGACGTTCAAATAAAGATCGGTTAAGGAAGAAGAAGGATGTCCACACAAAATGGTCACGTCAACAGCGGTGATTTAATGGTGTGAAATCAACTCTGAGGGAAAAAATTTTACACTGATAGACTATTTATTTTTTTTATACCCGATGGACTTGTATAAACGCTGTTGCTGTTGAAATGACACTAAATGTATTGCTGTGTCAAATGAGAAATCGTCTTTCAATAGGGACGATGCTATGCTAAGATGCTATCATTGCATCCCCCCTCTCTTGACATGAACTTTATGTCCAGGTGGCACATTTAGATAGCAAGACCCAGAGTAAATCAAAACTGACCTGTCCCCTGACTGTGAACACAGCAAAAATGGGCTGTGCAAATCTAACACTGCTGGTGTACATTTAACACCCTAGGGTGTTAAATTGTACACCACCATTTTTGCTGTGAATCTACCTGATGCAGAGGTCAGATGTGCACAAAACTGAGAACCATCAGTGGAATTCACCTGCTTCTTTCGCTAGATTCTAGCCCTCACACAAACAGTCTGGCTTGTTAATTGGATTTTGCAGAATTACGATTCAGTTGGGAAAAGTCAAGAGATTAATTCACATAAGAGACTTGGATGTTTCAGTGAATTTAAATAGTTTAATTCCCCGTGGGGATGTGTACTGCACTGCATACATCTATCGGAGGACTCTGGAATCAGAAACATATAATAGCATAGAGGCCCAAGGTTTTCTTCACAGATCTTAACAAAACATCACAACAGGGCTTCACCTAAATAATATTCTAAAAAATAATATAAGAAAATACTATCTTCAGTCTGGTTAAAAGAAATATTCTGGTCTCTATTGAGATACAACGTCTATGCAAATATTGGCCAAAAACAATGTCTCTTTCTCTACTGCATATTTAACTGTACAAATATATTCTCAAATAAATAAATATATAAAATAAATATATGAATCCAGAAATGCATAAATTTAAAAAAAGAAACACTTGAAATGATAAAGATTTGTGTTTTTTACCCACGCAGCCCACACAGCCCTGTCAGACATGATGATGTCACAGCAGTGTAATTCCTTCACAGTTCATCTTGAACAGATCAGTGATATTGTCCCATCACGTTATGGTTCCAAAGAAAGAGAGCGATAGTGAGAGGAGAGAGAGAGAGAGAGAGAGAGAGAGGAGAGAGAGAGAGAGAGAGAGTGAGAGAGAGAGACAGAGACAATCCCAGTCTCCCATCCATCCCAAAGCGGATCCACCGACATGCATACACGTCTCGCCCTGGCTTTGGTCAGTCTCTCTGTGGTGAAGCACCATCCCACGAGACGACAGCAGCAGCTCTGCAGCATATCCATGCCCCTCGCCTCCCCCCCACACCCCCCACCCCCCCAACAGCTCTGAGTGGGGACAGTCGGCCTCAAACAGAAAAGGGCCTCCCGGCTCTTGGCTCCAAGCTTGACATTCTAGACGGTCCTTCCTGCTTCTGAGAGCACACCTCTATGTTCCCAGGAGGGGCCCCTCCTCCCCCACCCCGCCCCACTCTGCCCCGCCCCGGCCCGGCCCGGCCCGTGCCATTCAGCCACCCGGCCCTCCGCTGTCCCGTTGCCGGGCCGACACACGCTTACATCCCTGTTTCCACAGAAGCCTGGCACTTCAGCACATATTCTTCACCGAAAAATAAAATGCTGCCAACGCCCCCTCAGCTGTGTCCCAGAACCTCCTTGTACAGTTCCGGAACGCGGTCCGGGTCCACCGGGCCTGGGAAGGAAGTGCGTGAACTTTTGGTGCCGCCTGGACTTAGTCCCGTCTCTGGGAGTACCGTCTTTGTTCAGGGCCACAAAATAGCGGGCTCCCTTGTCCCCGTGCTTGTAGAGATTGGAAGAGTACGTGTTGTACCAGTTCTCCTCAAACTGTTCCCGGAAGACACACTCTGCTGTTAATTTTTCCTGTAAGGAAAACAAAACGTGTTTATTAACTGAGAGTGATCTCTAAACCACGTGATGTTTACTGCAATATCCGCTACATCATAAATACTATACAGAGCAGTATCATCGAATAAGGGTGCTTTATGAATTAGAATTATCTTTGATTGGTGTTATCAGTTCACAGTTGACGTACTCTCACAGCAAAGGGAAAACATTTGCACCACCTGCTGGTATAAATTTGCCCGGACACTTTCATAAGAGCTTAGAGCCATAAAAAAAACTATTTCCTTCATTCAAGGTGCTACGAAAGAATTCCAGATTTACCTGCACGTTGCACATCTTCAGTATAGTGTGCATCTAAATATATAGTACATAATAAATGGCTAAGGAAAAAAAAAAAAGATAAATAAATTAGAGATGACAGATACTTACAGAGCCATATAGTTCTCCTTTGTCATTCATTCCCAGGTACAGTCCGCTGTCCACCCCTCGTATGCTTATCATTCCAACAGCAAGACTAATGAATTCCAAAATACCTGTAAGATAATAGTGTAACGTTAGTGTTTATTACTATTCGTTTAATCCTTGATAATTCTGAGAACAATAGGCAATCCTTTTCTTTAATTTGCTCCGATCCTTGGTTAATGTAACTTCACTGAAATGCAACCTTAAAGTATAGCCGTTGCGTTCAATGTCTCCTTAAAAGACACTTGTCACAATTTAGAGGTTGGTGCATTACTGTTGCGCAAAAGAACATCGCCACATCCTATAGCTACCCATAGTGTCTAGCCGAACCTAAAGGTGTATCAACCTTCTCCATTGGAGGTTGACTGTTTAGTTGATTTTGTCATTTCATTAAAACCACAGAGTGATTTATGTGGCGAGTGTCGCTTGAGAGATGGTGGAATGCACTTGTGATTATATATATTCTATAGTTCACCAAGCAAAACCACAATTAACCCTAGAACGCACTTCGAATGCAAGATACGGTACACATCAAAACAAGCCATAGACAGAGTTAAAGTACGAAGCCGATGTTGCGTTATGGCCATCTCTCCGAAATGATCAACGTTATTAAATATTAGTAAATGGTAACAGTGTTGTGTGACCTAACCGTACTGCCCCGAGGGCTGACCTCCTAACGCAGCACTACTGTATAAAAAATACATGCCAAATGCAACTTTAAATGGTTATGAAATAATATTATTCAAAAGTAGAGTGGGTTTACAACGTAGTAATAATAATAATAATAATAATAATAATAATAATAATAATAATAATAATAATAATAATAACCTTACCAAAACGACTGTGGTCTTTTCTCGTCCCCTGCACTGTTCCATCTGGGTGTATTTCGAGGTGAAATCCAGTTCTACAGTACAACTGTCTTCTCCGCAGGATCCCCTTTAAATGCGTTAAATCCGCGGAGGTGCTCCGGGAAAGTCTCTCCGCCGGGACCAGGTGATCGCCCAACAGAGCTGCACTCTCCCCGGCAGGCGTCAGAACAAAATGGGATCCGATGTGTCCGAAACCATCGATGCCGTGTAAGAAGCTTCCCACTTCGCCAACGGGAGCCATCACAAAATGCGCCGTCGTTGCAGTCCGTTTCAGATCAGAAAACTTCAGCCGAGAGGTCTGGAGAAAAACACCTTTGCGCAGTAGACGATTGCTGCTTACTGCGTGTTTACATCTGCGTCCGTTACTTAACACATGCTCTCTCTCTCTCGCTCTCTCTCTCTCTCTGACTGTTCCCTGTGACTACAGTGTTCAGGATTCCCTTTAGTCACTGATTCTGTTCAGCGGAATGCTCTAGTACTGCTATTGTACTGATATATACTGGTCAGATTAGGCGCCAGTTTAAATACATGTCGTATGTAAATGTATTCCTGATATATGCTAATTGGGCTCTTCAGAGCTTCTTTTTGAATTATTTCTCCTTGATCCTTGATGTCTTCACGCCTTTGATGTTAAAACTCAGGTTGTTCGCAGGGTCATTGCATTGGCGGATTACGAAAAGTGTGCAGAAAAGTGCAGAAGAGTTTTCCTTTCAAAAACATAATATTAATTTAAGATGTCTATCCCTGGCCCTTTCCTTGAGTGTGAGCGACACAAGAGGTGATTACTCGGGTATGAGACTGCTCACAATACGAGGATGTGTTTTGAGAGTCCCTGGAAGACGCGTGACAGGTGCAAAATGCGAGCAAAGATTATGGGCGGTGCTCTGAGTTTAGACCTGCCTTGGTAGACAGATTTTTTTTTTTCCAAAGGTAGAGAGAGAGAGAGAGAGAGAGAGAGGAGAGAGAGAGAGAGAGAGAGAGAGAGAGAGAGAGAGAGAGAGAGAGAGAGAGATTTCTCTAGGTTGCTAATTTTTTACAGTTGGTTTTTTCGGGGCACTTCAGTTTTCTCCGGTGATGAAATTGTGACGAGTAATCATTTTAATTTCAGTAGCCGAATAATTCATTTAAAATATTAATGTAATTGAATCGTGTTTATGCACATGTAGCCTATAATATAGCATAATACAATACATATACTGTTTAATATTCACATTTATATTTACAGTAGTCTAATAAGAGACAATAACAATAAAACGATTGAAGGTTGGTTTATAACCGTCTATATCCCACACTTGTTTAATGAACCATCTTCCACTTTGTTGTACTGGATTCAAAAACAACCAAACAGAATATCTTTTAAAACATCTGTGAAGCTATATCACAGAGTGACGAATCGACTGATCTTTTTCTTTCTTTGAATAATAAAAAATCCTAATTGTGTTGTGAAACAAAATCAAAGGAGATGCGATCAAAGATGAGAAACTCGGGCCATGTTGGTCTCCTTCAACATAAGAGGATGTCTAACAAAAGGAAGAAACCTATTTGAAGCCCGTATGTTTTTCAAAGTTCAAACTGCCATTTTTCTGCCTCTACTTAAAAAAGGTGACTAACATTCCGTAGTGAAAGTAGTAACTAGCTTTATAATACATGTTGATACCTGTGAGTGAACATTGTGCGCCGATGAATGCGCATGTTATTACTTAAAATTGATTTGTAGAACACGCGGTTGCATTGACCAAAATAGGCTGATTGCAAGTAACCTCCCATGATACATTGGTGATTCATCAACTGAAATCTCTATTGACGTGTTTTTTCCCCATTTATATCCCCAAGCTCATTAGTATTTATGATTGCCAAAACACTTTCAAACAAAATCAATGTTTTCCGATGAAGGATACAACAATTCACATTAAAATCAATATTGCACAATAAAGACGTCAAATTCTGGGGCCTAGATTGTGTGTGTGTGTGTGTGTGTGTGTGTGTGTGTGTGTGTGTGTGTGTGTGTGTGTGTGTGTTATACATACATGAAATTCTAATTGGTGTGTGTGTGTGTGTGTGTGTTATACATACATGAAATTCTAATTGGTGTGTGTGTGTGTGTGTGTGTGTGTGTGTGTGTGTGTGTGTGTGTGTGTGTGTGTGTGTGTGTGTGTGTGTGTTATACATACATGAAATTCTACTTGGGTATATAGGCCTATACATACAAGTAGAATAGCCCAGGTTTTTGTTAAATCCGTATTTTTCTGTCCTGCAGCTATGTTGCGTCACATAATATTGCAAGTGCATGTTCACATCTATAAATATATTTACCTTGCGTGGCTTCTATTCCATAATAATACTGTATTCGAAGATATTAGTCTCTCTCACTTTGTCCCTACGTTTCCATACAAAACACCAGGAGCAGAGGTTGGGTTTAAAGTTTGGGATTGCAGGCCACGACACATCACTAATACATTAGGATTTTGCCTCGTCTCAGCATTCAGGTGAAACGGGGTGACATCCACATCTCGCGATGCATGGGAAGCACACGGGTCCCTGTGTACACTACACTACAGCATCAAAGCAAGAGCAATGGCCGCTTTACGCAAACTCGTGTTAATGGTAAATAAGTCCTCGAGGCTTAATTTCGCATCTCCGCCGCGCAATTTCAAGTTTGGGGTACAGAGCAGCAAGAAGCCAAGCACACTTAAGGCGGCTGGAATATGTATCGCTACTGGAGGTGCTGTGGCATATTATTTCTTCAGTGAAATGTATGACCACAAATGCAGGCGAAGACTGGGGCACTTAAGTAGCAGTCGAGCTCTGCTTCCGTCTCTATCCTCGGTAGCTGCGAAAGAAAAGGTACCATGTTTGTGTCACTGTGGTGTTTATCTCCGGATGTGCTTGCGTTGCATGATCACTCTCCTAAAATGTCGAACTTGAGTTCGACGGCGAAATAAAGTTGATAGCGAATCGTTTTATTTACATAAACAACCACTTTCCAAAAGGATAATCGAAAAATAGCTACATCTCCTCAAATCGTATACATAGGCTAGAATAAGATACGGGTTATACACCTTTGTGTTGTGTTCACTCTTTGAAACCACGAATGTGTCTGCAGTAAGTATTTACAGAAAAAAATGTTTGCATTCATTCCAATTTCCAGGCCATCACGTTTCCGTCATAATTAGTTTTATGTAGCATCCTGGGAATAGATGAGGTTGTGTGCACCGTGAGTTTTGTTCCGATATAGTCTATTGTCTATTGTCTTTCGTCTTTGTAACGTTGTCGCAAAAAGCGCTATCCGCTGCGAGGAGGTGCTGAAATAGGATGATCTTCAATCTACGTTTCAGTTAGATATCATAACATACCCCCCCCATATAAAGTGTCATATAGTCATATACTTTACTAAAAAAATATTCATCGAGTAAACAATTTAAAAACTACATTTAATGGTTCTTAATCTTATTAATTGTTGTATTTTTCGCCATAACCGTACCCTGTTCATGTTAGCAATGAATGACCGTGGTTAAAAGCAGCGTTGGCGTTGCTGAGTTTGGCCTAGATCAAACTGCAGTGGTGTAGGCGAACTGTATTTCACAGTTATCATGACTGGCCATTGGAAACATATTGATGTCACTATATGTATTTTAAGAAAGTGATAAGATAACCTGTGGTGTTATTAGTATGCACCAAATATTATAATACATATACGTTACATTTACAAGGCCCCTTTTACACAGACAGGGTGTAAGTTTATATTGTATTGGGGTACTTCCAGAAGTACACCAACAATTAGGCCAACTGTAATTAATATTGAAATGAACTAGTTGTAATAAATAGGCCAGTTGCAAATAAACCACGGTTTAATTTTTCCTGGAGTAGAGTGTGTATTAAAGTACACATTTTAACACCAAGATGGTAGTAACAGTTCTGTGAATGAACTGCCATTTTCAGTCGTTACTTTGTTTGAATTTTGTAAGAATTGCATATTTGAAATTCCACTATACCTCATACCAAAAGTAACCATGCTTGCATATTTTTAGCAACATTTATAATACGTGCAATGCTGCAGACCTTCGTTGTATTTTAATCAGTCAGCTGTCTACATGCCTTGTTCAATGGGCAAGAGAGATGGTTATTTTTAGAAAGATGAAAATAGATATGCAGCTAAGAAAACGTTTTGAAGTGTCGAACTAAAGACAAATGATTGTATCCACTTTAAGAAATAGTCAACAACACAGGTGGGTTTATTGCGTTTAGTTTGTACATATTTATAAAAACTGTTGTTTTCATTTAACCACACTTTAATTACCCCTTATGTCATCTCCAATAAGAATGCAAAGCACACGTATGTATGCATGTACGATATGTAATAGTATGTACTATGTATGTATGTATGTATGTATGCCCTTCTATGAAGGTGAAGAACCAGTGTTAAGCTGCACAGTACCCCTGGTTCTTGGCCCTGAGCAATGTGCATGTCATCCATGTCAGTTGACATGGGTGACAGTTTAAAGAAAGAATAATGATCTGATATCATGCAAGTACAGAGAACTGGTGCACAGTTTTATGGGACCCAGAGGTGGAGTTCACGCTGTTGGACATTGTTGGAACTTCAGACGTACGGCTGTTTTTTGGAGCACTCCCTGAGTTTGATCAGTGTAAACAGAAGGCAGAGTCATTGAACGCTGGCAAAGGACCCGTCCGACGAGTTTCCAGAGTCTGGGGTCTGCGGGATCCTTGGAGAAATGCCTTCATCAGATTAACGGAACGGCAAACCGCGTGGAATTGACCTCCTCGAGCTCGCGAGCTCCCCCCGGCACTGTGTCCCCTTTTGTCCGAGCGCCCCGCTCTTATCTGCTGGGGGAAAACGTAACCTTGACTTGTGGATTGAGACGGAGGAATCCAGGGCCGAGGTAACAGAACACGGTATGTTGGCAGCGAGGCTGACATTTGATCAGAGTAATAAGTAGACGCGGCACGCATTCCAGGGTGTCTGCTCGGTGCCCAGTGGGCTTGGCCGCCCGCCATCGCCAAGAGAGAGAGGCTTTCTGTCCCCACAGGGTCAGCTCCAGATATCGCCCGGTTTGAACATTTGTTGGGACACTATCTTCCCTCTGCAGGAATTAAATATCCGGGGTGAGAAAAATGCTCAGCGCAGTCTTTGAAAGCAAAGCTGAGTTCCCGTACACCGCGGGATGATTACCTCACAGAGGAAGAGAGATAGGCCTACTCATTGATGTGGTGTACATGCAAAGAAACATACCGTCGAAAGTCGAAATCAGCAAAAACAACACTGCATTTTTACACAACAAATGCAGATCAGCTTGCAGGACTGTTTTAAAGTACCCATTTTTTTTGATGTGTGGTTCTCGTCTTGTGTTTTATTTGATCTTGTCAGATAAAAGGCGCTCACGTTGCCCCCCCCCAAAGCTAATTGATTGGAGTGAAGCCTTGCATCGCTTGGTGTCTCTTTCTGTTTTTCTCCAGTGAGAATACACTCACATAGTTGTCCTCTGTAGTGTAGGGAATTCCAAGCAGGAATGTCATGCTTTTTCACGTTTCTGTTGCAGGCCGGAAAATCCGACTTTGAAGATGGAGGCGTGCTCATGTCGTCACAGGAGCGCAGATTCCGTCTGTTCAGCTCCGTTCAGTACGAAGGCCAGCTGTACATGACCCCCGAGAATTTCATTGAGTCTATCACCATGAACCAGCCCAAAAGTAAGTACCGTTTAAGAACCGTTTCAGCGGCTACACTGTGCTAATTCTACTCTGACAGAGTTTATTCGAGTCCAAAGAGTTACTCTATTATTTACCCTGTCATTTTGCTGAGTACTGCAGTGGAAGAGTCATCACAGTCCATGCTGGACTAGGACCAGGAAAATAACCATTTGATTATCATTTTCTTTCTCAGTTAAAAAACAGTGATGTCAGTATTAATACTCATTGTAATGTGATTTTTATGCATTCTGTGTTTATGAAAAATGAGCTTTAATGTGAATAGTTTTCCTTAGACCGTTGTCATCCTCTGGAGTAAAAATTGCCTGATTCTGTTGGCAGAGCAAATCTATCAGTTCCGTTGCCTGCATCTAATAGGGAGTTTGGAGATGGTTGCTGGTGGCATTTATGGAGCATAACAACACTCTTTTTATCTTTGAAGCGAAAGCCTCACGAGTATTATAAAAATAGCTGTGATTGGCCTGAACTCAAGTAGTCATAACACCTGCATGGAGATAGCCATCTACACCAGCATCACATTTACAGCACATTTCTCTTGAAAAAAAAAATACTTGCAGACAGAAAGATACACATAGACAAAAGGACATGCCTATTGCTTCAGGTGTGGTTTTTCAATTTTAATGAAGAAAAATTAGGCTGGAAAAAAATCCCCAGTTTCATTTTTTTTTGACTGTACAGTGTGTGGTCTCAAATAGTGAAAACAGTCTGTTGGATTTCCTAGAACAAGAGTGAAAAAGTCTGTTGAATTTCCCAGAACATCATTTAAAAAAAAATTCTACTAATTAGAATAGCATGTATTGCACCATGAATCACTCCTATTCATTTTTAATGATGAATGTGTTGTGAAATTTATGGTTTTATGCTGAGGTTGTAAAGTGTGTTTTGCCTGTGTGGCCTCAATGAATTTCAGTCTCCTGAAATAGCATTATTAACAGATAAGACCTTGCCATTTATTATGGTACAGGTAATGCATTTTTGAGGAATGAATATTGTTGATAATGTTGTCGCATTCTCTTTTGAAATTCTGTTGAGGACATCAAATGTTGTTTAAATTTGCTTCGCTATTTCGTGCTAACCTTCATATCAACACATGTAGCCTACCATGAAGTTAAAGGTTGTATTTTATCAAGTTCATTTGCGATATTCATATTCTCTGTTTTACTTCTGCACCCTTACTGTAAGTCCCCTGTAAGCCGGGCCTGGGAGACTCTGAAGTCCTTTCAAGTCGGTTGCTGCAGAGGAAAGTGAACATTTCGAGGACTTTCATGAGAATTATGTGTTTGCTTGGAATAGTTTTGGTTTTAAATTTTGCCAGTGTAAATGGTCTTGCTTTTCTGGTCTCTTAAAGGATGGCTTTCAGCAGAGCACCAGCCGTTGAAAATGATCTAATACAGGGAGCTTTTAGACCGTGGGTAAATGGTCCTCTACTTGGGAAAGGCACCGGAATAATTTGCTTCCATTGACAGACATAGACCAAACACTTATTGAGCAGATGTTTTTGAAGCTCATCACTTGTCTGTTTGTGGATTAAACAGCCCTGTATATCCCCCTTTCTCTCTTGTTTGCACAGACCTTTTGGGGGGGTTGAAGTTCTCCTTCCGTGGCTTTGCAATGCCGTCGACCATTGTAAACAAAGTGTCTGATAATGGCTTTAAAGATTTATAATAACAATCTGACATGCACGTGGAATTGCACTCCATGATATTGGTCAGAGAACAGACATGCACATTCCTTCTGTTTTTACCTGCATTTACCTGACCAGTAATAGACTGATTGTTGTAGGTGGATTAATATATAGTGATAAACAGCCCTCACAGGTAGCAAGGTAGCTGCAGCAGCGGCATATCAAATCTGCCTGCCCATAAATATAAGCGGCAGTGTAGTATAATGGTTAAGGAACTGGCCTTGTAACCGAAAGGTTGCAGGTTCGATTCCCAGGTAGGACACTGCCGTTGTACCCTTGAGCAAGGTACTTAACCTGAATTGCTTCAGTATATATCCAGCTGTATCAATGGATAATATGTAAAACATGATTAAAAAAAAAGTTGTGTAAGTCGCTCTGGATAAGAGCGTCTGCTAAATGCCTATAATGTAATGTAATGTAAAGCGTATTGAAAAATATGAGCTGTGATTGTGGAATTTTTTTTTCAGTATGAACTGCACTGGTCTTTACCCTTTGTCCAGACACTTGTATTATGATGGTTACCAGTTTGTTGTGTGTGTGTGTGTGTGTGTGTGTGTGTGTTGCTACTATCAGCTCAGCAGTATAAATCAGGACTGGTCTCCCAATGTGTCAAGCGGAAGGGTCATTGCCACTTATCAGACTGCTGCAATAGGGGAGGTCTGCAGTATCCGTCTGTCTTATCTTGTGGGCTGAGGCTTTTTATTGAATGCTGGAATGCACTGCCCGGGATGTTCAGACTTGGGTTGTAGTCAGGTCCTGGCTGTCAGGTCCTCTTCACATACCATTTTCCTTCATACAGTCACTACAACCTTTAATAAGCCCCAAGTCGCACGTAGTCACACAATAGTCTGCTTGCAGTCCGTATTAGGCGCAATAATGATAAAACATCCAGCCGCATCCAGTAACAATAACGTCACGTTTAAAATGAAAGAAATTATGAATTAACTCGTCCTTTCTTGTTGTTTTTTTCTTTCTTTCTTCCAGACAAGAGGCTGTGGAAGTCGATTACAAAACAGGTATGATCAAAGCTACGTGTGTGTCACGTAAAAAAAATGCGAAGAGTACAAATCTCTCCCCTCCGGCACTGTAATTTAATCATTTTCCTGTTGATGTTTCTGGAAAGGACATGCATATTTTCAAGAACATACCAAGAGTTTACTGCAGTTTACTGTAATAAAATGCACATACTGATATGTTTTTATGTTAATTTTACTTGTGCTGAAGCATTTTAAATCAAAGTTAAATGGGAGTTTATATTGCTCCGCTGAATATATTATCATTTTGCAGGAATTGGAGAAAATCCTATCAGACACCCCAGCAGTATGGAAAGGATCATCCAAGCTCTTCAGAAATCTTCACAATCAAGGTAAGGAACATACAATGGATTTCATACGTTTGAATATCACCAGGAAACGCTGCAAGACTTATTATTGTTTTTATGAAAATTAAATATTGAATATATATTTTATACATACAATTGATTTATAGGTAATGGGTAATTTGCCTTTTGAAAAAAAATGTGCAGTGTTAGGTAAGATGTCTATGTCAAAAACAAGCCAATATGCATCCAATAACATACAGTAATTATAGCCCCATTACAAAGTATGCAGTTACTGAATTATAACTGAATTTAGTATTGTGTGCAGAATCATCAGAATTAAATTCTTATTTTATTATAAAAATATAAGGATCAGTTGGTTGGTTAAACAATGAATCACTCGATTACACTTTTGAGCAAAATTGGTGAATTGTCACTTGTGCAAGTCTGCTTCAGACATCTTCAGTGTAAAAATAGGTGAACATGACATCTGTCTAAGTTCCAGAAGCAGCTTACAATCTGAAAAATTGGGTCACTGGAAATATACGCACATACAGGAAGTCATACAAGACAGTTTCATCAGCTAACTTCAGGGTTCCGTGTTTTTTTTTTCTATCCAGAAGTAAGATATGAAAACATTTCCTTGCTTTGGGAAAACAGTGCAGAGAATATATTTATATATATTTATATACATACATTCCCCCAGTCTAGCAGTAATATCACAGTGTTCTTGCATAATCTGTGGGACTATCTTTACTTGATCATTTGCTGGTGGCTGGTATACATGGACATGATAATAAAATGAACCCGACAACGTGACTTTGGAAAGGAGCAATTAGCTTATAGCACAGAATTCTGAAAATAACTTTGCTCCTCCGTGCCTCTTGTTCTTGTGTTTGTGTTTTTCTGCAAACTCTTACCGACATCAAAAAGGCCTGACAATAGGCCTGAAATTAAAGCGTCTGCTGTCAGCGCAACAGCAGCGTGAATGAGCTCACGATTCCCTGTGGTGATATTTATACCCACATCATTCATTTTAATGCATGTTTTGGAATTCTACTTTTCAAATAACCAAATTAACCCTTTGAAGAGTTTAAGTTAGTGTTCTAGAACTCTAGATCGTTGCTTTCAATTACCAGTAGTGATTGTTACATCAGCATTAGAATGTTCAGCATTAGAATGTTCAACATTCTAATCACATATTTGTACTCTTACACCTTAAAGGGTTAACCAATCGTAGCTTTCCTTCATATGAATAATATGGCTATCTTAAGGTGAAATCTTATCATCTAAGAAAGGTTACAAATTCCTGAATATGTGGAATTGGAAAGATATAATTTAAATGATTTGTTTTGCTTTATATTATTTTACTTGTGACCACCACCCTCTTTGGCCATCTGGACTAGATGCGTTATTTTGGACTGAAAGGAGGCCCGGGAGCGGTGGTCCATTGGCTGCCTATTTGTCTTAGCGCTACTGGGTGTCACTGCTAGCCTGAAGAGTCCATTCCTGCATGTGAAGTACTCCGGCTTGGATATTTTCTTTCGTCTTTTTCCTTCTGTTGCTTTAACTAAGTGCCAATGCTGGGATTTAGGCTTTTAATCCAGCCGTTAAATGTCGAAGCCCCACCAGAAAAAAAAAAAAAAAAAAAGGATTGGATTGATCTCGGAACAAAGCTGTGCTTTAGAAAACGTCCCGGGCTGTTTGAACTCTGCAGTGTCGAGACACGTCCTCACCGCCTCCCCAGATCACGGTGGACAGTATGAATTCTAAGAATGGCATTGGATTACATCTCCGCGACTGACACTCAATATGAAGTGTTTCTGTGGAATTCTCTGTATTGTCTGACAACATTTATTTGAGCTGTGGGGTTGGGCATGTGAAGTTATTTTTTTTTTTGTTGTTGTTTCTTCAGGAGTGAAGGTGTGTGGCATTAATGAAATGTGCCTGGAATTTTAAAGATTTTTTCCCACCCCCTACAGCTCCATGTGGGGTTTTTTGGAGACTGAATAGTTTAGGCCACATTAGGCCCAACTTTGCTGTGTAGCGTCTGCAAACAGTGGGGACGGTTCAAGTGTTTAACTTTTCCTTTTGCTATTTATACAAATGAGACTTACATGCAGCATAAAAAATAAAATAAAAACTGCCCTCAGTTTCTTAGGCATCAAGCTCACAAGCATAGCAGCAATCTCAAATGTAAGATACAATAATGTCTGGGCGGAAAACTAAGTGCTTCTCTGTATATTTCCCCTGTTTGGCTACAGATAGCCGTGTAATACCTCTTTACCACGAGGGTCTTCTTCTTTTTTTGTCCCTTCCCTGAAGCAAGGCTCATTCCAGGATTCTTCTCCCATAACACTCAGACCAGTCACCCAGAACTATCTACACCAAGGTCACTATCTTCCTCCTCACACAAAGGCCAGGGAATGCTTTCAGTGGCCGCAAGACAGCTTCCCTAAGTCTACCGAAATGCTCCCTGACAGTTCCTCTTCCTCCCCTCTGCCCCCCCTCCCTGTCACACCACAAAGGGAGCTAGGGACAACAAAGAGAAACACGGACCCAAATCAGGCATCTCAAATCAGTGACAGATCACTGGAGAATGTTTTACACCTCCTTATCCAAACAGGGGGGGAAAGGCGCGGGAGCCAACGGCCTAGCTTTAATTTTGTTTGGGTTTGTGTCCAGATAGGTCACTTATGTTGTAAAGTTTCTGTTTGTGTGAAGAGGACGCCAAGCATGAATTAAGAGACACCTTTTTAGATTTTATCATTCCCAAAGCAAGGATCGCCAGTTTTTTCTGTGTGTGTGTGTGTGTGTGCGTACGCCATGCCCGGGAAAGCTCGCTAATTTGATTTATCTTCCGAAGCCGAGCTTTGAAATCCGGTAAACATTTTTAAGCTGGGCCTCAGACATGCTGTCTTGAGTAAAACCGCTTGGGCCTGCTCTGACACAATGCAGTCTGCGTTTGTGTGCGTTAATAACACGCTCTGAATGCAACCTTTGGGTTTTCTCTTGCAGGCATCATCGCTTACACTGAATACCTTTTCCTGCTCTGCATTTTGACCAGTGAGTATGTTTGAACTTTATTATTTACACACACACGCGCACACACACACACACACACACACACAGTAGTAACATATTTGTATGGTTTTGCAAAACATTTATGAAGTATTCACTAACAAGAATGAAATGGAGTCTCTAGTCCTATATGGGCTGTATAAGTTGAATTGAGTAACGTGTAAGAATAAAGAATGTGAAAATGCAGGGTTTTTTTTGTTGTTGCATGAACACAATGCGTAACTGTAGGTTTTTCCCCATGAACACAATGCATAAATGTTTCACCAGATGGGTGGTCTTCAGTATAAAATATCAGATTTCTCCAAATTTTGTGCACAGTTGATACTTTTTTTTTTGGTGCAGTGCTTTTGTGTTGATTCTCACACACTGCGTACATACCTGTCCCTTTTTTACAGAGCCTCAGGCTGGCTTTAAAATAGCTTTCAACATGTTTGATACAGACGGAAACCAAATAGTGGACAAGAGGGAGTTCTTGGTGGTATGAATTCTCCCGCTTCGCGCATGGTCATTTATTAAATCTCCAAACGTAGAACAAGCCGCAAGTTTGTGTGTTCGGCTGAAATTTGGGTCACGGTTCTGTCCCCCCCCCCCCCCCCCCCCCCAGCTGCAGGAAATCTTTCGCAAGAAGAACGAGGAGAAAGAGAGAAAAGGGGATGCGGAGAAATCTGCGCAGCTGGTAAGTTGAGCTGTGATTGGCTCAGCCAACGTCAGTGAGCTGTGATTGGCTCAGCCAACGTCAGTGCCCTAGCGTGTCACCTGTGAGCACGCTGTATGTTCTTGGGTAAATTACAGCAGTGCTTTCGGGTGCGGGGAACATATTTTGACGTTATTGTGGTTGCGTTATTGTTGAGGAAAGGAACCAAACAGTACGTACAGGTGATCTGTAGTGGCTGTTTGTCACTGACGTGTGTATGCGGTGGGCATTTGTATTTTTTATTCGAACAGCATAAATTGTGCGCAAGATGGGAACCCTGGTGGGATGGCTTTCATCTGTGAACGGCGCATGCGGGCGTACGTAAACAAACTGATTCGATGGAGAAGATAACAAAGGCCCTCAAAGCCTCGCGTTTTCTGTACAGGATAAAGCACCCGGAATGGACTGTCTTTGTGAATGTGTGCTGACCTTGGCGTGTTGTGGAAACTAAAATTGTATCAAGTGGTTTTCTTTCTGCTTCTTAAATAACAGGAAATGCACTTTGTGTGATGTTTCAGGGTAAAAGTCTCAGATTTCATGTCAAACATCAGAACAATTGTGTTCTTTATGGGGCCCCTGGCCATGCATATAACATGGGTCTCGAGCTTCCCTGTCATCCTCTGTCCTCAAAGCCTGCTGCGTTTTAATGTTTCAGTAATATCTATTGTAAACATTCACTGTGGCTTTATATCAGATTGCCTTTAATGTTTGCAGCTTGGATGGAACCGTTGCAAGCTTTGGGAAAAAAAGTGAACCTCTTCCGTATTCATCTGTAAACCTTTAGACAAAGAATCCGTGTTAATATTGTACCTGTTGTGAAGTGATAAGAGTTCAACAACTGCTCTGCATGTCCTAACACGGTTTCTTCTTCTTCTTCTTATTCCTCTTCTTCTTCCTTTTTTTCCGCACGCACGCGGTTTTCTGATCTCGCCGTCTTCCCTTCCTGCTGCGTGTAAGACTGTGCAGCTGTATGGATATCAAGCTTCTCCCGCGAGCGGCGTACCAGTACGTATCCCACCTGCAGTACATGTATTGATTCATGTGTGTAAGTCATATGTGTCATTTTAATTGCAGAGAGAGGTTACGTTAGCATGGCTTTCAAAGCAAATTCTGTAAGTAAGTGATATAGGCAGAGGGTCTTAGAGGTTATTCCCCTGCATAGATGTAACATGTTCACATCTGTTCAATACCACTGAGGCTACCTGAGCTTTAATAGACACCTGCAACTTCATTATAATGACTTACAATCAATCTAGCACATTTTTGGGTGAAAAATTAATAATTCTGATGGATTCGCGTACAGGCCTTAAGCAGGTGGAAATTCCAATTCATTCAATAGGGGGCAGAATTGGATTCAGTTAAAGAATTTGTGAAAACATTCGAGCTACAAAGCAGAAACATCAGGCAAATAGGTTTCCAGATAAATGAGATTTTGCAAACATGCCTTTCATAATGTAATTGTATTCTTCAATCCCTTTCATGAGATAAAAAGCGAACATCAGGATGATCCTGTGCTTTATGTAACCGTCAGTTGTCAGTTATTGGACCTGTTATTATATTCTCATTTCTCCCAACATCTTTTTTTGTGACAAGCAGGAGGTAAAGGCCTTTTTTTTCCATTTAATGTGTAATGTTTGGATAAAAGCAAAACTCCCAGACCCTCATTCATGCTTCAGTTCCAGACGGAGAGAGGACAATGCGGTCTTAATGGGATTCAGTCAAACACCGTCTAAAACATTATGGCCATTGTCTGAAAGGCAGCAGGAGTGTCCTATCAGTAGTACAGATGATTTATGTTACTTGTCTTCTGTCAGGTGGAGGCCCTTTGAGGCCCGATCTCCCAAAAACTTCAACTTTAAAAGGCCCCTCAGCCAGTGAATGACACAGCTCTACCTGGACCCCCATGTTTTATTTTTACAGTTACTTGAAAAGTGGTATTTGGGCTCGGGTTACCTTTTTGTGATATTTGGACCATGATGAGCCTGATGCCAGCGAGCGAGACTAACCCCTCTGGAAGGGGTCTGTTTCGGCAGGGCCGAGAGCCTGCGTGTAAAGCAGGGCAAAGCCAGGGTGCCCCCCCCACCCTCTTTTTTACCGTGTAAGACTCTGGAGCACTAACGTGTGAGATGCTCTGGTTTTTTGCACCTTGTTAGTCAAGGTAGGTAAACGGCGGGGCCTCGTAGGCCGTAAAAACTCCCTGGGCGAAGTCAGGCCTTTCCGTTCAGATCTTTGCCTCTGTACCGTGTTCCGGCTTTCCCCCGCCGTCCCAGTCCCAAACTGGACGCCGTTTTTAGGAGGAGGAGGAAGAGCCCTGTTTTATCAGGCGTCTCAGCTTGGAGATTCTCCCCGGAGGCTCGAAAGATGAAAAAAAAGGAGGGAAAGATGAATAAATATTATCGAATGAAGCAGCAAGACGCGCGCGCACGGGGAAACGTGCCGGAGGACCGGCCTCCCCGGCTCGCCTGGCTCAGTGTTGATGTTCCCCCCGGCGTGAGGGAGTGTTGAGACACGAGAGCAACTTTCCACCCATCAAAGGGCTCAGCTGCAGCTAGCTAAAAAAGATAACGTAACGACGGAGCCGTCAACAGATTGAGCGCGGCTTACTCTCCTGGGTGTGGTGGACGAGAGTCGTGTCCGCAGTTCCGCGGTAAAAAGGTGTTCAGGTATTCCGTTTACCTGGGAAGCTGTTTCAGGGGTGTTGAAAGGAGAAAGGATACCTGCAGAACTGGAAAGTTCCAGGGCTGTTTATTTGTTTATGTGTTCATTTATTTGAGAATTTCAGTTATGCCATTTGACGGACACCTTTTTTGAGGTCAACTTATATTTTGGGAATTTTCAGAATGTAGGATATTCCACAATGAAAGAATAAGAGAGAGGCCTCTCCCTCTGACCTCTCCATGATGGGCTCACACACAGTGCCTGTTTTTTTTGGGAGTCTTCCTGAAAGAGCGAGCATCCATGGACCCTTCAGTCCGAAAAGGTCTTACTTAAGAAACAATCCCAGCACATGCGGAAGATAAATGAGATGAGGAAACTCGAATAAGCTGCATGTTTATATTATCCTGGCCTCAGGCGATGGGCTGGTCTTATGCACACATATAGTTCTATACACTCTCAGAAAAAAGGTATGAAAAGTACCTAAAAAAGTACAAATGCTTGTCACTGGGGTGGTACCCCGTAGGTACATAAAACCGTATCCCCTAGCCAGCAATGCATAATTAATTTTTTGCTTGAAAAGGTACTTATTAGTATCCAAATAGAACATCGTTGTACTTTCAGGGTACATTTGTGGAAATTTGTTCCCTAAAGAAGAAAAATGTACCTCCACAGTACCTTTATTTCTGAGAGTGTAGGTGTAGCGACATGGTTAACCTGGCGGTACGATCAGTCAGCTGTGTGCCCGCTGGATCATGTGACCTCTGGCGGGACACAGCTGCCTCCGTACTGCATCGAGCTGAATTCCACACTGAAGGCTGCATGCTCGATTGCAGAGTGCCTGGCTTCTTGATGGAGGCCTTCCTACAGCTGTGTTTCGCAAATGCACGGTTATCATCTCACACACGGGTGGAATGGGGGGGGGGTTCTGGCCATTTCTTTGACTGACTGCTATCGCTTGTTGCTGTTTTCGTTTTTTTTGTGTGGTTTTTTTAGCACCCTTGTCATCAACGGTGAGTTCAGCAGTTCAGCTGAATCTCTTGTGCGGCGCTCACAACCGCGATGGTATTTCTCGAGTAGGGCTGGTGCTGATTTCACTAGATCTCCTCCGTATATCTGTACATTCGCAATCGCAGTTTCAAGCGTCTTGTCATATCTCCACCTTAACGGCCGGTTTGGCCTCAACTATCGACAATGGATGTTGGGCCACCCTCTTGAGTAGTGCTGGTGCTAATTTCGCTAGATGTCCTCCGTATATCTGTACATTCACACTTGCAGTTTCATTGTTGTCATATACCCCTTAGTGGCCGCTTTGGCCTCAACTTTCTATAATGGATGTTGGTCCACCTGTTTAACCCAAAATAAAAATGAAAACTTGATAATGGAAAAAGTAACACTGACTTCAATTCTCTATCGTAATTTATCTCTGTCTCTTTCGATCTCTATTATATTATCTATTTATACCTCGGACATTTGTCCTTAACTTTGACTGACAGCTAAATGGAAATGTTTTTTTTTTTTCATCACATGCAAGCACTGTTCAGTGAGTTCATTTTGGTTATTGTTGAGGTCGGCAAACACAACTTGCATTTAACCGTTAAGGACAAACGTTGATTGAATCCAGGCCTCTGTGCTTATAAACTGTAAGATGTCTCATTGATAATTTGAAATGCTGGGCCTTACCCCCTTTCCTCTAATAGCTGTGCCTCTCGTGTTCTTACGCACACTTTACAGGTTATAAGAAAAGAGCCTCAGGACTTTGCGCTCAGAAGCTGCTGGGATGCTGTCAGGCACAGCACCAGTAAAGTGCTGTTCACAGACCTGGCAGAGGTAGCTGCTCTGTTAGTCCGGTCCCCCTCAGTAGACGCGGATCCATTTTGTTTTGCCCGTCCCGTCCAGCCCTAACTGTTCCATGATCATTTTCTCTCCCGCCGAAACCCCCTACATTGAGACAGCTCTGTTGTTGCTCTTAAAGGGCCTTCTGTGTGTTTATGTCTTGTGTTAGAACAGATGTGTAAAATCCAGGTTCAAAAAGTAAAAGTCCTCTCCAGTATTTTGTTACAATAACCTGGATTTTCTAATTAGCACAATTCTTCAGCCAGGAGGTAGAAGTAATTAGTGAAATCAGCTGGCTGAGTTCATGGGTGGAAGAAACACATGGCAGGACTTTTACTTTCTGAAGCCTGGATTTTACACCTCTGTGTTAGAATGAGATTACATGTAAACACCACCTCCCCCCACCCCCCACCCCCCCGCTCACAGTCATCAATGCTCATGTGTTGGTGCTGTGTCGTGTTTTCTATACGTGTACTATTTGTTTTATCAATGCTTTCTATGCGTGGATAGCAGTGACTACTGTAGAGTTGTGTTACTGTCAGCAGTGTAAAATCCAGGTTCAGAAAGTAAAAGTCCTCCCCAGTATTTTGTTCCAATCACCTGTAATTGCTAATTGGCACAATCATTCAGCCTGGAGGTAGAACTAATTAGTGAAATCAGCTGACTGAGTTAATGGGTGGAAGAAACACATGGCAGGACTTTTACTTTCTGACCCCTGGATTTTAAACTTCTGGTTAGAGTTAATTCAATAGTAGCTGTTAGATTTGTCATAGGTAGATTCGGGAATATATGAAGACAGTACAAAACATGTTGTACGGAAAAACATCTATACTGAAGGCAAAATTATGAAGCTTCTTACTGTGTTATATTTCCCTAATGTTTCAATCTATATTAACTAAATGAGCAGCCAGTCAAGGAACAGTTTCCTTTTTGTTTTAAACTCTGCACCTATGGGACTTTAGACTAGAGGTACATGGTGCACCACCATCTTGAATGGATCCAGCCCATGTCTTTTTTGCACAATGCAATATACCATGAGTGGCGTCTCTGCAGCGTGAAGTCACTGGCCTTCAGTTTCTAACACTGCGGATTAACGTCATTAACTCACTAAAATGGTTAAAAAAAACACCTTTTTTCTGAGCTCCGTGGTGTCTTCCGGAAGGATTAACGCTGCGTTCTCTGCCAGATTACAAACCGATTGTAAATAAACAATTTAATCCCTTATATTTAAGATGGTCTCGGATCACTTACAAACACTTGTTTACTTTCTCTCCCTGCTTTCCATTGGAATTCAATTAGCATTTTGAACCAAATTCTAATCCAAGAGTGACAGACTCCAGTTCTGGACGGTTGCAGTGTCTGCTGGTTTGTGGTGGGATTCAGCATTTATGATTCATTTTAGTCACTAATTGGCTAAAGAGTCCACACTCGTTGATCCCAAGGTTTATACTGGCTGCTCATTGGAAGGTAACGTTAAAAACATGCAGGCAACATGCCCTCCAGGACTGGAGTTTGACACCCCTGCTCTAATCATACAGGATATATTGGATGGTGATGGACAGAGGTGTAAAATCCAGGCGTCAGAAAGTAAAAATCCTGCCATATGTTTCTTCCACCCATTAACTTAGCCAGCTGATTTCACTAATTAATTCTACCTCCTGGCTGTAGGATTGTGCTAATTAGCAAATCCAGGTGATAGGAACAAAATACTGGGGAGGACTTTTACTTTGTGAACCTGGATTTTACACCTGTGGTGATGGTAAATGACTTAATTGCTGTTTTTTTTTTTTGCCTTCTTAACCCTTGTGTGGTGTTCGGGTCTGTGGGACCCGTATTCAATGTTTACTAAAAGAAAAATGATACAATTCATAATTTTTTCAACCTGAGACTCATTGGCCTTGGCTCATTTTCTGTGATAAACATGTAAAGGAACACAAGAATCACATTTTATCACAAAAAACATATCACTTTTATTGATAAATGTGATCTAGCAGAGGTAAATGGTCAATATTAACCATATATGCTGTCTATATTGCTTGTAATTGAGATAAAGTCAATATCTGTGAAGTATTTTCACGTGAATTGTTATGGCTTTATTGTTTTAAAAACCAAATAATGTTGTGGGTCCACCAGACCCGCGAACACTGGGTGAGTAACAAAAACACGAACACCACACAAGGGTTAAAGGTGCCTCTTCATTTGCATGGGGGCAGCATATTGTGATTGGGATTTTAATCGATCATGTCCCTCACGATGGGTATTAAGTCTCCATATTCTGACTGATGATGTCTATATTCATTTATCCTTTGGTACGTTGTCCAATCAGGGCAGAAATATTATATTATTATTATTATTATTATATTATCACAGTTGAAAACATACAATGAAGACAAAGCCCACAAAGAATGTCGATATGGCAATATGTAGAAAAAGGTGGAATCGGCTCTTGTGTAGCGTGTGTCACGCGTGTCTGAGCATGGACGTGTGTGTGTGTGTGCGTCAGGCTTTTTGTTCAATGTTGCGCAGTCCTCGTCTGCACAGTTGTGTTTTTATGTGCATCTGTAAGTGTGTGTGTGTGTGTGTGTGTGTGTTTGTAAGCATCCTTGTGTCTGTAAGCGATGTGAATCCTCCCCCCATCTTTCTCTCTTCTTAAAAAGTACATGAGCAGAACTGAAATGATAGAAATGTGTTTCCTTCACAGCACGCCGATGAGACCCTGACCACAGACACCACGCTATTGGTTCATTTCTTTGGGAAGAAAGGAAAAGCTGAGCTGATGTTTGATGACTTTTACAGGTAAGCTTTTTACAGGTAAGCTTCCATAATTCCGTCACATGAAATAAATAACTGCAAATGTTTATGTTTGTTTTACGGTGAGCTGTAGAATTAGGTTCAGAGCTCCTAATACTGTCACCGTAAAGGAAGATCATTTATGTTTTACCTTCGTGGAAAAGCTTCTGTTATTTGTGACCCCCCCCCGCCCACAAATCACTAAAGCACTTACCTGCCCAGTACTTACCTGAAAACTTCCCTAAAAACGTATGTACCCTAGCTTACCCTTATTAAAATGGACAGGAATGTTTTTACTTGCTAAATACTTGGATTGGAATCTATCTGGTCATACTGAAGTTCGAAGCACTTTTGTAAGTTCCTCCGGTTAAGAGAGTTTGCTAAATGATGTAAATGTATAAACCAGACTTTTTGTTTATACTGTTGCTATGAAAGATTTTTTATTTAAACAAAGAACATGGCTCACACAAGCAGACGCTGTGTCACTCTCTCCAAATGGCGCAGCAACTGTTTTGATACTGCTTCTAAGAAGGATTTTAAATCAGGGTGGAAAAGTGAAAATCTTCTTGCACCAGTAGTCCCCGTGTTAGTTTGGGAGAGTCCGCCGGTGGTCACCCCCCCCTCCCCCATCTCAGCACCCCGTCTCCTGCTCCCCGTATCGCAGGTTCATGGACAACCTGCAGACTGAGGTCCTGGAGATCGAGTTCCTCACCTACTCCAAGGGGATGGCCACCATCAGCGAGGAGGACTTTGCCCGAATCCTGCTACGCTACACCAACGTGGAGAACATCAGCAGCTACCTGGAGAACGTCCGACAGACCATACCCGACGAGAAGGTATTCCCTTTCTATTTCCTGTTGCCCACTCTCCCAGACCATCCCGTTTCAGACACACACACACACACACACACACACACACACACACACACACACACACACACACACACATCACCCGCCATACACTCCATGCTCTAGTGCCACACTGGCTAATTTGGAGATACTCTGTTGGAATATTAGCTTGCAGAAACCTGTTCAGCCTACACGCTAAAATATTTGGTGTAAATTCTCAGTAAAATGTACTCTTGTAGAGTTGACAATGAACATCTTGCTGCATTGTAGTACATGCAAAAGTATGTAACAACATCAGACAGAAAATTGGTTGCATTTAGTTTATCTTTTGTTTTGATTTGAATTTACCTGTTTATCAATGCATGAGCAAGATGTGTAATGTTCATTTTCAACTAGATTTTTCTATCTTCGTTTGCATGGATATAATACAACACTATGTGCCATAATGTGATTTTTACTTGTGTTCTTACCTTGCTGAAGTGTTGAGGTGTTACACATACCTTTCCTTTTATAACAATGACTGAGGGAAGTCTGAGGTTTGTCCATAATGAAGCAGCTGCATTTCTATCCCCTTAATGTTGACCTTTGCATAACGAGGCAACCTGCTTTTCATCCTCTCAATGAGGCCGTTGGTAGATTGGCATAGATAATTAAGTGGGTCTTATCGTTGGGTTAAGAGATATTTTTATAGAGTTCACCTCGTAAAAACAGCAAAGCATCACATATAACTCATTAGTTCATTTGTAGTGAGCTGGATGGGGCCTGTCAGAAGGGCCCCTCTCTGCCTTAGAAGGATCCCGTGTGGGAGAAATGCTTGAGTGAGAATCAATAGGGCCGGTGGGAGAGTAATCTTCAACCCCTGAGATGTTTTGGATACATCCCCTTTGTTTGTGTTTATGCAGGTATCAGGTTAATCTGCTTTAGAGAAGACTGCAAACAGGTTGACCCTTTCCAAATGGCTACAATTCCACTGTGTTGACAGCTCGACTTGTACATAGCGGGGAGCGAAAGAAAAAAAAAAGAAAGAAAAAAAAAAGAAAGAAAGAAAAAAAAAGAAAGAAAAAAACGCTGTGTGTGTGCTCTGACTGTTTGGCTAAGGTCCTTTCTGTCATTGGGGTTGTTATCTTCAAGGTCCCACAGACACTATAGGCTTCCTCTGATGTGCGGAGTTAAGTGTGGAACAGATTATGTGGCTTGTAAAGAGTGAGATTAACTGGTTTATTTGTTCCATCGTTTAGCCGTTCTTTAGAAAGTCACTGTTCTTCTGGGTGATTTAAAAAACAATTTAAATTTTTTTTCAGTTTTGGTTTTAAGATTTTAACATTATAAATCAGACCTGAGGTGGGATTAAGTCAAATCATAGACTCTTAAAAAAAACTACATACTTTATACTGTTGCTTAAGATGCTTTTTTGTGTCAGAGTTAATCATGTTGGCATTGTACCAGGATTATTTTAAGTGATTAACAGCTGCTTGGAATTGTTTAATTTAGCCTCGCTCTTAATTAAGTTTATATAAAATAGCTTAGCATACATAGCTTTATATTCATTTTATAATCACCTTTCACAGTCCAATGGCTGACCATAGATTTGCTTGTGTTGTTTTGGCATGTTCAATCTTATTAATTCTATTAGAGCAATAGATAAAGGCTCCCAGAATATCAAAAACATATATGACCAAACACTCCTTTATCCCAGCTTTCTTTAGCTTTCGTAATAAGCTATAGGACAGGTTGGCTTGGACTCACTCTCTATCCATCTGTTTTAAGGGTAGACATGAGTAAATAATAAATAAATAAATAAATAAAAAGCAATGTTTGCAAAGAAGGTAAAAACTTTTTTTGTGCTCTTAATGTTGTCGTGGATATATTTATTGCTATGTGTTTGTCACTGTGGGGAAAAAAACCCTTGTGGGGCTAATAAAGACTTTAACTACACTGCCTGGCCAAAAAAAAAGTCGCAGTTGCACCAGTCATGCATAGTGCCCACTGTACAAGCCTCTGGAGGCAGTGTTATGATCTGGGGCTGCTTCAATTGGTCAGGTCTAGGCTCAGCAATCTTATGCAGCAATAAAATGAAGTCAGCTGAGTACCTGAATGTACTGAATGACCAGGTTATCCCATCAATGGGCATATTCCAGGACGACAATGCCAAGATTCATCGGGCTCAAATTGTGAAAGAGTGGTTCAGGGAGCATGAGGAATCATTTTCACACATGAATTGGCCACCAGAGTCCTGACCTTAACCCCCATTGAAAGTCTTTGGGATGTGCTGGAGAAGACTTCACGGAGTGGTTCGACTCTCCCGTCGTCAATACAAGATCTCGGCCAAAAACTAATGCAACTCCGGACGGAAATAAATATTGTGACGTTGCATAAGGTTGTCCGAAACAATGCCACGACGAATGCGCGCCGTAATCAAAGCTAAAGGCGGTCCAACGAAATTAGAGTATGCGACTTTTTTTTTTGGGCCAGGCAGTGGTATGTTGAAGTTGATTTTATTTCGATATTTAACAGAAATGGAGATTTAATTACAGTCCCACTCCAAAGGTGTTCCTAATAAAGTGAAGCACAGCCGTCTGGAACGGTCCAATCGAAGGGCTTTCATCAGTAAATCTTTAATAAACTGTCAGAAAGGCTCACAGTTTCAGCTTTGTGAGAAGAACACTGATTTTGCGGGGTGGCAGAGCAGCAGTTGTGGAATTGCTGATCCTATTTTTGTTGGTGGTTTTTATTCCAATGGTGCACTCAACCTTGTATGTAGCAAAATGATAATGTGTACATTTAATGTATGTAAAAACAAAACCCTGTTCATTGCAAACTGGGATGTGTGGTCTTCAGGTACTGAGCAAACAGACATGTAGGATACATTATGCCACTGCTGGGGTGTTTTACATTAGATCTTCTGTGTGATGTTTTATGATCCTTGACTATGAAAATGTGTATTTTCTTTATTGTGCAGGGGATTACCTTCGATGAGTTTAGAGCCTTCTTCCAGTTCCTGAACAACCTGGACGACTTCGCCATTGCCATGCAAATGTACAACTTTGCTAGCCGCTCAATAGGACAAGGTTTGTTGTCTTTGCCCATGCTTCTTATTTACAATTGATTTACAATTATTACATATAAAGTCATATAAGGTGTTGTTTAATATCTTTGAACAACTGAATATTAGTATTAAAGTGTTATTGTAACACAAATTATCATAGAATAGACTATTCTAAAAAACAAAATATATGTATATATATATATTTATATTAAAATGCATATATTCCGGAATCATGTTGAGCCAGTATAAAGTCAATGTTTCTTATACCTTCAGGGTCCCAGGTGAATTCATACAGCACATGATTTCCAGCCAGTACATTAAGCCTAATCTATACTTCGTCGTACGCCCTTACGACAAGTGTCGAATGACGAAAATGACGTATTTCCAACTGAAAAAAACTGTCGCTCAGCACTTTTTCTCAGTGTCGCGCACCTCTCGACTGTTTTTATGTGCAGACAACGTCATACTTTGTCGCACTTGGTCTGATTGGACAGCCAGACGGAACGCCTAAATTCATTGTCATGGATACGTTTTAAAAGTTCTTCCACCTCCGCAATTTCAATAATTTCACCCGAGCGCTGCCAAGTAGCCTATTAGAAATGTAAACAAACGGTCAGAGCTTGTTGCCTCGTTACCATAGAGACAATCGAACCCTCTTGGCAGACGGTCGCCCCGAAGTATAAATGCCAAACGTCGTGCGACCACCTTCATTTTCGTCATTCGACACTTGTCGTAAGGGCGTACGATGAAGTATAAATTAGGCTTTAGGCATCTGTTGTGTTTCCCACTCATCAGTATTAAAGTTACTGTGTTTTGATACTGTTGTGTTGATGGTTGGGATGAGTGGATACTGTTGCTTAGTCTGTGTTGATGGTTAGGATGTGTGGATGATACTGTGTCTTAGTTTGTGTTGATGGTTGGGATGAGTGGATACTGTTGCATAGTTTGTGTTGATGGTTGGATTGGAATGAGTGGACACTCTTGCTTAGTCTGTGTTGATAGTTGGGATGAGTGGATACTGTTGCTTAGTCTGTGTTGATGGTTGGGATGAGTGGATACTGTTGCATAGTTTGTGTGATGGTTGGGATGAGTGGACACTCTTGCTTAGTCTGTGTTGATAGTTGGGATGAGTGGATACTGTTGCTTAGTCTGTGTTGATGGTTGGGATGAGTTGATACTGTTGCTTAGTCTGTGTTGATAGTTGGGATTAGTGGATACTGTTGCTTAGTCTGTGTTGATAGTTGGGATGAGTGGACACTCTTGCTTAGTCTGTGTTGATAGTTGGGATGAGTGGATACTGTTGCTTAGTCTGTGTTGATGGTTTGGAATAGTGGATACTGTTGCTTTGTCTGTGTTGATAGTTAGGATGTGTTGACACTGTTGCTTAGTTTGTGTTGATGGTTGGGATTAGTGGGATACCGTTGCTTAGTTTGTGTTGCTGGTTGGGATGAGTGGATACTGTTGCTTAATTTGTGTTGATAGTTTGGTTTAGTGGATACTGTTGCTTAGTTTGTGTTGATGGTTGGGATTAGTGGATACTGTTGCTTAGTTTGTGTTGATGGTTGGGATGAGTGGATACTGTTGCTTAGTCTGTGTTGATTGTTGGGATTAGTGGATACTGGTGCTTAGTTTGTGTTGATAGTTGGGATGAGTGGCTTATGTTGCTGTGATTGTGTTGATGGTTGGAGTCAGTGGCTACTGTTGCTTAGTGTGTGTTGATGGTTGGGATGAGTGGATACTGTTGGGATGAGTGTACGCTTGGGCCCTAACCATAGTTGCTCCCCTTTGTGGTCCCTCTCCTGCAGATGAGTTTGCACGTGCGGTTTACGTGGCAACGGGACACAGGTTCACCCGCCACCTGGTGAACACGGTCTTCAAGATTTTTGACGTGGACCACGACGACCAGCTGAGCTACAAGGAGTTCATCGGCATCATGCAGGACCGGCTGCACCGCGGCTCACGGGTGAGGACAGGGAGGGCCGGCGGGGGGTCGGCGTGGTGCGCCGGCGTTGTGTAAACGCCTTTTATCTCCTCGTTTACGGCGCCGGAGGTGACGGAAGGGGCATAAACCCGTAATCAGCCTGAGAAAGAGGCGCAGTGCCGTTTCCATGGTGAAATCGGACCGCTCAGAAGCCTAGACTGATAGGGGGAACAGTAGCGCTGCCCGGCTCCGTCAGAACCATGCCACTTTATCTGACGGACACTTTATCAATGGTTAACCTCTCAAGGCAACTTAAACTCTGAGCCGCACTGCATTGTGGGGGAGTTTCATCGGAGACTGTTAACTGCTGGTGAAGGAGTAAGTAATATGGCAACATTTTATAGGGATCCACTATAAATATATACTTTTATTATTGCTCGTAACATAATTTAAGAGTCAACATGCTGTAAAGGCAGCATTGAATGGTTGTTTCAGCTATCTTTACTGAAGGCTATTACCTTAACAATGTAAACATTTGGAAAGCCCTGGTCTCCACAAAATGAATAAAAGGTACAGGCTAAAAGAAAATGTGCTAATTTGTGCCACACAGGTGAGAAAATTCTAGTTATTGTTATGTGGCGCTTTGTAGTGACAGCAAGACTGAGACAGACCACAAGGCTTTGGAGACTCAGTGTTTGTCAAATAACACAGTCCAAAGTGAAACACTGCCACCTAGTGTGAGGTGAGATTAGGGTTTCTTTGCCAAAATAGTTCCTTCCTTGTTTCAGGCATTTATTTGGTTTAATATATATCTGGATCATCCTGGATTATTGTTTTTTTTTTATATGTCAGGGTGAAAGAGACCAGGTGTCTCATATTCAGTATTCATATAAATGTTTTCTATGCTTTCATTATTTGCTTATAAATGAGGGCATTTTCACTGTTGTATTCACGTCTTGCCAGCTTTTGGCGGGACATCCTCTTGCGGTTCTTGTTTCCTCTCCTCTGTGATACTCTCTTTCTCCTTCTTTCTCTGTTTTTCTCTCCCATTTCGTCCCTCAGGGATACAGAACAGAGCAGAGGTTTACTTCCTTTAAATCCTGTCTGAAGAAGGAGCTCTCCCGCAGATAAATACGTATGTTCCTCCTCTCCTCACCAAAGCCTCTACTCAACTGTGTACAGTAAAAGCAAAAAACAATTCCACCGACAAAATCAGAAAGTCGTATAGCACGTAACATGACACCGGTATTTAGTATTGTGTTGTAAGAACCAAAGAAAAATGCATGTTTATGATCTCAACAATCAGAGCAGAGTGTGAAAACATATTGGAAAAGGAAAAAAAGAACAGGTTGAGTAATAATAGCTAATTTCAGGGTGTGCGCACCGCAGTGCAGAAGTATTTCAACTGGAGAAAATAAGCGGAGCCTCTTGCTCTTTTCCCGAAGTGTCCAGTTACACTGTAATATTAACACACGATCATCTGATACCAGATACTGGCTTAGCTCTTAGCTCTACTTCCAACGGCAGGGCAGTGACCAGTGCTGTTGAGAATGGTACGCATGTTTACCAGGAGTTTGAGGCCTCAGCAGTATATCACCGTGAGAGACAAACTGTGGGCTTACTCATTGGAGCACGCCGTGTGCTATCCAGGCCACGCTGGCTCTGTGTGACTCTCAATATGACTTGCGTGTATCTGGTATCTGGTATCAGTCCATTGCCTTAATAGCTCCTGACGGGAACGGCGGACACTTGTATACGGATGTCCTCATTGTGCTAAAGTAATGCAGAAGCTGCATTTATGTGTAACAAATTGCTCCCATAATCTCTTTTGCTCCCAGTCAGTTGTACACTATATGAAATATTAAAGAAGTGTAACAGAAATTAGCGCACACAAGCCGGCTGCATGCCAGCTCCATGCTTCTGTCATCCGCTTTAGAGCTGGAGGCCTTCCTAAGAGGCCATTACACAATATCCCTGCAGCAGAGATCTCCTGATTTGATATTATGATTAAAATTGAAGATTCAGATGTTATTTATTTATATTGGCCACAGTATGGCATGTATATTTCAGCTCTGTGTCTCTCACTGCTTGCCTTCTGGACATAATCAGGATTTTTTTTCTTCTGTTTCTGCATTAACAGATGAATGGCCTAGTCAAGTGTATCCCTGTGGGAGTCCATTTTGGGAAACACTTGCAGAAACTGTGGAGGAGATTAAAGGGAATGGATTCTGCTGCAATAGGGAAGAATCAGGGATGAAGTGAGGACTGACCCTTCGCTTCACGGTGCAATCTCTCCACTCTGGATCTACAGCTAAACACTCTGTGACTTCTCCTAAAACATGAAGCATCTCAGGGCACGTGCACACACACACACACACACACACACACATACGTGCGCGCACACACACACACACACACACACGTATGTATATGCACACACACACACACACACACACACACTTACGTATGTGCGCACACACACACGCACATATACGTACACTCATACACACACATATACATACACATACACACACACACACACACACATATGTGCGCGCAAACACACACACACACACACACACACACACACATATACATGCACACACACCCACACACACACACACACACACACACACATATACATGCACACACACCCACACCCACACACACACACACACACACACACACACACACACACACAAATGTGCATCAACACACACGAACAGTAATGCTGTAAAATGAATCTTCTCTGTGCCTTTCTTTTAAAGAGGCAAAGACGGATGATTATTTGCCTCTTGCTACAAGGTGCAGCAGTCCTCATACCAAAACCTTTAAACAAAACCTCCTTAAGCAGCTGTGCAGCCTCTGATAACTGCCATTCTCACCTGTTAAATATTATACTGAATATTATAGCCAAAGGAGAAAAACTTTAATCAGGAAGCTACATTAGTGAATGCTACAGTTTTCTTTACCTTTAACGTAGCTATAACTTCTGCATTGCATTTATACATTACGTGTGTATATATATATATATATATATATATACGTTTTCTTTATTTCAGCTATAGACAAGATTGACTCATAGGCGGATTTTAAAGAAATTATATTGATAATGCTGCCAGAGCTGAATGATAGAACAGGGAGAGAATAATTTAAGTGTTTTTTTCCAAAGCTCACTACGTCCAGTTTTTATAAACCATATTTTTCATGGTGGGTATAACTTTTCTGATAAATGGTTATATATTTGCAGTTTTACTTTACTTTACACTAGTATTCTAAGAGATTCAAGTATAGAGATGTGATTTTTTATGCAAAAAAACTCCACCAATTTAAAATAAATAAAAATGTTGATTTTCTGAAAATTGCTAAAAGTGGGCTGGGTGAGTTTTGGAAAAATACTCTTCAATTGCATGCCTGCATGAGCCTACTGTAGGCTGCATATTCACAGAAGAAACATGCTTTACCACTCTTATCTTATTTTATTTTCTTTGGTTCCTATTGCTGCTATTTATTATACGTATGTTTATCAAGTCATTTGGTCCATATATTTCTTTGTGTCTTAATTGTGGTTTAAAAAGAGGTCAAACCTGTTTTTGTGTGTGCCTTGTTCCTGTTCATGTCTGGTATCCGCTCCATGGTGGTTCGGTATTGTTAGCATTGATGGACTAGAGTAAGCCATATAATCTGCCTATACAGTGAGCACATTGCTTACATAGTTTCACCACGGCGGCCCTCTGCTAAGCCAGATCAGTTTACCCAGGGAAAAAGAAAACTGACAGACAGACATAGCGTGATCTGAATTTCCTCAGATATGTCTTAATCACTTTGGGATTTTTAAAAAAAACTTTAACCCTTGTATTATGTTCGGGGTCAATTTGACCCGATTCAATGTTTGACGTCTTTTAAAAACCAGTTGACCTTATTTTTTCATCTTGACACTATATGATTTTTTTCTAATTTATTAACGTAATGCTATAAGTCCTGTACCAACTTTGTATACAAAGGTGTTGTGTGGGGTCATTTGTGGGGCAGCTGTATCAAATGTAAGAAAATATAAAACCTTTTTTAGTTTTTATCTGAGATTTTTTGTGGGTAATTCTGGTGCCACGTTCAGATAGATTTTAAACATCACAAACTTTATTCAAGTAAGCCTTTTCCTTTTTGATCACAAACTTTCGCTTTCCTCAGGCTCTAAAATGAGATTTTTAATATTTAGGGATAAAAGGATAGTCAATTGGGAGACACACAAAAGGTGACACGGAAAGTTTTTCTATTACAATAGTTTTGCGTAATTTAAACTTTTTGGGTCAATTTGACCCAAAACATAAAAGGCATCATAAAATGTGAAAATAACACGAGGGTTAATTCAGTATAGTCATACCCGTCTTGAAGAGCAGCTCACTAATATGATTATTTAGTTGGACCATGATAAATTATTCTTTGAAAACGTCATTGTTGTAGTATTTGTGGCATTTATTCTTTCAGATGTGCTCTTGTTGTGTATAAATAAGCAGTCACACAGGTAGTTTTTGAAAGGTGAGTCATTTAAAGAGAGAGATTGCTTAAGATGACTATTATGAGTATAAAAGGCCTTTCATAGCAGGTATCCTTGTACAGTCTCCGCATGCCTCTGTGTTTTGTGTTCTACTTCAGTTAGCATAGTCAGTTGAAATCAATGCCAATCCAGCAGTTGTGTCTTCAGGGTAGACATAAGTGTAGAAGTGGAATTACAGTACGGCGGCGGTCCCTAGTGAACAATATAAACTGGATGCTGAGATAACTTTATTTGATAGCCACACAATAAAATGTTCTGTGTTAAATCAACTCTGACAGTGTACATTTCACCTGAGTACATGCACTCCCAGTTGGACCCAAATTAACTTTGATGGGGTTGAATTGACGCAGTACCTTTTACTGTGCATCTGTAGTCTGTTTGAATAATCAGCAAATTTAAATACTGATCCACTATTAGCAGCTGATTCATTGTGAATTGTTTTTATATATCTGTGTGCACTTCTCATTAAATAATTGTATTGATAATAGATCAATTAAAATATAAATTCATCTTTGATCCTATTTGTTTTTGTTTTTATCTGAGATTAAATTATTAATTATTTATTCTATTGTATTTCGACTGAATGCATGGGATTTGCCTTTTTTATGGTGGCCAAGTAAAATTCTATTTAAAAAAAAAGGTTTTGTAGAGAACCTTTAAATGAATATTTTATTGGTAGGTCTTTGGAAACATGTTTGTTCATTTGAGTGCAACATGAGATGTGTGAAAAAAATATGAATGAGTGGCGTGAACTTTTACTTTAAAACTATAATGATGAATGCATAAATAAATGATGTATTCTACTGCTGTTGTCTCTATTGTCTTCATTACAGTATGCAATATAGATTCTATAACATTAAAAGGGCAGGCAATTATAACCTGTACTGCTCATAATAAAGTCACCTTCTGCCAAAAATATTGTGGCATCTTGGCAAGATTTAAACGACAGGCTGGCGACGTACATTCATTGATTTCCATTCAATTTACCTCATATTCAACAAGTAGGCTACACGATTATTCTCAATACCCACAACCCACCAAGTATCAGATTGATTTTTAATTATTTTATTTTTAGCACGTCGTGTCTGGAAGTTCAAAATGCACGGTTTAAATCTGTCAGAATGAATAGAAGTCATGTCTCCATCAATGTCCTGAAAACTTTTCTTGGCGTTAGAAAAAAAAAGTCGCCTACACATCGTATTTCAGTGGAACGTTGCCGATGGGAAATGCATCGTGTGAATACTGTATCTCGCTTTTGGCGAACGTAATTTTATTTTCGTTAAACCATCATGGATTTGGATACTACATGATACAGCACAAACGCACCTGAAATATGATTCGACAAAGCAATGTTTTGGTCTGCTAGGGGCAGCATCTCACGAACGTCATGGCAACCTAGAGATAAGGGGTGGCGCTGCTTTTTTTGCACCACAAACACATTAGCCGGAGGACGCGCTGTAGTCGGAGGCTGCGGACGGAGGTGTGGGAACTCACCAGCCAATGTACTGTGCGCCGCTACTCCCTGGACGCGTTTGGCCGCCACAAATGCAGTGAGAGAAGGGGAGAAAAACTTCTGATTAAGCTCTATTTTATGGTGTCTGAATAGAAGATGGCGCCGTCAGGCTCAGGCAGTATCAAAAGGAGCTGTCAGAGAGTTTTATATTGGATCCCAGTCCTTTTCATAACCATCATAGTGGCTTGGTCCTACTACGCCTATGTTGTTCAGCTCTGTATAGGTAAGACTCATACCACACAGTAGTCACGTTGTATCGTCCGCATATGATGTTATAGCGTGGAATAGCGCGGGCAGGAGGCTATACAATCTTCATGCTGTGTGTCATCTGAGTGCTGTTTAGTCGTATATTCATTATTCGCTGTGTAAATTCAGCCATAGGCGTGTGTGCATTTGGGGAAAGTAGTATGGCTTATATTGCAGTGCATTATTTATTTGCGGAGAAATTGTGTTTGTTCCTCGTAACATAACGTGCTAATGAAATCAGCGTCTCCTTGAAGACTGGAAATTATTTTTTTTTCTCAATGAACTGACATGTTATGGTTATTAAATAAATTAAATGACCTGGGATGACATGAAGCAGAAATGTTGAGTCATAGCAACAGTACTCGTGTAAACAAGTTGCAAAGGTTTTAATCTTTTGTTGCAATAATAACTGGGGTTTAATGACCATCCAAACGTGGATAGATGACATTCTTGGCAGTCGTAGGTTTCTTGATATCTGATGTGTCTCACTTCATGCTCACCTAATGGTACCTAATGTTGTGTTTTATTTTCAGATTAAGCACGTTTTGTTCATGAGAATGAAGGATAGTAGCTATTAGTAGTAAACCAATTAAGTGATATGAAATATTCATGCAGATATAATGTGTAGCCAGTGGCTTTGTCTTTCATTGCAATTATGTAAAATATGATCATTATTTTTAAATATTATTTTTCACTCCTATAAGTACAATTGGGAAGTTCGAATATTGCTCATTTTCTGTAGATTTATTTTGCATATATATGTATTTCATTTGTTAAATAAAACAACCATTTAGATGGTTTTATGATTTTAAGTCTGTAATGGAATATTGATGGTTATTTTGTGAAGGGGTTTGATGTGTCATCAAAGATGGTTTTTAAAGGGTGTTGTTCATTTCATAAAAGGTGTATATTATGCAGTATGGTACACAATAGCACCAGTATGTATATTTGTGTAGTATAGCATAGCCTACTGACAGATTCACCAAGCCCTATATGCAGTGAGTCTGGTGGGAGAAGTCATTCACAGTATCGTCTGTCAAAGGTGTCCATTTTTGATGGGAACCTCAATTATCAACCGCACAATTGCGTAGCACTCTCAGCCTGGCCAGGATGACACAATGTGAGATCACTCCATTTCTGGAAAGGGGCTATGCTAATCAATAGTCAGCCACTTCCTGGCAGCTAAAATCTGCTGGAAGCGGGACACACAAACAGTAACTTCCCTTTTGCCTTTTCTGTAGAGGTATGGCCATCAGGGGACAGGGACCGTAGTGAGGGTGGACTGCAGGTACAGGGTGGTATATTCTCAGTGTTAAGGACATCATTGTGGAATTGGCTCAGTGCATTATCAACGGTCGGTTGGTGTGTTGCATGTGGATCCATCCTTCTGATTACAGAGGGCATTTGCCGGCCTGCACTTTTCATTGTGAGGAAGCTCCAGACGTAATTGAAATAGACACGGCCGGCAGAGAGACTTAGCCTTGTGTTGCATAGCAGCTACTATTGTCCTTCACTGCTGTTTGGTGCAAGGACAGCAGCATCTTGTGAGTTGTGAGCATTTCCAACACAAGTGAAAGTCCAGTATTCTCAACTAGGTTCCCCATATATTTTGCCTTGCTATTAAAACACTGTGTTTTCATAGAGTTGAATCTTCCCTAAAGGCAGGGTGTGGGGAACCCTGCAAACTTATGATAAAGTAGAATAACACACAACTCCTCTGAGATTTTCTTCTTCTTCAGTGGAGCATAGTGAGAACACAAATAGTAGCTGTGTGGACTTTTGGGAAATAAGACAGAGCTGGAGGTGCATGCTGGGAGCTCTCTGACAGGCAGCCAATGACAAGTACAGAGTACAGAAATCAACATAAATCAAAATAAGTCACCCAGGCGTAAAATCGAAAGCTGTCACCATTTTGTTCAGCAAATTTAATCAGACAGTAAACTGAAGGCTTGAAGTGCGAGAACGAGACTGGCGGTAATGTGACAGTACAATTCTAAGAAACAGTGCAACCGAATAAATGGGTTGCCTTAATGTTCTTCATTGTTTTTTTTATGACGAGTTTAATATATTCATCAAGCCCAGGGGCTTGTTAACTGCAAAGAGATGAGACTCAAAGGCGTAATAATGAAGTAGCTCCTCTCAGTCTTTTGCCATCTGAAAGAGGCGATGAACACACACTTCTGGTTGTTTAGTAAATGGTAGCACATAGTTAGAGTTTGTGCTCCACCCCTCTCTATTGTGCCCAGTAATAGAGCAGAGCTCTGATGGGGTTAACTCACAGGCCTTTGCATCATTTTTTAAATGGAAAATGGCTTGTATGTGGTCCTGAAACATTAGAAAACTATGTTGTATAACGATATTTCTTCCGCCTCTCCTGTTGCTGGGTAGCGCTAGCTCTATAACATTGATTGAATGTAAATTATTAATAGTTTGCTTATTGTTGAGTGTTTCTGTAATGTCATTTCCACAAATCCTGACTGTTACTATCCTATAACTGAGTGGATAGGTTGACAACTTCATATCATTCTATTGAAAGTATATTGCAATCACATTAGTACCCGCGTTTAAGATTAATTTGAATTTTATGCATACCTAGGTTGTTCATTCAAACTGACTGAGCGTGATCTTATTTTAAAATGACACTGGAGCAGAAACAGATGTTCTAATTGCCTGTTGTTCGCTGTGGCCTCAGGTGGCCCCTTCAGATCTTCCTGTAATTTCGCAAACATCAAAAATGAAAATTGTCAGCACTGCAGGGCTCAAAACTGAGTTTTATAGTAACTTAATCAATAGATTACACACGTCTTTTTTTTATATTAGCCACACACATATAGACGTAAATATGTGTACATTTCTCATTGCATGGCAACAGCGAGGTTGAATTGGGTGCAATGGTGTCAGGGACGAGTAAGTCAATCGGATCGTGAGCTGTATTTCTTCTCAACCATGTTGGCTTTGATCAGTTCTGACTAAATGATGAAAGCCAATGTGGTAGAGTAGAGGGTTTTGAGCAGTTTTTGTTCTAGGGACCCCTCCTACCTAGGCTTTTATTTTGAAATATTTTTCCAAATCTATATATAGTCATTGCATATCAAGTCTGGTCAGGGGACCCTTACAGTACCTACTACCTTCAAGGATCCCCAGTTGAAAACCCAGGTAGTAGAGAAAAAAATATTCAAGGCAATATGGCCTATATATTCATGGCTGTAGCTGAGAAAATCTTGCTATTGTTTAATTCTCAGTATAACTATATGCTCTATGTATACCTAACTGAACGGTTTGCTGCAGAACAATGACCCAGAAACAGACCACAATGAATGGATTCATAATTCATAAAAAAAAAAAAAATCAGTTTTAAATATTTTTTGGAACATGGAGTACAGTAATCATTCTGCTATGCGGTCGCAGCAGTGTGATAAACTCAGCCTTGAACGTGACCACGTGGTGCTTAATAGCCTCGGATGACAAGTAAAATATAGCCCTTTCTTTTTCTCGCTCGGTTGAACGATCTATTTTAATGGCCAACATTAGCGCAGGTATTAAAATCACTGCTGTTTCGAGTTAAACTATTTTTTTTAGATCAGCTGTTACTGTGTTCGGAGCTGCCTGGTCCACTTCCTGGTGTTCATCTTGAATAGGTGAAAAAAAATTATACTTGAAATGTACTTTTTCAAAGTATACTTTTAGTAGTTTTGTACAAATTATGTACTTTGTGCTAAATTGGTAGTGCTTTAAGTATACTAAGTGCACTAAAGTTGTTCAAAAGTAGAAAACTTAAGTCGTACTTATGTAATTGTACTTCAAGTGCGCTGTGTATATTAAAATGGGACTATTTTTAGTATACTTAAGTGCACTATGTCTGTATGTTAAAATGGGACTATTTTAGTGTACTTAAGTATATTTAAGTGCACTAACAAAAAGTATGATTTGTTAGTATCTTAAATGCACTTGCAGTACAATTCCATTATGCCACCAGTGCTATGGTGTGTTTGAGACTATACTTGAAGTATACTTTTTAAAAGTACATTTTAAACATACTTCGAATTAAGTTCAAAAAGGAAAAGTATACTTGTAATAACCTTTGTATACTTAAATTATATTTTTATTACACTAAAGTATACTACTTTTTCACCTGGGGATGTCAAGCACGTGAGTGGTAATGGAGAGCACGGCTGGTGCCGCGCTAATGTAACGTGTCAGATGTGTCACTGGCTATTGGATCCACAGCGCCGACTCCAGTCCACTGGATTATTCCACAGTCTCTACCGGGCTGCAGTCTTTCTTATTTTGTCTGAAACCAACAAGTCCGTCTTTAAATAGTGACCATGGTTTTCAAAAGGTTAAGAATCTGAAAAATCTCTGTTTGTGCTGTGTCTCTGAGCCTGCACTGCACCCACAGATTCCATTTATTTATTTATTTTTTTGACCAAAGGTCTTTTGTGAATTCCTTCCCACAGTCTGAATAGTGTAGACCAGGCCTGCAGAGTAAAAAAATAAAATAAACATTTTGTAGTAAAGGCAGCGGTTGTCCTGGGTGACTATGTGGCTCCAAAAATCTTTAACATGTTTTTTTTTTTCTTGTGAATCATTCGCTTACCGGGACGGCCAGTAACCAGTTGCTGTTGCTGAAAGGGAATTTATTTTCTACTAAAATAAGCATTGCCGTAAATGGCTTAATTTAGTGAAATGTTGTGGCGCTACATTAACCCAGTGCTTTCCTCAACCGGTCAACGGCATCCCATAATCCTTTGCCAGGCCCAGCAGTATGGTCATTTTATCCTGCTTGTACAGTATATGGGGGTTTTATTTAATCGTTAGTTCGGTTTAACCAACGAACGATGTTGCTGCCGTGCCTTTGAATTTATTTTGCGACAGACAATCATCCCTTTCTTCCCTGCTTTACAAAAAAAAGGGTGAGCGCTGCAGTGCCCTGCGTCTCCTTGATTTCAGTCGTAGGCCTACATAGGCTCGGCATCGGTCCATCTCCTTCACGGTGTGGGCGTTCTAGCTGAGTGGGCGCTAATAGACAAAGGCGATACCGTGTGTTTTTCCCTCTTAACAACTAACAAGATGGCTGGTTAAATGACAAATGTCATACCAGCCACTTATTTGCAAGTTATTTCTTCAACCCCAGCTGAAACTTTCTGTCACATTCTATGGTAACGGGATTCATTTCTTTTGCCGTAGATACGGGCAGCTTCCCCCGGTCTGTGACGGCGGTGGAAGCAGACATGTGATCTGCTGCGTGCAAAATGAACAACACTGATTACAATGATGACTTTAGATACATTGATGACTGTCGGCTAAATATGTTCTTTCACTTGAGGCTTTCCGATGCTGTTGCACAATGTTGTTACAAGGGAGACAACAAACGATGCTTTGGTCCTGTCAAAACACGCCATTCTAACAGTGGTATCTGTTCAGCTTTAGCACAGTGCCTTGATTGTCTCATTGGATGACAGACGAACCAGTTAAATATAACCATGGCAGCAGCATGTGCCTTGACGAACTACCGAGATAATTGTGAGGGCTTAGTCAGCTGATGCCTGTAGTTCAGTGGCAGAGTTCCGCTTAATGTCTGCCCAGCTAACTGCATGACCCCATGCAATCTCTACTAGTCCCATTTTCATGTTTTTTAAAATACTTTTCCCCTCTTTAGTTCTTGTAAACATAATTTGCCACTCTTGTCATCACTTAGTTTCATTAGAAAGACAAAAGATATTTTAAGATTGTGGAAATAATTATATAACCTATACAGAGCATTCGATGCCTGTATTGTTAAAAAATGTCAAGCAACATAAAGCATTACTACTATCCTTATATAATCCATATATATCTGTATATCCTCATATTTAAATCTGTTTCTTTAGTCTGTGGTGCATTTGAGTGAGGTATAATGGCAATGGATACCATCATGTGCACAGTCAGGTATGTATCACAATATTAGTATTGATTTGTTTTTTTCTGTTGATTGGTCAAAGTAAATCCTCCCCTTATACATATCTGTAATGGATTCTTTGTTTTATTGACCATTTGAGCTGCAGGAGTGAGTCCTAGCAATGTGCACGTGTTGTAGACTGAGGGGTGCTACCCTGTCTAGTGCCAGTTTCATGCCCACACATTCCTTTGACACCAAGGCAAGTTCTGGAGTGACAGCTGTTTCCCAAGCAAATGTCCCTCCCACGCTTCACCCTTATAGACACACACACACAACAACACACATATGCGCACACACACGCACACTCACACACATACGTACGCGCACGCACACACACACACACACACACACACACACACAGACAACACGCACACACACACACACACACACCGCAGTTCTATCATCTCTTTTCCTCATACCCAGTGTGTGACTGTGAGCTTAGCTGACATGCAGTATAAAGCAGTAACTGGAACAGCTCAGATACAGACATGAGTAACGAGCGGACTCCTATACCTGCAGCGCTCTGGCCTGCTTTGACTGGTACCTGAGAGAGAGGTGGGATGCAGTGCTCTGGCCTGCTTTGACTGGTACCTGAGAGAGAGGAGAGATGCAGTGCTCTGGCCTGCTTTGACTGGTACCTGTGAGAGAGGAGAGATGCAGTGCTCTGGCCTGCTTTGACTGGTACCTGAGAGAGAGGGATGCAGTGCTCTGGCCTGCTTTGACTGGTACCTGAGAGAGAGGAGAGATGCAGTGCTCTGGCCTGCTTTGACTGGTACCTGTGAGAGAGGAGGGATGCAGTGCTCTGGCCTGCTTTGACTGGTACCTGAGAGAGAGGAGGTTCTGCAGTGCTCTGGCCTGCTTTGACTGGTACCTGAGAGAGAGGAGTGATGCAGTGCTCTGGCCTGCTTTGACTGGTACCTGAGAGAGAGGGATGCAGTGCTCTGGCCTGCTTTGACTGGTACCTGAGAGAGAGGAGAGATGCAGTGCTCTGGCCTGCTTTGACTGGTACCTGTGAGAGAGGAGGGATGCAGTGCTCTGGCCTGCTTTGACTGGTACCTGTGAGAGAGGAGAGATGCAGTGCTCTGGCCTGCTTTGACTGGTACCTGAGAGAGAGGAGGGATGCAGTGCTCTGGCCTGCTTTGACTGGTACCTGAGAGAGAGGAGTGATGCAGTGCTCTGGCCTGCTTTGACTGGTACCTGAGAGAGAGGAGAGATGCAGTGCTCTGGCCTGCTTTGACTGGTACCTGAGAGAGAGGAGTGATGCAGTGCTCTGGCCTGCTTTGACTGGTACCTGAGAGAGAGGAGGGATGCAGTGCTCTGGCCTGCTTTGACTGGTACCTGAGAGAGAGGAGGGATGCAGTGCTCTGGCCTGCTTTGACTGGTACCTGAGAGAGGAGGGATGCAGTGCATTCTCACACGCGGAGAAGGGAGTGCTTCCCTTCAAATTCCAAACAGCATCCTGTCTGTCTGAATACTTTCTCTGTCTGTCTGACTGACGGAGGCCAGCCATGAATATCCAGTTTCATTAAAGTATGACCTCTGTACAGGCTGCGTAGGTGTTTTGAGTTGGATTCCCCTTGTGCTGAAATTAAAGATTACATTTTAAATGCTTGCTGCAGACATTTTTGTTACTTTAATCTCAATCATGAGCAAGGAAAGATGTCTATATATATATATACTGTATATTTTTTTGGTTCTACAAAGACATTTGTTCTGGAGTCCTTCAGCCATTTCAATGTTTGTTACTCTGGTAGCATACTGAAGTAAGATGCTCTGTTATAGGATATCACCAGACCATACATAATTAATGGCACCATTGTAACGATAGCACGGTCCCGTGGTCTTGTACACACAAGTGTTTAGATTTAAAGCATGACTGCAATTTCATTAAAAAATAAATAATAAGCATGTGCATTCATCTGCAGAAAATTGAACGATTGTTGAGATCACTTAGTGTTGTCATTTATTCCAATGAAGAAAGATGAGTTATTGTGAGACACGAGGGGCTCTGGGTCCATATGTCATGCACTTGCATACAGACATGCACTTGTTACATCCTGTCAATCTAGCGGTGAAGCAAGACCAATAATCAAGACCTTTAAAAAAAGCTAGATAACTGACCCAAGCGAAAAGGCAAAACGTGAGAAATCCTTTAGCGCTGCTGACTGGTCCATCTATCTATTATTCACGATCATTATGGCTGTTTTATGAGTGATAAATGGAACATTGGAACATTTTTAATAACTGTTTTATTGATGCATTAGCATAATGAACAGGGACATTTTGGCTAATGCCTTCTTCAGCGCACAGTAGTAGGAGCCAGGAATGTGTGAAAGGGACCAACATCCCAAAAACATTTTTTTTACAAAAACCAAAAAAACATGAGACCATCATTCAATATCTTTATGTAATTGGCCATTTTATGTCTGCTGAAAATTCCGTTCTGGTCGTGCTGACATATCAATAAAAACATTTCAGATATTACAGCGAGGGCTCCATTTTAGCGTTTTTTTTATGGAATTCAGAATCCAGTGCTCCTGATAAATGAGACCTGACTTGAGAGAATCTCATTGGTTTGAGTAATAATGAGACCTTGAGAAAAAAGGGTCTTGACTGATGGACTCAGCCAGTCATCGCAGCCGGGAAATGCACTCATAGGCCTGTAAGCACATATTAAAGTGATACTGCAGTCAAAAACCAACTTTTCCCGTTGAAAACCGATGTTTTGGGTTAGATTATGATCATACACAACTGTTTTTGTCCGAAAATCTCATGTTTAGTCAAAATGGGTGTTTTCTGAGTTTCTGTGTAGGCTTACCAATATGCTGGTTTCCGGGGGTTCGTGACGTCACAAGATCCTTAACATAAAAATTGGTGGAGTTGAGGTGATCCTAGGGTGGTCTCGGCTGGGCACGTGCTATAAAAGCAGAGACCAACGTTTTTTTCTCGTCTTTGAGACTGAGACCCTTGTACTGCTAACTAGCTAGTTCAAGTTCAAATGCGAATTGCTTTGTATTGCTGCTAACGTTAATATTACGACTTATATCGACACACCCTTTTACTCCTTGACCATATGAATATTCATAATATGACTACGTGGCATCATTGTCATGTGACTACACCTACTCACGAGTTCCAGTTAAAATTGAAGCGGTAAAAAAGGCCTCAGAAAAGGCTCTGCAGTATCTCTTTAAGGAAACATGCTCTGTTGGTCCTGCTAGTCTTAAAGCATCAGTGGCCGCCAGGGTTTGTGTCGTTCATATCCATTTCTTTATTCAGTGTCACGTATTACTTATTGATTATATTTTAACATTTCTGTTACTTATATTTACTTTAAGTTTATTTAGGGTGCTAAATACTCAAATGTGGGTGCTACACATTGGTGGTGGTTGAGGTGAGCTTCCCCCTCATCGCTGTAAAGTGCTTGAGTGTAGAGAAAGGTATATGCTATATAAATGCGAGGCATTATTATTATTTATTTAGGTTTCTAGTTCACCGACTGGGATTCACGATCACCAGGTCATGACACCATTTTCTGTTCTCCTCGCTCAATGGCAAAGTCAGCATATTGTATGAACTGGACATCAGCAAAGTCCGGCCATTAGCAAACCCCCATCATCGCCAACTCTGATTCACGATGACGCTTGAATGGCCTAAGAGCCTACTGTTGTAGAACTGAATGCATTTGTAGAGCCGGGGCCTGGTTTTAATGGGCAGTTGTAATGGTAGCGGTCACAGGCTCCCACCAGGGTCCTCATCATATGCACTTAAATCTTTTCATAGCATAAGCCACAATAAAAGCAACCATGAGACCAGTTTCCATCCATTTGTCAGGTGAATTTAAGGCTAATGCCGATGTGACGTTGGACAAACTTTGAACGACATATCGATAAAACTGTTGGCTGTTGGAGCAAGCACAAATTTGAGGAACTTCCTATGATTTACTATTGCCACTTCCTGTCTTCATAAATAAACACACAGCTGCAACATTTTTTATATGCAACAAACGTGACGTTGTAAATGTTACTTGTTAACTGGGTAGATTTTGCAGCTAATAGGTATTAAAGCCACCAAGCTGGCTTTTGGTGGCAAGCAATTAAAGTAATTCAAACTGAACTTATAAAATATGATACTTCAGAGTTTATATATTATGTGTATGTAATTTCCAGTTTTATTTATAATATTTGTTTATCTAACTTGGCAGAATCATCCAATATAAAATGGAAATAGTGTAAATAGGTGGACAGTTGCATCGCTCTACAACAGGCAACAGTAGTTTACATATTGGAATTTCTTTTAACAACAGAATTTTGCTGATTGTTGGATTTTATTGTTGAATGTGACCAATGGATATCCTATTGGGCCTGCTAAGATGTGGGCCATTAAATATGACAAAAACATTTTTCAGCCATTTTTTAAACGGGTAGAAATGCTTGTGAACTATAGGAATCGAGTGCCTCGCACTGTTTGGTGCTCAACCCATTAATTAATCAAAACAAATAAAAAATAAATAACAACAACATAAACAATAGTATTCCAAAAAATAAAAAATGGGGTTCCTTTATGTCCTTGGCTTATCCCCTGAAGGGATAATTACATTCATCCCAAATATGGTGCTATTTTGCTACCACAGTTGCTCAGTACTTTAAATCACTATGAACCAAGCATTCAGAAAATTCCATTAGGGACTAAAAGCCTTTTTTCTTACCGTGTCCAGAGTGGTGAGGAATAGAGCCCCTCTATTGTACAATGTTGGAAAGCAAGCCTACAGTCTGATACTGGGCCTCAGTTTAACTGGCAGTGTGTTGACCGTGAGAGCCTCTCTCTGATCATCTTTCCTGTGGGCTGGCAGTGTTCTATATGGGCTGGAATAGAATAGAATAAAATAGAATAACTTTTATTTTCCCTTTCGGGAACTTCAGTTGTAGCCACCAGCAACAACAAAAAAGACATAGACAGTGGGGCAGACCCACAACACACAAACAAACACACCAAATAAAGACATACAATATCAAATTAAGTGAATTAAATTGGAATACAGCCATGATTAAAAATAGCCCCCGCTGTCCCGAGATATCCAGTGTCATTTAGCAGTCCAACACACAAACTTTGCCTCTTCCTCCGTACATGCAGTGTTGCGGTCTCTGTACTGTTGAAACGGAGCAGCGAACTGTCTGCATCAGCCTTCCCACTCGTCGCCTCACTCCTCCCTCGCACCATCTTCTCCTTCCCTTCCATGGTTGCCCTTTGTAGACCGCCTGCACTCCCGGATCAGTCCCGACATCTTCAACTCCGGTGAAGAGCGATGGTAAAGTTTGCTGCTGCAGATCCAACTGCAATATGCTGCAGAGCATATGTTGTGAATGCGTCTCCATGGTGACGACCACAAACAAAATTATCCCGGCGAGACAATTCGCCAATATCATAAAAACAAGCGGCAGGAGTGCCTCCGAAAAATCTCCAGCCCGCCTCCCCGCACCACAACAGACACACAGCGCATGAAAAAAACAAAAGTCAAAGGCCAGACACAACAAAATACATTCAAATTAACAAACACGAACACGAGAGACAGCTGGACTACATGTCGCCATTACAGCGTCATGTGACGTCACCGTGTGCTCTATATGGGCTGGTAGTGTTCTATATGGGCTGGTATTGTTCTATATGGGCTGGCAGTGTTCTATATGGGCTGGCAGTGTTCTATATGGACTGGTAGTGTTCTATATGGGCTGGTAGTGTTCTATATGGGCTGGCAGTGTTCTATATGGGCTGGCAGTGTTCTATATGGGCTGGTAGTGTTCTATATGGGCTGGTAGTGTTCTATATGGGCTGGAAGTGCTCTCTATGGGCTGGAAGTGTTCTATATGGGCTGGTAGTGTTCTATATAGGCTGGTAGTGTTCTAGATGGGCTGGCAGTGTTCTATATGGGCTGGTAGTGTTCTATATGGGCTGGTAGTGTTCTAGATGGGCTGGCAGTGTTCTATATGGGCTGGTAGTGTTCTATATGGGCTGGTAGTGTTCTATATGGGCTGGAAGTGTTCTATATGGGCTGGAAGTGTTCTATATGGGCTGGTAGTGTTCTATATGGGCTGGCAGTGTTCTATATGGGCTGGTAGTGTTCTATATGGGCTGGTAGTGTTCTATATGGGCTGGTAGTGTTCTATATGGGCTGGAAGTGCTCTCTATGTGCTGGCAGTGCTCTCTCTGGGCTGGCAGTGTTCTCTATGGGCTGGCTTTGTTCTATATGGGCTGGCAGTGCTCTCTATGGGCTGGCAGTGTTTTCTTGGCAGTGTGACTGTGAGGCACTAACAGGAGCCCGGTTTTGGCGCACTGACCCATGGGACTGGTCAGTAGCTCAGTTCCCTGTGGACACACAGCAGCAGGTGTTCAGTGACCCCTCGTCTTTCTAAAGAAGCAGATCTGGCGAATAGTCGGCCAGTCTTCTGCACTGCAGAAAATGTGTATTTCAACAACACCTGTGTGGCCTGTGCGGGTATATGATTTGACATTTTACCTTTAACATTTTACCTTACCTCATTTCCACTGTCCTCTGTCACAATTCACGACGACACAACTTTAAAATGAATCCAGGTTTACTGAGTCATCCGATGGGTTGAATGTACATACAGCGTATAGTAAGGGGCTATGTTGACAAACAGGCTAGCCTCCATATTATAGGCTCATTTTCTGTATGGAACAATAAACAAAAATGGAATGCCATATAAATGCCATGTTATAGCTTCCATTCTGTAGTACAGAATGCAGGGTTTCAGACAATATTCACTGAATGTGCTCAGCTTTATATCTTAGCTTTGAAGTGTGTGTTGGGTACCATTTACCACACACTGATTCATCACGTATATAATCCCAAATTGGAAGACAGACTGTTTGGCAGAAACGCTGACAGGATTCTGGAGAGTAAGCAGGTTTAATCAAATTCTTGATTAGATGAGGGATTGTCGACGGCCTGCAGGAGAGAATACATAAACATAGGGGGCTGGAGATTTGAGTGCGATGAATATTTAGCATACCAATTACTTCAGGGAGACAGATATTCTTTTAGTAGGCATCTATTGTGTTCATTATGATAGAGCAATATGACAGAATGTGACAAATGCAGTTTGATATGCAGACAGTAAGAAGCCTGCGTTCCTCAGTTACCCAGTAGGCATTGGATAGAAGGATACCGTCAAGGAGATCTAATCCAATTGTTTCGTTCTTTTTCAGAGTCTGTGGCGAACATCGGGGAAAAAAGTGAGTACTCCGCCATAATCTCGCGGGTATTAATTATGGCGCTTTGTATAGTCTAATCCAAAACGATTTGTTTTTGCTTTGCAATTATGTAGAATTGTTTATTGCACAAGAAGGATATCATTGCTGGTCGGGTTTGAGTTAGAATTTTCAGTTCATCGCTCTTGCGCGTGCAGCGAAGGCCCATGTTTCAGCCTCCATTAAGATCGCTGTCCTCAGCCTGGACGAGTGTAGTCAGGCACACTGAACCCATCTGCTAATCAATAAATCATCCTGTCCTTTTCGCGGCGGGGCTTTTATTGGAGCTGCCTGTCGGGCCGCCGGGGGGAAAACCCGCAGAAAATTGACGAGGGGCGATCATACATTCCAATATGCAGATAAATATGACGAGCAGGTCTCGGCGGACAGGTGTCTTGTACGTAACGTTCAAGCAACGTCCCTATGCGGTTATGATATGACGTTGCGCTCATGACATTCATGGGACGTTCCTGCGACGTCTGTTACTTGTTACAATATAACGTCACGTAATGAATGCCTGGGAGACGTTACTAGAACGTTCAGGGAACGTTCTCTGTGACGTCCACGTAAACGTTTAGGAAACCCTACAAAAAGACTTCAGGGGACGTCCCGGAGACCTAATTTTGTTAGCTGGTTATGCTTCTGTCTGTCATTGTGATTGAGTGGAATGGTGTGGGCAAGCGTCTCTCTAGCTGTTATGAGACCACTTTTATCCTCAGCATTTACTCAGCACCTCGTACTGTCTGGCAGCCAGCAGCATTCATTTTAAGAATTTACTACACACGCCAAAATGTCACGGGTGGAAATCTGACCCCTTGAGTCCCCTGTCCAAACAAACATCATTCCGGTATCCTGCTGACTCTTCCTAGCCTGGTCTCTCCTGAATTTGCAACTAATTATCCTCCTGTAGCTCTGGCTGTCTGTCTTCAGACAGACACTAGACTAGAAAACACAAATCAGCTTCTTTCTTTTTTCTCTTGTTTTCTTGTTTTGTTTTTTTTAGCTGAATATCAGCCGGCCATGCAGTTTTAAGAGCTCCGGCCCCACACAAAGTGCTCAGACAAGCTTCCTATTTGAACAGCTTCTCAGGAGCTACGCACGCTGTTTATATCCTCAAGGGCGTCGACACCATGCTCTGAAGCGGACAGCTCTCCCCTGTTTTTTATCTTTGTCCCTTTCTTCCAGTCTGTCCGTCTCATACAGATGATTAAAACTGATGCTCAGAAAACAAAGAGGGGGTTGTGAATGAATAATAAATGCACTGGTGTTACGCGACACCGTTTAGTTATGAACTAGTGTCCCCGTTTCCGTGTGTCCCACTTAACTTGTCGATCTGCAAGTGTGCCTAATGAAATGCATTTAGTTTGAAGTGTGACATCGTGCACACGTGGAAGGTGCCATTTTATAAATTGTGCTACGATGGTAAATGTGTCAATTATTATTATTACTATTATTATTTAATTTTTTATTTTATTTCTTTTACTTGTTTTTCAGTAACTGAATAGAATTTAGAGAAAGACCTCATTATGTGATGGCCTTATGTTTTTGGGGTATGCCAATGGGGTTTGTATTAAACCAAGTTACTGACTCAATGTGGTCATTAAAGATTCAACGGAAATGAATTAAATAGAGGGCCACACCTCTACATCTGGCCACCTACTGACCTCTTACACCTGATTGGCTACACAATCCCTTGCACAATCCTGCCTTATATCGATTCTCCATGTCATCACTGCTAAAGACAACCGAGATAACTCAGTTGACCTACCTGGTTATTTAAAGGTTAAAAAAAAGTTTCTGCAAAAGAGAAAAAAATCATAATTTACTATAATAGAAAATGATCAGTTATAGCTCTAGGTGTGCATAGTGTAGCAAGAGAAATGACCTAGCATAAGAAGAGCAGAGGTAGAAGTGTGTAGTGGTGTGCCTTCAGGAGACATATTTAAGAAATGTATGACAGTGCAGTACTAATGTCAGTTTGTTCCACAACTGGAGGTCTTAGTGAAAAAGAAAATCAGATTTAGCAAAGAAAAAAAGTTAGTCTGCCAAAGGATGATGAATGATCCCATGGGATGAAGGCCGAATGCGTGATTTGAAATGTAGAGGAACGGAGGTTTTCAACCAGCACTAGGCAAGGACAGTTCTCTGGTGAATTAAAGCGAGCCAACACAGCAAGCTGGCAGTAATAGCAGTGTGAGAAGTGTGCATTTATCTTCATTTAGTGTAATGTATTTTTATATGATTTATTCTTGTTTTCTTTAGTTTTTCTTTATTAGGGCTAAAGAATTCCAGAACATCCACATGATGTGTGTTATTACATGTAATTCCGTACGGACGTGTGTTTTGACCCGTGTGTCTGTGTTTATTGCAGTTGTTTGCCTCCTGGCATATCATATATTTTTCTTCATGTTCGCCTGGGCCTACTGGCAAACCATTTTCACAAAACCCCTGAATCCACTGAAGGAGGTGAGTATCTGCAGGGCGTGCCGTGCAACGATACGCTGTTCAGAGCAGCTAAACTCGGGGGTCTCCATTTTCGGTTAAATGATTCCGGTGACCATCCTCGTTTCAGTGGAAATCGCGTTGCATTTTTACACAGAACAGATGGAGATCCCTGTGTCTGACACTGACAGCAGTGTTAGCAGTTCAGGCATACCGTCAAAGGTCTTGACACGTTAGAGTTTCTAGCTTTAACTGTGTAAGTCTGTAAAATGCGTGCACCATTATGCTCGCGTACAAAATACATTTGTGACCCTGCAGGCATAAATATATACTGTAATACTGCATGGGAAATGCTCAGGGAGCAGAACTAATATCCGTGCCGTACTGATGTTATGCAGTTCTGTGGCATGTCTGTGTTATTGGGTTCATTTCCAATCATAAATAGAACAAGATACGTACATCAGTCTAATGAAGTAGTGCATCTCTACCATAGTTATCTGTGCGATTTCTCTGCCTGGGTTGAATTTATGACAAACAACGGACAGGACTGACTCCATAACACAGCATAATGGTCCATTTGTTTTTCTTTTCAGTGCTCGTATGATAGCGATAGCAAGGCCATACTTCACCGTATGATAGTGATAGCAAGGCCATACTTCACTCTGCTCAGGGCATTTACAGCAGGGAGCTCAAACTCTAGTCCTGGAGGACTGCGGTGACTGCAGGATTTTGTGCTTTCTTTTCAAGAAGAAGCAAATGTAGGAAAGCAGGCGTGTGGTTTCTTCAGACAGTCAATCACTTAACTTAAGCGCAATGAAAACTGGCAGAAGCTGCAGCCCTTCAGGACTGGAGTTTGAGATCACCGATCAAAAGTATGCCGTGAATCTCCTAGAGATATTTTGAAAGATTTAAATGTGATATATGTTTGCTTTCTGTAAAGGGTGTACTCGCCATTTTAGAAAATGTGGAGTACTGTTTTGTTTCTTCTTCGTTCTCCGCAGTTCCATCTGTCGTATGCGGACAAAGAAGTGCTGGAGAGAGAAGATCGGGGAGAGTCACAGCAGGAGATCCTGAGACGAATAGCCAAAGATTTACCCATCTATACCCGGACAATGTCTGGAGGTGCGTATGAACAGTCCGAATGCAATATCGCTGTTTTGTCCCATCAAGACCCTTCAACTACATCAGCGATCTCAAACTCCAGTCCTGGAGGGCCTCACTGACTGCAGTTTTTTGTGCTTTCCTTTCAATAAGCAGCAAATATAGGCCTTAGAAACTAGGTGAGTAGGGCCTTATAATAATAATATCTTTATTTGTATAGCAATAGTCCTTGAGTCTTCACTCAAGGACTCAAGCGCTGAAACACATAAACTAGCTGACACAGCAATGGTCCTCCAGTACTGGAATCTGAATCCTGATTTAGATAATAATAATAATAATAATAATAATAATAATAATAATAATAATCTAAAAAATAATCTAAAAAATTATTTTTGTGTTTCCTGGATATACTGAATAAAACATCATTGGAAATAAAATAAAAAATGTATGAACCCTATCAGGCATGATCAGGACATCTTTTTCAATGGACTAAATAACCAATCTAAGCCCCCAAGGCAGACAAGTATAAACAGTAATCCTTGTGAAATACACAGGTCATGAGAATCCATACAGACTATTATGTTTTATTGCTGTATATTTTATAGGACAGACTGTAATGAAGAGCCTGGCCTCTTGCGTTGTGCTTGTGAGCGCTCTAACTCACTGCCTCTCCTCAGCTATTCGTTTTTGTGACCGCTGTCAGCTGGTGAAGCCAGATCGATGTCATCATTGTTCAGTCTGCGATAAGTATGACTTGCACTCGATTAATTTAGACTTTCTTATTAACCTTACGATGGAGTGGAGCATCTGCCATTGATTAAACCCCCTGGTGATTTTTACAGGTGCATCTTAAAGATGGATCACCACTGCCCCTGGTATGTCTCCTATCATTTAATTACCTTCAACTCACGCTGAGCCCTTTTAGCTGTCAATGGTGCAGGTTTTCTGTGGTTCCCTAGTAACAAGAGAACACAGAAACTATATGATTTTGATATACTAAACAGTAGAGTATGTTTATGTCAAAAACCAGCCATAAACAAATGAGAAGACGCTGAAGCTAAGTGTTGCTGTGTCTGTAAAGTGTGTGTGCGTGTGTGTGTGTGTGTGTGTGTGTGTGTGTGTGTGTGCTGTATATACATTTCATCAAACACTTAGGTCCTTCTAATAACATCACTGTACACTGCCGTGTAGTTTTCCCACATGATTTTGTGGAAATCCCTTATCAAATGAATTATCTTGAATAGTAATTCCCGACATGTAAAGGAAGCATATCTTCCTTCATGAATCATGAGTCTAGTGAATGAATCAAACTAAAAGCACTCTGCCAGAACACCGTATGAAAATAGCATCCTTTCTGTTATCTCTATATTGGTAGTAAGTAGGTGCTGAGCTCGACAGGACGTGGGGGAGGCACTGCAATAATATTTGTATCAGGGCCTGAATTTACTCCAATAAGGCAGGTCAGGTTTAATTTGAAATGATCCCAGCAGATATAAGTTGCATTACATAGGCCATGACCGGAGCAAAGCGTATTAACAGACCTTACAATGAGAGTTTGTTTAATGCCAGTGAATAATGGTCTGTTTGTTTTGTGGGAAGGGGCTGACTATTGTAATTTAATACTCACGCAATTAAATATGCTGTCTTGTTTTGTGTTTTTCCAGGGTAAACAACTGTGTGGGCTTCTCCAACTACAAGTTTTTCATGCTTTTTCTGTTATATTCTCTACTGTACTGCCTGTTCATCGCCGCCACAGACTTACAGTACTTCATAAAATTCTGGACTGTAAGTTTGTTTTTAGATCCTAAAGCTACTTGTCACGTATTCTTAATGCAATCGCTGACAGAATAGGACTGCTGATTTTTCCGATAGGCCTTTCAGATAGTCTTCATCTAAATGAATTCACCTGACAGTGTATTGATCATTCCGGTCGGAGGTAATGTTGGTGTACATGCATCTCAGCGAATAGTCAGCAGTACCGTTAGCCAATCGGTGGCATTGTTTCTGATGAGTACTCTATTCTGGCTGTTGGCTTACAGAGCTCAGCTGTAATACATGCATGTGCTTTTTGGAATGTGTGCTTTGTACAGCTAGCATGCTTTGGATAAGATTTAACAGCGTAGCAAGGATTCACTGTAGCTGAAGTGTGTTTAATGAGAAAGCTGTGCTGCCTCATTCCAGGAGTTTTCTGACTATACAATCAATACAGAATAGTGATAAGCACAAAAGAGTTGATAACCACGTTTTCGCACAATAATATCAGACAAAACAATTTTCAATTATATCTTTTATATCCAATTATTGTTTAATTTGAGCACTTCAAACTATTATAATGTAAAATAATGAGTGAATAACCCAGGAATGCTGTATGTATTGGTTTCCTTCCTCTGTGTCTCAGTGTTGGAATGGAGTATTTTGACATTTTACAGTGACATTAATTTGCTTCCTTACCAGCACAAATACCAACATTAAAATAGCCTAGAACACTATACCCTATAACACTATGAAGGGACTAATTAATAGCCTAGAACACTATACCCTATAAGCCTATGAAGGGACTAATTATTACAGCCAGTGGGTGAGAGGACGGCTGTTGCTTCATTAGAATTTAATTGAAAAAAAAAAGATAATATAAAAAAGAAAGAGCGTTGGGGGAAGTGTGCAGACGTCATAGCTGCCGTTGTGTGTGTGTGTGTGTGTGTGTGTGTGTGTGTGTGTGTGTGTGTGTGTGTGTGTGTGTGTGTGTGTGTGTGTGTGAAAGCCTCTTGCTCTCTGACTGTTTAGGTTTTCTCTGTGTGTGAGACTGTTCCCTCGTTGTGGTGAAAATATCCACAGTGTGAGGCCGTCTCCTACGCATGTGACTATCTCCTGTGTGTGTGAGAATGCCCTGTGTCACAGTCTCCCGTATGTGTGAAAATCCCCTCAGTGCCTGTCTCTCTCTCCTTTGCGCTAGAGACTGTCTCTGTTTGTGAAACTGTTCCCTTTGCCTGTTCCGTGTGTAAAGGATTGTCTCCTCTGTCTGCGACTCTCTCCTCAGAACGGACTGCCTGATACCCAAGCTAAGTTCCACATCATGTTCCTGTTCTTTGCGGCCTCCATGTTCTCGGTCAGCCTCTCCTCTCTGTTTGGGTACCACTGCTGGCTGGTCGGCAAGAACAGATCCACTCTGGGTGAGCTCTGTCTCCTGCCCCCTGCTGACTGAGCTGTGTCATTACCGTCTCTGTGATTGCATGGACATGTAGCCATGCAGTCACGCTGACTGCAGCTGTCAAAATGGTTAATTTCTTCCCTGTGCTCTCAATGTAATGGCTGGAAAAGTCCTATATTTTGTTTGTTTTATTTCATGTTCAATAACTAGCTAATGTTGCTCTGCACAACTAGCTAGCTAGCCAGATTAGCCATGTCAGTTTTATTTAACCTGATAGGTTAGCAATTAACTTCATACTAGGGAGTTATGTTAGCTCAGCTAATGGAGTGAGAGAATAAAGTAAGAAATGTTGAGTTGAGTGGACAAGAAATAAATGAAAAATATTGAAATGGCCTGCACGGTTCACAGGTTTAGCATTTAGCTTTATTAATTTGGAACAGAAGGACATCATATTACGTATGATGACGAGGCAATTGTCATGTCATGCTACTGCCTTGACATGTAATGGGCTTTCCAATAACAATAAAAGTACTCGCAAACCAGAGATCCTTTACCATTGGCCAAGAGACGTCTGTATACTGAAGGGCCTGTTTGAACTGAGCCTGTTCTCGTACGATGGCGCCAGCGGGCTGAAATGTGAGCGAGCCTTTAGCCCTGTGAATGGCCTGCTGTCTTTTTGGACAGGCTCTCGCAAGGCCTAGGCAGGCCGCTGTGCATGACTGCACTCACTCAAGTGCACCGTTCTCCTGCACAGCAATCCCCCTCTGCATTTCAATGCGCCCGCCTGCCTTCTTGGTTCTCCTCTGTCAAGCCACTCCAGAAGAGCCCAGACAGGTGAAAACAGGAAGTGGACTGTGGGCTATCTCTGACAGCGTTTAGGGGGGGCGCCACCCACAAGCTTTGTGTTATGTGTTAGTATTTTTTATTTTTTTAAATGCATTCAATAAAACATTATTATTAGGGAGGGCTAATTCCCTAGCCTTAGGAGGGTATGAAACAAACGAAAGAACAACAGCTTCAGGAGGCTATAAATGAAAATAGGATGGAAAGTGGATTTATCCTTTGTGTAAAATGTTTGCAGTGATTTGGACTGCAGGACTGAAATGCGACGTGACTTGCTGGAGCACTGTTTGAGTAGGAGAACGTCAGAGGCTATCACTTGCTAAACAGTTTGAACTTACCACTCAGCTCTAGACTTCTCTACTCGCGTTTCAAATAAATGGATTTATATAACAGCTGACGTTGGGATTTTTTTTTTGTTGTTTAAATCGCTTTTCCTAATTAAAGAGCGAAGCTATGGGAGAATTATTTAAAGCTTCCATGGGTTAGTCCCTATGTACCATATTAATGCCGTCTTTGTGGGAAGCTGTCTCTTAAGCAAGCTCTCATTGTGCATGCACAGCGCTGATCCTTGTCTCGTTTCGGACCGGATTATCCAGGTACAGAGTTACAATGTCATGAAAGGAGCGCAAAGCAGTAAGAAGCTTAGAGATTGGATGATAACCGGTGGCCAGCTAGCAAAGCCGATGGGAGAGAGCAAGTATACCTGAATGCACAATTAGCAGACTGTGGAATGCTGTCCACAGGAAGCGGGGTATGAGAAGCACAGTAATTACACACGATAGTGTCGGTTATGTTTTGGGCTGCTGATACCTCCTGGTTCCTCCTGACTTTGTCGTAGTTTAGCACTCACACACCTGACTTTATTTTATGTTGGCAATTGTTTCTTTTTTTCCCATATTCGAATGAAATATAGGCTCTCACTTTCGGAATTACAACAGCTGCAGGTCATATTCTAGACTGTAATGACAGCAGGATAAGTAAATATTCCATAACCATATCTTCAAGGAATAAGTGAACCTCTTTACATTAGTCTTGCATAAGATGGCAGACGCTGTCATCTACTTACCTGTTTATGTGCGTGGGCTGATCAGCATTTTTGGAGATAGAGATATATTTTTCTCTACAGCATCTGTTTTCTCAAACAAGAACACATTGCAACGAAAATATGTAACAAAATATGTAACAAAACATTCTGGCTTTTCCAACGACCAGTAGAAATGCTTCATTTTACTTATGAAATAGTGTGCAAACTTGTTTCTTTTTTTACAGAGTATTAAATAAGGGCATATATAGATAATGTATTGGAAGATTAGTGGTCAAACCATGGAATTTTTGTGGTGGAATAGGAAATAGTAATAACCATGTCCGTTTGAAAAACAGCAGTCCTCCACAGTGTATTCATTCTCATTCATTCTGCTTGTACACATGACAGACTGCATTTGCGCTGCATTTCCAGCTAACAACCTTTGAACAACATGGTTGTAGGGTTCATTGTCAAGACTAAAATCTCACAAATTGGAGGATTCAGAAACAGGATAGAATCAGTTCAGCCAGTGGTATTTTTTTAAACAGAAGTACTGGATAATATTCTTTTATAACTCTATATAGAGTTTGCTGCTTCTTTTATTAGGTACATATTGCAAAGCCCATCATTAGCTGTAGACCGTGGCACCAATCAGCTAAGCTAAGGACAAACACTGATCATCGGAGCTAGCAGGATAGTGTCAATGAGTTAGTACACGGCCGTACATAGTGATCCAATATGGGTCTGTGTGCTGATTGAGAACAGTGTTTCATGATGTACATCTCTGATTGCAACTGATTGAGATCATTGATTTGATATCTCTGATTGAGATTAGTTTTTTTATGGTATTTCTGATTGCAGCTGTTTTAGATCATTGATTTGTGATATCTCTAGTTGCATCTGATTTAGATCAGTGTTTTATGATATCCCTCATTGCAGCGGATTGAGATCATTGATTTGATATCTCTGATTGAGATTAGGTTTTTATGGTATCTCTGATTGTAGGTGATTGAGATCAGTGTTTTATGGTATCTCTGATTACAGCTGATTGAGATCAGTGTTTTATGGTATCTCTGATTGCAGCTGATTGAGATCAATGTTTTATGGTATCTCTGATTGCAGCTGATTTAGATCAGTGTTTTATGGTATCTCTGATCGCAGTGATTGACAGCAGTGTTTTATGGTATCTCTGATTGCAGCTGATTTAGATCAGTGTTTTATGGTATCTCTGATTGCAGCTGATTTAGATCAGTGTTTTATGGTATCTCTGATCGCAGTGATTGACAGCAGTGTTTTATGGTATCTCTGATTGCAGCTGATTTAGATCAGTGTTTTATGGTATCTCTGATTGCAGCTGATTTAGATCAGTGTTTTATGGTATCTCTGATTGCAGCTGATTTAGATCAGTGTTTTATGGTATCTCTGATTGCAGCTGATTTAGATCAGTGTTTTATTGTATCTCTTGATTGCAGTTGATTGACAGCAGTGTTTTATGTATCTCTGATCGCAGTGATTGACAGCAGTGTTTTATGGTTTTTCTGATCACAGAGGCCTTCCGAGCTCCCGCCTTCAGACACGGAGCGGATAAGAACGGCTTCAGCCTTGGCTTCAACAAGAACTTCAGACAAGTCTTCGGCGAGGAAAAGAAGTTCTGGCCCCTGCCCGTTTTCTCCAGGTAGATCAACCACCTGCTCATTATCCACAACCAGTGTGTGGCTTTCCATCCAGTGGAAAGGAGCACATCTTTTAGAAATGAATGATAACAGCGGCTGACCACCATGGAGGACCCCTTCACTCCAAGTGACTGGTTTTTGTCTTTGCCTTGATATCAGCAAACAATTCAGACCCAAGAAACCAGGTGTGGAGAATTAACTGTGTTATCGGCTGCTTTAATTGATCAGTTAAGTACAGAGTAATAAAAAAAAAACAGCAGACCCTGCGGCCCTCCAGCACTAGGAACGAATATCACTGCCCTAGAGCTTAAGTATTCCGCAAGTGCATCTTTACACAGAAGGTTTTGAGTAAAATACAGAAGAACGGTTGATTGAGTCTCCTCTCTTTGATTGGAACAGTCAGGGCGATGGCTGCTCCTTCCCAACCTGCCTTGTGAACCAGGACCCTGAGCAGCCACCAACCCCAGTGGGATACAACCCGCCAAACAAGACGTGAGTCGCCACTCACTCAGTCCATGGCCGTGACCGACTATGATCCCTTCACCCCTTTGAGGGCACATATTTCAGTTAACTTCGTCAAAAAGCTTTTGAGTGGGTGACTTTTTCTCACAAATGGGGGCACTTAAAATCCCCGGATGAAACCCTTATTTCCGGGGTTTTGTTGAGGGGATTCAGGAGCACACTCATCTGACAATTTTGGGAAGTAAACCGGAAGTAAAAACTATAACTTGTAGTACAAGACGTAGAGCGTATATGCATGGTACAAAAGCGGGACATTTTAAGAACACCTTCCTCACTTGTTTGGAAAGTGTTTTGCAGGACTTCTTTCACACACTGCTTGCAAAGTGAGGGGAGAAGGCACATGGTAGACAGGGGTCTGAGTGGACAGGGGACAGGGATCATATTCGGTCACAGTCTACGTATGTTTCCCGCCACAGGGCTGACTGTACTTTGGTAATGGTGATGGTCATTCAGGCCTCAAGACTGAAGTGATTCATAGTTAAGATTGGCAGTATTACAAACAGCATTTTTAATTAATCTAATGCGTAAATGAAGCAGATACTATATGCATTGACTGTATTCAGAACTGAAATGAATTACTTGACTTATGGAAAAAGGCCCTTTGATATGAAAGAGACCAGCTGGATTTAGTTTATTTGACCTGAAGAATAAAACAGTTTGGGGACAATTGAAGTTGAATGCATATCTTGTGCATTAAGTTGTCTTCAGATCGTTTAGTTTTACATTTGAAATGATAGAGAATAAAGAAACAATTAGATTTTAACATACAAGAGATAAAATGTCAATTCATCTGTTTTGTCATTTAGAATCACCGTTCTATTGTTGAAATTGTTTCACCAAAAACCTAGTCTACTAGGTTCTACTAGATATATGTGTGTAGGTATATATGGGGCATGCTATTTGTCCAAGACGGTATTATCTGACTAACAAACAGGATAGCATGTAGCATGTCCTTGTGTTCTTGCCTACTGGTTTGTAGGTACATATGGAACATGCTATGTGCCCTGGACAGTGATACCTGATTAACAGACAGGCTAGCATGTAGCATGTCCTTGTGTTCTTGCCTACTGGTGTGTAGGTACATATGGAACATGCTATGTGCCCTGGACAGTGATACCTGATTAACAGACAGGCTAGCATGTAGCATGTCCTTGTGTTCTTGCCTACTGGTGTGTAGGTACATAGCCTATGGAACATGCTATGTGCCTTGGACAGTGATAATTGATTAACAGACAGGCTAGCATGTAGCATGTCCTTGTGTTCTTGCCTACTGGTGTGTAGGTACATAGCCTATGGAACATGCTATGTGCCTTGGACAGTGATAATTGATTAACAGACAGGATAGCATGTAGCATGTCCTTGTGTTTCTTGGCAGTGTTGTGGAAACAAACGCATTCCCTGCAAAACCACTGCGAGAGTCCCAGAGCCGGCTGCTCAACAGCAGACAGTCCTGGACGGAGAGCGAAGGTGCCGATGACAAAGACCCACAAGGTGAGAGGCCACGGGATGCTTCGATTTCCACGCAGACGACCTACGACTCGAGCAGATGGCTGTCACAGGCTGTGACTGCCAACCAACTTTGGCTACCAGTTTTAGTCTAGCTGGGATAAATATGGTCATTTGACACCTTTCCTGGAACGCGTGACGTGGCAGGCGGTTTCCAGCCAAAGCAGCCGTAACTGATTATCAGCACTGTCCCATGTGGCATGATCAGTTAAGTACCGAGTCACAAAACAAAAACAAAAACCAGCAGACCCTGTAGCCCTCCAGGACCAGGAATGAGTATCACTGCCCTAGAGCTTAAGTATTCCGTTCTAGTGTTTCACATTATACATTTCTCAGGTGACTATCACAAGTAGATCTCTCTCAATTTCAAAACGGTGTTGCACACTGAATATCCTGTTGGGCAGTCATACTAAGAACTTGAGCTGCTACAAATAGAATAGCAGAAAATTACCAGCATAATTTACGATTCTACATGAAAATGAATAGTGATTTTAATCATTACATAATTTTGTTTATTCGTTTGTTTTGTCTTTTAGGCACAAGCAACCCAGCAATGACCATAGAAAATGAGACTTAAGTTAAAGAAGGTATATACGGAAGTAAAGGTTGGTAACTAACCTGGCTGACGTTAATTTAAATGTATGCCGTCTTTATTTTAGAAATGGATTACTATGTTCTGGATGACTTGTAATATCACCGTGTGTCAGTTTGATAAGTTGATGCTCGTGGAAAAGTATTGTCATATTGCAGAGAAAGGCAAAAATAAGCCTCATCTCTTCTGGCGGTACTGCCACCTGCTGGTTGGACAGTAGTAATGTTGACTAATAACCTCTGACAAAACAGGAAAAATGATTGATCACTACATATTCTATATTGAATTTGGATAGAAATGGTTATAATTCAATATATACATTTCCTTCTATTGTATTCTATTTAGAAGAATCGGCAATGGGAAGGAGTATTTGTAGGTATTTGTTTTTGAATATTTGAATATCAAAGTACAAGGTCCCTTCCATTTCTTTATCCATTTATTGAAAATGATAGAACAGTACACAACGGTGTTACACAGCAGGATAGGAACCATGAGATAGCATCACAAGTAATATGAATTATGTGTGATTATCTATAATTAATGAGAAAGAAGATTAAACAATCATCAATTATGTCAATGAAGAGGATGATAAGAGAATTATCAGTGGGAGGGTGAAGTTCAAAGGTTTAATGGAAACCGCAGGAACAATAAAGAACTCATTAATAACACTGACAGACCTGTATTTGGTAAGACTCGCGTTGATGAGACCTGCTACATTCTACCAGCAATGTTGCTTCAGAGTTTTTGATGCAGATTGGATGATGTGATGGCTGCGGCAACTTCAAAATAATCTATTTTTCAACATAGTGCTGCCGTGGCTAACCAGACTGTGTTTTTATTTGTACATTATTTATTATTCAAGACTTGGATATTTTACTCATTATATTCATGCTGTGCTCATAACCCAGAAAGATTTGTTTACAGATACTTTTGAGTCATGAGAAATCTTGTACATATACTGTACAAGTGTAATAGTTTTCACATTTTGGTTGTATATTACGCATATGGCAATAACAGTGATGTAATGTAATATGGAATTTAAAATATCTTGCATGTGATAGACTGCATGGGATACTTCAGAACCTTAAAAACTGCATATTCTATTGTATTTATATAAAAATATTTATCATGTTCTTAATATTTTCAGCACCTGGTATAAAATTTAATTGGTGGTAACACTGGAAGTATTCTCTAGAGCAGGGATCTCAAACTCAAATCCTGGAGGGCCGCTGTGTCTGCTGGTTTTCGATGTGTTCCTGCACTTAAGTGTTTAATTTAAGTCATTGATTGGCTAAAGAGTCTGCACACCTTGTTTCCAAGGCCTAAATTGGCTGCTGATTGAAAGGAAATCACAAAAACCAGCAGACACAGCGGCCCTCCAGGACTGGAGTTTGAGATCCCTGCTCTAGAGGGTCACTAATTTTCATTTCTGATTCTTAATTTTATTTTCTCTCTCATATTCCAGGGTTTGATAGTCTCTCTGTTTTTTTGTTTTGTTTTATTTTACAGATGTGGGCTATGCAGTCTGATTCAGCCGAGAGGGGCCTTGGGTACCCAGAGTCATTGGTGTGCCTGCGTGGGTGTGCTGTCTTAGCAAAATCCCATTATCTGATTATGCTTTTCATCTCACGGCTCAAAACAGAGTGGGTGCAGTCGATCACTTTGTGAAAAGACCTGATTTTTCTATCTGTAACGTTCATTTATGAAAACATGGCTTCAAGTTGGAGATCTGTGAAATATGGAATCATACATGATCGCTTTGGAATACGAAGCCGTTTTAAGGCCTAGAGATGAAGAAAAGTTAGAAGGACAAAGTAGCATTCCAATTGTTCATACTGTTTTTAAAGTTTCTATAGGGGAAAAAAAAAGCACAGCAAGAAAATAAAAAAGAGATTTTAGCATCTGCTGCAATGTGGCTATTCGGTGATAGCTTTGAGAATGTACCTTTAACTTTTTCAGACCAAAAAGAGCTGACAGGTTGACCTTTGGAACGTTGAATAACCCCCATATTTTAAATAATGAGCTTCTTATTGATGTTTCCAAGTTTTATTTTGTTTTTGTGCCTTTGTCTATAATTTGCGGTTGAGTATAGAAAAAATGCATAGAAATATTACAAGCAGAACCTTTCACACTGAAGTTGTCATTGCAAGTCTCATTTGGACCAACAATTTAAATGCACATTTGTCAGAAAAATAAATATACTTCAGATAACTGTACAGTTGAAAATAAGTTACACATTGTGTGACTGCTGAGGTGCACATAATGCAGTTGGATGCTTTTATATGGCATGCCAAAAGATACTTTAAAAAAAACAAAAAAACATTTTGTATGCGTATAAGACTTGAATGAAAGGTAAATCTGTAATAAACAGCACTTTTGTATAGCACTTTCTCTACGCTGTATTTATCAGTACATACAGTACTGTGTGACATACATGCTTTGATCTTTGTCAGTGAAGATTTTACATGCTGAAAGCTTTGAAGGGATATTCACAAGCACATAATGCTGTGAATTATGCATTATTATGTATGGATTTGAATGAAATAAGGTGCTGGTATGAAATTGGATGCATCTCAGAGGTTAGCATCTCCCACTGCAAATCTATAGGTCATTTTAGCTTGAAAGCCTTCATCGTGGAGACTGATTTAAGTCAAATTTAGAAATAAAAGGCCAATGCCATGAAATAAATAAAAAAATAAAGGGCCCGCCCACAATAGTGTGAGTAAATGTATTCGCTGTCTAACACACGGTCGGGGGGGGAAGCATCTGCCAGGCAGAAAAATACAAACACAATTTTGCATTTAAATCTTTCCTTGTACATTTTTCTTCCATCTTGTTTTTTTTCTTTTTCTATACACAAATCCCCCTCTTGTGAGAAATGCCAGTATGCAGTATGCAAGTTCAAACCTGATGTCAGAGACTACTGACAGTGTGTTTCTTGTTAGCGATGTTCATTGACAGTTTAAAAGTCAAGGAAAGCCAAAGAAATACAGTAGCGCACACTGATGGGGTAGCAATGCTAACCCGTGCTAACCCATACGGCGGTGTGCACTGCAACAAATAACTTCCTTTGCACTTTTTTTCAGGCCCCATTTTACAGATGAAATGGGTATAAAGGGGAATTGGGCTCCTGGGTTTTCCTTTCAATCTATGAAAAGCAGTCTTCAGTTTGTAACACGGTCAGAGGTAATGTGGAAATCAATAAAAATGTGATTCAAACCCCCCCCCCCCCCCCTCCCCCCGATCGGTTTTCAGGTCAGGATGTCACAGAGGCTCCTTCTTAGACATTTCACTTTACAGTCTGTAACTCAGCCGATCTTGCATTGGGTTCATTTGTTTCAAGGTCAAAGGTCAAATAGACTATATATATATATACGTATATATATATATATATATATATATATATATATAGTCTTTTTTTTCCCCCTCGGTTCAATTTATTTTCTCCCCAAAAATAAATTGCCAACTGTGCCTCAAGCTGTTGCTGTGCCAACCGACCCCAGAGTAAGAAGCTCCAGCTAATGCTAGGCGCTAGGCCGCTCCTTTAGCGAGCTCCTCTCCATCTTTGTGTGCAATGCAGAAAGAGAGGGTAAGACCCACATCAGATCCCTCCACCCCCCCCCCCCCCCCCCCCCCTCATCTTTTTTGGACGTATAACCTCAAAATGGATACCTGCATATTTCAGGATTTACCACCCACTTCCTGCCCTGTTCTTTTTCTTCGCCCACACCCCAAAGTGATGTCATGTGATGACTGTTCCTAGACCTGCGCCATCATTGTGAATCACTTTTCGTCTCAAGAAAACAAAGTTTATTTTCCTTACGTGATCTTATTTTTCTTTCTGGAAGAACGCCCTTGTGGGATTCAGTTTTTATAAAATCATCTTTATTTACTGCCTGGAAATGTTAAATGCAATCACTTGGACTTGGGAGGCAAGAGAATAGAGAGCAGTCATACAGGGAATTGTGCTTGTATAACCAATCCATTATTCCTACAACCCTGTAAGAACAAAATATACCTCCAATTTATTAAGTAAAAGGGTAATCTAGTTGTGCACATGTTGGAGGACTTCCCTCAACCTATAGTGTAGCAAACAGGCAGTAGTTTGGTGAGTTGGTAGGATGGGTCAGAAAACTGCCTTCCATTTGCTGCTATATTTTATCGTTTGGGGCTGTCCCATGATTTACGGTCAAGAGGGGAGTGGCTTCCCTCTTCCAGGTTTAAGAGCAAATGTGCTGTTATTGTTACAATGACAGCCCCTCACTGAAGACCATGAGATAAAAATTTATTTATAAGATTTATTTTATTCTAAGCCGAACAGAAAGTCAATTTGGCCCCAAGCAAAAATTAGCCGTGCTCATGCAACACATCACATTTCATTATTAATTATTATTAATTATGACACACTATTATAAGGTGTCATGGTAACCACTACTTGAATAGGACGAGAGACTGCCAGAAAATCCAGACGTATAAAATGACAGATTTCAGTGTTGTTCCAAAAATGCAAACAAAAAAAAATTAACATTGGAGTTTTAAAAATCCAAATAATTTGTATTTGAAAGTTTACTAATGTGTGGCATAAATGTTTTTGGTGAAAATCAATGTTTTGTTGACCAGGAATGCTGCATTTTTTCTCTCTCTAAATGTACGTCTTACAGTGTATGCTTTTAATTGATGCAACCCATGTATTATGTAAACCGTATAGCATAATATATTTTTATATTAATTTGCTGGCGGTATGGAATATGCTTATCTCTTTGAATACCATGTGAATGACGGTGTAAAATGTGAATGCCTCGTCAAGATGAGAAATAAAGTTTTGCTTTCAGAACTTAAATTTTCACCAGGCTTCTTTAATAGACCACCTGTCTGGGGAAAGCTTCTGGGCTGGTACGTCAAGCTCTTGTTCTCAAAGGGAGATCCTGTCATGTACGCTGCTGCCTTTAGCTAAACTGCAACCATTTGCATTTTTCTTCCATGGCTGGCTCATGTTGTGCACTACTGTTGGCTGTAATCAGTGAAATCCAACTGAACCAGCAGCTGCAACAGCACTTGATTGAGAGAGAGTGAGAGTACTTAGGATGACTCAAACACAACCACAGTATTCTTATCTTAATGGGCGCAGCGGAGAATTATGCATGATAATTATATACATAACAGGCTGCAATTCCTTTCCAATGCAACACAAGCAAATCTTGGCAACCGCTTCAAACGTTACCAAGGAGAGGAGATGGATTCAAGTTGTCTCAGGTGTAGGAAAAAAAAAAAAAAAGGTTTAAAAGTTTAAAACTCACTGTTGAAGATCTGAAATCTCCAAAACCTTTCTTTAACTTGAGTGGAGTGTATAAAGCCAGGTGCACACACAAAACACTGGTGAAATTAGTCACAATCACAAACAAGCCTTCCAATCATGTGTAAGAAAAGTCTGAAGCCTTTATTTACAAAAGCTCTAAAAACAGACACCCTATATATTGCATAATTTCTCATGTTCTTGAACCGGAATCCTCTACACAGCAGTATAAAATGAAACCAAAATGGGAAACATTTCCTATAATCTTCCAATGGAAAATAACATTCAACAGCAGATCACAACCTGTGTTCATGCAACTCACTTCTCCATACAAGCTCAAACTACTATGAAACTATACAGCAAGTGTAAATCATTATTCGAACGCAATGAGTACATGCAGTAGCTGTAGGAGATGTACAGGAATTGTAAAAGCAATACAATACAAAGGAACAATCGGCACTCAAATGTGCATTCAAAAAACCAGTACTACAGGTAAAAATTATTCCGCTGAAATTAGGTGCTGGAGTTGGTTAAGATTTTAGGCTACGTTAAGAACCATCGTTTCTTCAACGAATAAAAGCTCTAGACTTTTTTTTGCTTTTACTAAAACACTGCAAAACTTCAAGTCACTTTAAAAAAATGCAACTGAAAAACTCCATACAGACATTCCAGATTACCCCATTTAAATTTAATAGTGGCAGTTAGCATTTTTTCTCTTAATTTAGCCTAATTGTAATGGTAAAATTGGTGCACGTTAAACAAAAAGAGTAAAATCAGTGCAAGACCAGATTTCCTGTGCCATCCGCATATCTACCTGTGTCTGTGTCAAAGTGAGCTACATATGCTTAGTTATGGGTCGAGCACATAAATGAACCATACTCAGATGTCCCTTATTATCAGTGAAAAACAGCACATGTAAGTGACTGGCATATTAGGATTTGAATGGGCCAAACATTCAACCTCAAGCTTATATAATCAAAAAAAAAAAAAAAGTTTAAAAAAAATTTAAATAAAAAAAGAGGTAATAGTAAGGCTGAGTTTGGTAGTAAAAATTAAATTTGAACCAAAGTACATTTTCCACCTTTAAATGATACGCATTTAGCGAAAAATGTCCATGTACAAAAGGCAACAAAGGGGTGAAGTGTCTTCAATTTAAATTTCTTTACACGGAAGAAATAACGATCTAGCTTTCCTCTCGAAGGTAAATATAATCTGTTTAGGCCTATAAAGTGCAATTTTCCTGAAACAGTTTTACTGTCCACATTTGAAGAGCTACACATGAGTTTTTTTTTCTTTTTCTTAAATGAGCCAACCAGTCACTTCATGTTTTTTTTTTTGTTTTTTTTATAGAAGATAACATGGAACACCTTGAACGTGTGAGGACTGTGATGAATTGCACAATATATCACAGCCCTTTTTTCCACAGGAGGCCCAGAAAGACCTTACCGCTACCTTTCCCGCCCTTTGCGCTCTGGAATCTCCCGACCGCTGCGTTCCACTTTCACACGTACGGACGGGGGATAAGAGAGCGCTGTAACGTAACGCATGTGCGGCTCGACATAGTGTCAGGACTGCTGCTTGTTCGCTTCCTCCTCGTAGGCGTTGCCCGTGCCGTTCTGAACGTACGACGAGCCGGAGCCCAGCCCGTACAAGTGGCCACAGTACTTGGCGTCGTCAATGTGATCCTCAAAGAACATCTGCAAACAAAATAAAATACATTCAGGCAGGAGGTCCAATCCTTTGAAGAGTTGGAATGTTTTTTTCCCCTCAAAATTCTAAGTCAGTGTTCTAGAACTCCATTGCTTTCAATTACCAGTAGTGATTGTTTCATCAGTATTAGAATGTACAGTTAAGAACAATCACATATTTGTGATCTTACACCACAAAGAGTTAAAATATGTTATGTTCATAAAAATAATTGTCATTATTTATTTTGCCTTAAAGGGTCACAGTACAGAAAGTGCCGTGGCGGTACATTAAACCTCCGGCCGTTTATATGGCGGATTCGTATATATGGGTTGAGTCTGTTTCCCCAGCAGAAGAATGTTAACTGTACGCACACAGCAAATTCATATTAGGGCTAAATTATTTACTCTAACCGCATCACTTAGATGCGCGAAATGATTAAAACCCTAAAGAAAATGAGAAATACTGTGAAATACAACACAGAACAAACCATATCCTCCACTGATCCAGTAAACAAAAATGCACATTAATTCTCAAGTCTTTGTTTTTAATTCCAGACCATTTCAGATGTGCGCCATTTAAATAACCTGGCGGTAACATCCCGACTCGAACACTGCCGTCACACCCTTGTGGTTGGTCACCGCCATTTGGCATCCGGTGCAAGGCGTGGCTGGGTTGTTCACACAGTACCTCTCTCATCTTGAAGAAGGCCATGCCAGTGAGGAGGGAGTCAGACCCAGCCTGGTGTTGAGGCCCTATTCTCTCCAGTTCTAGCTGCTCAGCCACTTCCTGTAAGCCGCCCTGTCCACCAAACAGCACTTGGTCATAAGTGGAGAACGGGAAACGAATCTTGATCAATGATAACCGAACAAGCAACGGACACACAAGCAAATGGCATATCTCTTTACTGTAGAAAGCTCAAACTTAACTATACATCGCCCTTATGGAAATGTAATATACTGCAGTATATTTTAAATATATTGTGAAGATAATTTTGATATATTTACAATATACTGCAGTATATTCTTTTTCCATAAGGGTGTCAAAGAACATTTCCCTCAAAGTCGCTGCTTTCTGTAACGGCACGGCTTTACAGAGATCATTACACAAGCTCCTTATAAGTAGATAGCTGAAGTCACCTTTAGGTTTTTGCAGCTTTTCATGAGGTACTTCACGTCGTAAATAACGGGGAAAAATAAACGGAGGATCTCAAAAAAGTCCACTTCTTCGTCTGGCAAGTTGGAGTTGGACAAAATTTTGATTAGGTATCCAAAGTCATAGCCACTGCAATGACAGAAGATGAAACATGAGCAAACGGCAAGAGGAGGATCACAACAAGGCCGGCGAAGACTGAAAACCACCGTAATTTAACGCATTGTAGTGCAGTGTAAAAATCTGTCCATTTACACTAGAGCACGTAATGACACAAAGGATAAAATGGACGTGTATGATCAGAAAAAGACAATGTCTCAGTGAATAAGTAGCATGTATCTAAGCTGGCAGAGATTATGTTGAAAAGTGCTCCTGGCTGGCCACTAAGCTTTAGAAGCAGAAGGTGTGAGCTGACAGTTCTGTTCGGACCAGCCCAAAGACCCTTACTCACACCTCTGCAGTAATTAATGTTGCAGTTCAGACAATCAATTGCTCTGCGCTCCATTTTGTTCTACCCGCTGTGATCAGGAAGGTGATGCGTTGATATTACATGCGTGAGTTGATGGCGGCTGGAGTTTGACCCATTGAAGAGTATGGTTTTTTTTGGAATGTTTTTTTTCCCAAAATTCCAAGTTAGTGTTCTAGAACTCCATTGCTTTCAATTACCAGTAGTGATTGTTACATCAGCATTAGAATTATCAGTTAAGAACATTCTAATCACATATTTGTAATCTTACACCTTTAAGGGTTAAGTTCCATTACAGTGTCTGATTAGAACATAAACATTTTAAAAAACTCATTACTTGAAAAAGAAAAAAGAAAAAAAAAATCACTGAAAAGTAGACGAGACGAATGGCGTTTTTGGCTCAGGTGGGCCTGCGTGCGCCGTGAACGAGACCCCCTTTGAAAAGAACACCTGAATGAAGTGAACTGTGGCGTACCTGTGGAAAGACAGCCACTTGACGCCCTCGCAGAGTACCACCCCGGAGGTCATGAGCAGCTCTGCGAAATATAGTGTCTCTATCCCCTCCTCCTCGTGCTTTTTGAACTGGATTCCTGATGTCGTCAGCAGCTCGATGGAGTCCTGTGCGTACATATCCTCTCTGTCAGAGGGACAACACACACAGAGCTGTCACTCAAAGACACAGTACCACACACGCTGAGCTCCTTCTGGGAGCTGACTGTATGGTAGACTGCAAAGAGAAGAGTGCTACTGAGTTACTGAGGCCGTGACCAAATATGATCCCTTCACCGCTTCGTCAAAAAGCTTTTGAGTGGGTGACTTTTTCTCACAAATGTGGGCACTTAAAATCCCCAGATGAAACCCTTATTTCCGGGGTTTTGTTGAGGGGATTCAGGAGCACACTCATCCGACAATTTTAGGAAGTAAACCAGAAGTAAAAACTACTACTTGTAGAACAAGAGCGGGACATATTATGAACTACTCTATTTTTATTTTTGTTAATTATATCTTCATTCATAATCTACACTTTGTAACCATTGTCATATGTAAACTGATTGATATTCTCAATAAAAATAAAAAAAATGTAAAAACATACTACCAATTACTTCCTCACTAGTTTGGAAAGAGTTTTGCAGGATTTCTTTTGCACACTGCTTGCAAAGTGAGGAGTAAAACCCGGAACCCTCCAAAATCTGGAAGATGGACTGAAGCAAAAAGAGTTGTTCTGGGTTTTACACAGTGCAGTTATCAGCTAACTCAGTAATCCTGCTTCATGAAATACACCCCTGGTTTACTGAGTTAGCTGGATAACTGCACTGACTAAAACCCAGAACCCTCCCAAATTAGGCTGAACTAAAAACTTAAGTAAAGAGAGCTGTTTTGGGTTCTACTCAGTCCAGTTATCCAGTTAACTCAGTAATCCTGCTTCATGATACAGGCCCCTGGCCAAGACAGCAGCCACAATAAATAAGCCAAATAACAAATATAAAAGAAATCATGCAATCACATAAATACATATGTTTGTTTCTCAGCAAATCTAGACATGACCCTTATATTTTCTGAATGAAAAAAGCCTCGAAGTGGTGAAGAAATATCTGTCTTTGGCCTTTTTACTGCATAACATTATTTTTTACAACATTAAATTCACCCAAATCCCCAAAGGAAAACTTACTTTGCTTACTTAGGAAAATTTACTTTGACAATGTAATCTTGTAACATAGTCAAGCCGGAAAGTCTCCACACTCCTTTCACCTTCTCCACGTTTTATTATGTTACAGACTTATACTACAATAGATTGAGTTCATTTTTTGCCTCAAACATCTACACACAATAGCCAATAATGACGAAGTGAAAAGTTTTTTAGAAAATAGGCTATTTTATTTTACTGACAAAAATAGTTTATTTAGGGGTTACATATCTGTACACACCCTTAGCCTAATACTTGGTTGCTGCACCTTAGGCAGCGATTACAGCCTCAAGGCGTCTTGGGAAAGAAGCTACGAGCTTGGCACACTTGTTTCTGGACATTTTTGCCCATTCCTCTTGGCATATCCTTGCAGGCTCCGTCAGGTTGGATGGGGAGCGTCGGTACACAGCCATTTTCAGCTCTTTCCACAGATGCTCAATTGGATTCAGGTCTGGGCTCTGGTTGGGCCACTCAAGGACATGCACAGACTTTCTCCGAAGCCACTCCTTTGTTCTCTTGGCTGTGTGCTTCGGGTCGTTGTCATGTTGGAAGGTAAACCTTCGCCCCAGTCTGAGGTCCAGAGCGCTCTGGAGCAGGTTTTCTTCAAGGATCTCGGTGTACTTAGCTGCATTCATCTTTCCCTCTATTAGGACTAGTCGCCCCGTTCCCGCTGCTGAAAAACATCCCCACATCATGATGCTGCCACCGCCATGCTTCACTGTAGGGATGGTATTAGCCAGGTGATGAGCGGTGCCTGGTTTCCTCCAGACGTGACGCTTGGTATTCAGGCCAAAAAGTTAAATTTTGGTTTCATCAGACCAGAGAATCTTGATTCTCATGGTTTGAGAGTCCTCTAGGTGCCATTTGGCAAACTCCAAGCGGGCTGTGATGTGCCTTTTACTAAGGAGGGGCTTCCGTCTGGCCACTCTACCATAAAGGCCTGATTGGTGGAGTGCTGCCTGGATGGTTGATCTTCTGAAAGGTTCTCCCATCTCCACAAGGATACGCTGGAGCTCTGTCAGAGTGACCCTCGGGTTCCTGCTCACCTCCCTGGCCAAGGCCCGTCTTCCCCGATTGCTCAGTTTGGCCGGGCGGCCAGGTCTAGGAAGATTGGTGGTTCCAAATTTCTTCCATTTATGAATGATGGTGGCCACTGTGCTCTTTGGGACCTGTAAAGCTGCAGAGATTTTTCCGTACCCTTCTCCACATCTATGCCTTGACAATCCTGTTTCTGAGGTCTGCAGATAATTCCTTTGACCCCATGGCTTGGAGTTTGCTCTGACATGCACTGTCAACTGTGGGACCTTATATAGGCAGGTGTTGGCAATCCCCAATCATGTCCAATCAATTGAATTTATCACAGGTGGACTCCAATTAAGTTGTAGAAACAGCTCAAGCAGTATCAGTGAAAACAAAATGCACCTCAGCTCACTTTTGGGTGTCATATTGTGTACATATGATATTTTACATTTTGATTTTTAATAAATTAGCACAAATGTCTAAAAACCTGTTTTCACTTTGTCATTATGGGCTATTTCGTGTAGAATTTTGAGACAAAAAATGAACTCAATTTATTGTAGAATATGTCTGTAACGTAATAAAACGTGGAGAAGGTGAAAGGAGTGTGGAGACTTTCCGGCTTGACTGTATGTGTCCCGTTTCAGTACTGCAATTAAAAATGAACTTAAAATGAATTAATGATGAACATATTGTACATGAATCTGTAATTCAATGCAGTGTGGACAAAACTATGAGTTTGCAAATATTCACCTTCAGTTGTGAGTCTACGGACACTCCTAATATGTGCGTTTTCAAGCCTAACAGGTTAACTGAGATAACAGAAAAAAAAGGAAGGAAAACAAGGAAGATCATGCGCTTACGTGAGATTAAACTTAAAATTGAACTGCCATGTTGATGTTCCTGGTGGGTATTCGCCCTGTTCATTCATGAACGTTAAACCCAGCTGGATTATCTTCAACAAGTCCACATTACATCGGAGCAATTGGTACTGGTAGTCAGCATTGCTTCTGAATTCTCCAATTGGTCTTGCAACTACACCTGGAAACTCTGTATCCTACGAACAAAATGGGAAATGTACTTCATACTTAGTTCACATATTTGATATAACTGCATACAATAAATCATGTCAAGCATACAGTAGAACATCTGAAACTAAAAATCATTCACAGCATGTGAAGAATATTTGTTCCTTTTACAATAGGCTAAATTATATAACATATCCCCTTTGGCTATCCACCCACTACCCTTCCAGAACAAACTCATCAATTAGCCTAGAATATTGTGATTCATGCCAGATATTTCACCTCACCATTGCGATGTAGTTGTATTTGCGAATGACATGCCGTATTCTCTTCAATTCTTCATCCAGGTTGCATGCCCAAACATCACATATTCTTTGGCTATGATCCACAGTTGCTGCGGGCATAATGCCACGTTCAGATGCAAGGCATCAAAAACAACAAACTGTCTGGTCTGGACAATTGCATGGAATTATTGGTCCCGATCCTTCTTTATGACCTTGAATGGGGGGGGGGGGGGGGGGGGGGGGACACAACCTAAATTACACATACATTATTCACAGTAGGCTGCTAGTTCCATAAATCATTGACAATAAAAGACGTAAAAGACACACATTCATCAGGTCAATCTTCTAGGCATCAGACATGAATATAAATTAATATCAAGCTTCATATTAGTCCAATGTATTGAATAAATACAGGGTCCCCCTCTCTTGACAGTTATTTCAAAGCACGTACATACCAGCCCTCAAATTTCTCAATACCTGTAGACTAGGCCTAACTAGCATCAAATACTGGTCTCGTCACACACCACAGAAGCACATTTTATCAACTAAACAGCAATCACATAATAGGGCACTTTACGACAAACACGTCTTTACAGCTGCAACTGCAAGCTAACTCGGTTGCTAAGCTCCAACGCGTCACCGTGGCAGCTCGAGCTCGCTGGGCGGGTGTGTATGAAACATTTGCTGTAGTTTCCAGTTCTCCCTTCGATTATGGCAACGTATTAAGTAGCACCTCCGAATGAAAATGACACTAGTTAGTTATTAAAATAGCTTACAAACTCGTCTGTCACTTAACTTGCCAGCGAACCGATTTGTATCCAATGACACTCAATTATTAGATAGAAACTTTAGCTTCCTAGCTACACACATAACCATGCAGCTGTATAGCCTGAGAGCTATCCAAGTCTATTAAATGGGTGGGGTCAACACGCGTTAGCTAAGGGTCGGGGCAATATTCAATGCTAATGTTATGACATGCCAGGTTGTTAGCAAGAAACTACTGGAAATAAGTTATATGATGTTAGTGTTGATCCACTGAATAATTTACTAAGTTGGCAAGGTACGCAAGCTGACTTGGCAGCTACGTTTAGATAGATCCATTCAACAATGAATGTGGCACATACACGTTTAGCTAACCGAGTAACTGTACGTTTTTGTTTTATAGTTAGCGGAAACTACACAGTCGTGTTAACAATATTCAGACATTGAGCTAGCAGTTGCTTGTAATGTTGCCATGCACTGTTTGACTAAGTTAGCTAGCAAGCTAAAGAACTCGCGTGGCTGCGACAGGGAGCTCGAGGCAGGTAACGTTCGCTAACGTTAGCTAGCTTGTTGCTCACTGTAACTTACCTTTGCCAAACATAACAATGGCATTTTTGAATGTAATTGTTTTAATAAATAATCAGTTACCTTGCCTAGATAGGACCGGGTCTGGTATCTAACTTTTAAATAGTTTTATTGTGTATATCACGAAATCAACATTCAGCTTCCACCACTGAACTTCCATTACACCAAAACCACTGAAGTCTATGACGTCAGCGACTTGTAAGCATTGACCTTTCAACTGCACGGATGTTAAATTGAAATTTCTTTGTTTAATTTTTATTCTATTGTCTTTAAAATAGGGTCAAGTAATTTTGTTAAATTGTTTAATTATGTATTTCTATGCTTATAATGTAATTTAGAAACACAATGACGTCGAACCTATATGGACAATCAGACACTACGTCATTGTGTTTCGAAAGGAAATTATTTCGATACACTTACAGTCATGTGAAAAAGTAAGTACACCCTAAACGGTAGTCAATTTTTTTTGACATATCTGGACACAAGTTTATTTTAATTTCAACCATATTGACTGATTAAGGTAAACTAATTCAACAAATGATGCTAAAAAAGTAGTAAAAAAAAATTAAGCTTTACAAAGCAGTTTGAAGTACATCATTCAACTGTACGACGCATCATATCCAAATGGAGAAAATTCCACATCACCGGAAATCTACGCAGGACAGACCGTTCGACCAAATTCACCCCAAGAGCAAAAGATGCTCCTAGAAGTCTCCAAGAACCCAAGGGTAACATCTAAGGACCTACAGACTTCACCTCCCACAGTTAATGTGAAAGTGCATGAGTCAACAATCAGAAATAGATTGCACAAACTTGGCCTCCATGGGAGGATAGAAAGGAGGAAGCCCCTGCTTCTTCTCCAAAAAGAATATAAAAGCACGACTGAACTTTGCCAAACAACATCTGGATAAAGTTCAAAACTACTGGGAAAATGTACCTCTGGACTGATGGTCAAAGTTGGAGTTTGGGCACAATGCAAAACGTCATGTTTGGCGAAGATGCAACACTGCCTTTGAGCAGAAGCACCTCATTCGAACGGTGGGAACATGGTGGAGGGGGCGTTATGGTTTGGGGCTGCTTTGCTGCCACCCTCAGGGCCTGCTAAACTTACCAGAATCGATTCAACCGTGAATTCAACTTTATACCAGACCATTCTTGAGGAGAATGTGAGGCCATCAGTTCAGATGCTGAAGCTTAAAAGGTCCTGGATCCTCCAACAGGATAATGATCCTAAACATACAAGCAAATCTACTACAGAATGGCTCAGAAAGAAAAAATGGAGGGTTATGGAATGGCCAAGTCAAAGTCCAGACCTCAATCCTATCGTAACGTTTTGGGGGGGACTTGAAGTGGCATGGGTTGGGTGCACTCATGAGTCATACCCTTGAAAGGCAAGGTCTTTTTTTCCCCCAAACAGGGAGGGGTGTCACCAAGGTGACGGTGTCCATTCCAGAAAGTACAACTGCATTATCTAGGAAAATACAATCCCTCAATAAAGGCCCTTAATTCCCCCCCTTAATGTTCAATTGCAACTTTCACGTGCTTATGGTACCTTATACCTCAGCTTGTTTTAAGGTGTTTTTGTACCTTAGGTTGCACTTAATTTTTGTGTTAGTACTTAAGAACAGTAAATATTTTAAAACAGGCCTTCACCGAGGAATCAAATCCAGTTGTCCAATAAAAAAAAGCCTGTATTTAAGGAGTCGTAACAACAATTTCCCTACATACTTTCAAAACTTTTTTTTCCCTGTTGCCGATTCTCTTCAATGACAAAAGTCCAACAGTATTTCCCAGGAAACACCAAACTGATTGATTTAATTTGTGGTTGTTCAACCAGTGAGTATGCACAGATTATATACAAACATGCAACAGAGAGATCAAAGGAGTCTTCAATCTTTCTGTGTACTCTCTGTGCATGTCGTACTCAAGTAAAGTCAAAACTCTGGTTAAAATACTGAAGATTATGGTCTCTCATGTAATGTTGGTGTCTTGAATGATAATGTCACGATAGTGGTTTCTCCATTTTGGTGGTCAGACAGACGACTGGTGAGCATTGAGGTTTGAATCCTATGCACTGATGTTTTACCTTGAAAAGTGGTATTCCAGAGTTATCACAGGTGGCTGGAAATACTATGGAATGACCACAATTAACTTATGCATATTATGCTATGTAAATATTTGACATTTCAAAATTAATATGAACTCAGCAACAACAGATGTTATTTCCAGGCAATGTCAAACAAAGTTATTCTGAAACTGACACATATTAAAGTGTGCCGAAGCATATTTAAGGAAATAAATTGGAATTTTATCATATTGCATATTTTAAGACCAACTTTAACAGGTATTCATTTTATTTCATTATATACAGTACATAATCAGACCAATTGTTGCATACATTATGTACAGAAAATGTGTTTGATCCTGAAGTAAACATTTCATGTATTGTGTGTCCAAAATAACAAGTCTACTTCTATGAATTCACACAAAGACCCATTTTGTTGTTGTTTCTACATGTAGTATATGCAATGACAGAACAACCTACCAACATACATAAATTAAACCTCTGATATATTTGAAAGGGACCTTCAAAAGGCAAAGTTTAAACTCAGCTAACTCATCCAAAAATGTAAAATAGTAAAATAATTCTACACATTCCACTCACTATCTGGTATTGAGCATACCACAGGGGTGCATAAATATTAATATTACGAATGAATACATATAAATATATGAATTCAATTTAAATAAACCATAATATTTGCTTATAAAGCAAGTTTCATTTTTGCATTATATTTCTTTGATTTGCTTTGTTTCTCAAAGGGAATCTAGTTGTTCTTATTCATAGCTGGTACTGGTATTATGAACACAAAGTACCTTAGTATACACCATATACGTTTTTTTTAGTGGACAAAAGAAGCGTCAACGTTTTTAGTGGACAAAAGAAGCGTCAACCATCAATGTTTAAAGTATTTTCTTACATTAATAAAATGTTGACAAGATGGATCCTAGTGAAGGTGCACAATAAACAAACAGGCACTCATTGCATTTCCATTTCATGCCTTCTCAGTGTTTATATCCTGGGAATTTAAAATACAAATGCATGGCCTTAATAGTTAGAGGTGACTTAATTCAGTTTTTTTTTTTTTTTTTTTTTTTTTTTGCAATTGTAAACAGAGATGGTCTTCTCCCGGCTGTTTAATTTGGCTTGTGACAACAACATTTATCTCCACACTCTCTGCCCTGCTTAGATTTACTCCTTTGTGACAGGTAGAATTAGGTCAGTGTACCAGTAGCAGATGAAAGGGAAATATCCAGGTTGGAGTGGTAGCTGGCTGCGTCCACGTTGTGGCTTTAGGGAACGCTGAAAGCACAGCACTTTTTTTCCTTTTTAGAAAAAGTCAATCACGAAGTGGAGATTAGCCATGGAGAAAGTGCTGAGTCAGACACCCAACACCAGCATAAATTGCACAGCACATGTTCCTCAAGTTAGCTTTTCATAGAATTACCCCATAAGCACAAATACAAAATATTGCACAACTTGTTTGTTGTCTTCCTCTTTCATCGTTCACTTGTGAAAATGCTAAGGTTTGGGTATAGCATACTTCTTTGTTCATTATGTATTTTTCTGTGAATGATGAAAATGCCTTTTTTTTTCCCGAGAGTAATTGTTTCCTCAACACACATTCACATCAAGTCTGTTATGAATCACATTCTCCTTGTATGGAAGACAAATACACATACACATAAAATGCCCAATGGGAAATAGGAGTGTAAACTGTTGAAGGGGAGCAATGCACTACATTTCACATAAAATGATACAACTTTATACACACCACTCACCCCTAATTGTGAATTCAAGTCAAACTGGCCCCCCCGAGTCAATTTTCCTAAGTTTATATTTCAGTCTTGTTTGCAAAGCAAAGCTCACCCCCTGACACATTGTACAATTTCCTCCTCGCATTTGTGCTCAGGCTGCGGAGTAGACGGCCTCGTCTGAGTCAGGGTCCTTGGCACTGTCTTCTCCCCCGCTGGGTGATCGGCAGCTCAGGTCGGCCACGCCGGACTCCTGGTCGCTGTTTGTGGAGAGGTCGGGGTCGGAACTCTTCAGCATGTCCTGGTGCAGGATCAGCAGGGAGCTCTCTGGCTCCCCCTGCTGGCCGAGCCCGCCGGTGTAGTCCTGAGGGGTGTTGGCCAGGGTGCCATCTGAGGAAGGAACCCAGGCGTGTTTGTTCTTTTCCACTGGAACTGTGTTTATGAAGATCTTCATTCCCTGCGTCTTTTCCAGATTTTCTATTCTCTGAGAGAAATGGGGGAAAAAAGCTGTTTAACATAACACACGTGACGCCAAATAGCTAATTTAAGCAAAACTAGTCAAATGAAAGGATAATTATTGAAACAGCCATTTATTATGTTAAGTATACTATTTATACGTTTATGCAATTCATATATTTATACAAAGACGTCATATATTTATACAATTTAACATGAACAGGCATTTACAAAAGCATCCCATTAAGAGACAATGTTACCTTTGTAGTGAGGAACCACACTTTCTCAAACCGCTTTCTGCTTTCGCTTGGAACTATAGCACCACGTTAGCGCTAAAGAGAACATTATTGACATTATTTAGTAGTGGTTTTCACTACTAAAGCAGGCAGTGCGTGAATCTGTGAGAGGTTTTTTTGGACCTGGATAGACACACCCCCCCCCCCCCCCCTCTCTCCTGAGCTACCTCCTGGTGCGAGGCCAGGTCCTCCTCGAGCTGCTCAGTCTCCTCCCTCACAGCAAGCAGGTAGTCCAGCGCAGACTGCCGTGGATGGAGGCCTTTGTCAAAGCGGTTGTACAAGCCCCTCCAAAATCTGTGCAGAGGGTAGCAGCAGGACACTGGCCTAGCATAACAGCCCTTTTATATGTGGAGCAATCCATGAGCGAGTACGTCAGTTTCCTGCAGTTAGCTTGTCCAAATGGATGAACCTTTGAGCAACAGTACTTGATATCATGTACAGTTGCTCATGTTATTAGCTACCATACTTTGACTAGCTGTAGGAAACTTATTAATGCTAGATTAATTTTAATGTCACGTTAATAAAAATTATGTATAGCATTGCTCTATAAATACTTATTATGTATACTCTGTAATACATGCATATGCTCACAGACACGCACACACACAGTAAACTAAATTTGACACTTAATTTTTATTAATCTAGAATTCATAATTTTTCTCATTTGAACTACACCACCATGGAGGAATTAAATCAAATACTGAGGATTGGTTTGTTTTTATGGTGAATTCTACATTTAAACTGTCATTCAAGGTGTGCACATGTAGTAACTCACTTAAAGCAGTAGGGGGCGGTATCTGGCCGTAGAACTCCCTGAGTCTGACTGTGGTCTGGTCTGTACAGAGGATTCATCAAGTCGGCCTTGTTCTTCCACAAGTACGCCCAAACTGAGTGAGTCCTCTCACGAAGCCTGATGAAACACACACACAAAACACACGCACGCGCACGCGCATGCACACACGCACACGCACACGCACACACACACATCATGTGAAGTACAACCCTCAGGCAGAGGAGAGGATTTTGACACAAAACCTGCACATTTTTTACCCTTTTTATGAACAGGTCCTTGATAAAGACCAGGCATATCTTCATTGCTACTTTTTCTACTGGATATACAGCACATTTGCAATAGTCTCTCCAATAGTTCTAATGTATGTTCTCACAGAGGATAGGATAGTATACTACTAACTGAGATGTCCAACATAAGCTATGAACCATACTTTACAGCAATGACAACGTTATGTTTTACCACTAATTTCCCAAACTGCCCAGATTCAAGATGCTTAGCGAATTCATTAATTCAATTCAGTTTATTTTGTATAGCGCTGAACAAAGGTAAAAACTGCCCGGTGGGAAGAAAACACTCAAACGGTTGCAAGAAAAGACTAAAAGATAAAAGATAAAAAGACTGCTCAGACACTAGTTGTTGAAATAGGAGGCTCTCTTACCGGAGTTCTCTCCTCTCCCGCTGGCTGTTACACAGGAAGTTGCCGTACTGACAGGAGTAGACGTGGCTGTGGATTTGGATGAGGAACCTCTCGTTGTACTCGAAGGCGCAAGGAAACTGCTGCATAAGCTGCCAGACGCACTCGATGAACTGGTCGATGACGGGGGACACCTCTTTAGGGTCTCCATCCAGATGGTTATACCTGAGAGCCGAGAAAAGGCCTGATCAACCACATTCAGTCAGAGCATGCTGCTTTTGCATGGGATGGGCCTTTGGCTACTGTGTTAGCTGTAGAATCAAATCAAATCAAATCAATATTTATTATAGCGCATTTCACAACTAGTTGTCACAATGCACTTCACAGAAAAACCCAGCCTAAACCCCCCACAAGAGCAAGCCAAAGGCAATAATGAATCGCCAGGACTGAAGAGAAGAGTCGCAGTCAGAAAGAGAGGATATCATGGGGAAAAAACCCACTGCAGCTCCCAGAGTTTTTTTAAAATTTTTTTACATTCTGATTATGCATGACACTAATGAGAAAATATAGCAAATAAAACACTCTACTTTGTATTCAACCACTGGTAATTGACTGGAAAATGTGCTCATAACAAAAAGATCAAGTAAGATATGAATATATAACTCCCGTCCAACCTTAGCTGCGCTGATGCCATACATCAACAATAATATTAAAATATAATTTTTATTAAGTATGAAAATAGTCACTTCACATGGAAAAGCCAGCTCACCGGTGGGAGAACTTGTGTCCAAATGATACCCAGTCCCTCTCAATGAGTGCCTGAAGACAGTGAAAAGAAAGACTCACAGTGGGCCTGCATGCATGGAAGAGGAAGAGGAGGATGAAGACTTCAGCTCCTGTGTTACTGAGCGATTACTTCCCATAAACAAATGAATGTACCAAGAGACAATGTTTGTATAGATTACCGGTCATTTATATTAAACCTGGGCCTAATCTACTAGATTTTACAGGAATTGTTTATAGTTCGTCTTTAGGTCTCCTGTGAATATCCTGCCATACTGAAGCATTGGTCAATGTGTAATGTGTTTACTTTACTTTTAATTTGAATTGTCTGGCTAAATGCACTTGTAAGCAAAGAAAAGGTATGTATAACTGTTAATTTGGTTAATTGAAAGGATATGTCTGCATTGTAAAAGGGAAGGCTTTTCATTAAATTGATTTTCTCTGTGTGGAATGACGTTTGGCAAAAATCCAGCAAGTCACAGTAATCCTTTTGATCAAAGGAGAGATGAAGATGTAGGCACAGCACGGGACCACTTACGTTACATTACGAACACCAGTTCTCATGGTAACTGAACAATACGTCAGCATCAATGTGTGTGCATGTCAGTAAACGTCAGCCACCCTGCACGTGGCACGGAATGGAATCATGTTGATGGAACTTAAGTTATAAATGTGAGACAAAGCTGGTAATCATAATAACATCAAATTAATAATAACAATAACTGTGAGGAGAAATAAAATCACCACAAATAGACAAACACACTTTCCGGCTTCCGTTTTATATTTTGAGATTGACCTGAAATAAAAGAGGAGGAATGTCTTTTGAATCTTAAAGGTTGTATCAGCGATTTTGGGTGACGTCACTTCTGAAGCGAAATCCCAAACAAACAGAGCCAGCTCCAGCTCAGAGCCAATTATGTTATGTTTTAAAAAATAGTGTTCAAGCATCCAGAATTATAACCACGTTAATAACGTTTGTAGGAAACCAAACCGTTTGTAAATCCGTCAAGATTTCAGCGAGATAAGAGTATTAGCGTATTAGTATCACCCACCCCTTGTCGGTGATTGGTTGGAATACTGTTTATTTTGGTTTTGAGTGGTTGGTAGTACCATTTGTTTTTGTGTACGATCTCGGAGCATAGGCTGCCTACAGAGACGCGGTTTTTTGACGACCTGCTTATGGGGCGGGCAGCTAGCGGATCGTGAGGAAAAATCAGATGAATGTGATCATTTATGTTTCGACCCAAAATCACTGATACAACCTTTAAGGGGTAAAACTTATAATAACTTATAGAGTTATTATAGAGAGAATAGAGAGTAACTTATAGAAACCTAAACCTTTAATGAAAGAACTGAGGTTTTTATTACTCTAGAGAACTTTAAACTGCTAATATTAAAGAAAATGCAATATCTACTAAAGATTATTGTGAACATCCCCAAATTATATAATACATTTATACATGTGTGTGTGAGTGCATCTGTGCATGGGTGTGTGTGTGTGTGTGTGTGTGGGTGCATGTGTCTGTGTGCGTGCGTGCGTGCGTCTGTGTGTGCATGTGTGTGTGTGTCTGTGCGTGCTTGTGTGTGTGCGTGGGTGCATGCATGTGTCTGTGCGTGTGTGGGTGCGTGCGTATGTATGTGCATGCGTGGGTGCATGTGTCTGTCTGTGTGATATGACAGATGTGTGCTTGTACGCAGAGTGTACCATGAGGCCCTTTAGAGTCCTGTAGTAGGGGTCAAGGAGCAGGCTGGCCACAGAGCACACCTGAGCCGTCCGATCCCACCCGTCCGAGCAGTGGACCAGAACGCTGACCCCCTCCTCCACCACGGCCTGCCCGCACACAGGAGACAAAGAAACCGTTAACCTCCGCTCCCTTTCTTCAGCCAGACAGTCAAGAGACTTCGGACCCCCGCAGGCCCACCTTGGCTATGAAGACGCCGGCGTCCAGGACGGCCTTGATGTGTTTGAGCCAGCCCGAGTTCTCCAGCCCCCAGAGGAAGTCCCCCATGGCCGGAGACTTGAGCTCGCAGACTGCAGCCACAAAGCAAGGATTTGCAGAGGAAGAAAGATAAAAAAAATCTCATACAAAAATTAAGCTATAAGTGATGGCATGATCTGTGCAAACTGATAAAACTGTAAACCAAACTAAACATAAGCCCAACAATTACAAATATCTTTTCATATCTTCATTCTTCAGACAGGTCATGTAGCCTCAGGGGAATTTTTAATAGACAGTCAATGTATGTGCTCACCCCCTGTGGTTTACAAATGATACACTAAAGTTTGCCCGTGGAGATGCCCTTCTGTGCAGCATATGTGCTGGAAGGGACTCTGCTGGTGTTTTGCCCCTTGCAGATTCATGAAATCCTACAGCAAGCTGGACAGCTGCACTGTGAGACTACAAAGCATATGGCCTGCTGTTGAACATCCCTTTAACTTAAACACTTAAGACTTAAGTATGTTTAAGTCTTAAACTGACTCTCTTCAGTACATATCCTGCTGTACTTATCCATCCTCGGTCTGGATAAGAACATCTTATGAGCAAATAAATGATCTTAATTGTATAGCGTCAGTGAACTCTGGGAGTTGTAGTTTATTTTTAGTCAACGTCTATACCTTTAATACAACAGAAAACACAGAGTACCATTGAGATAATGGACCCCTTAATTACTATTTCTGGTTTAACATTGTGATGTGGTCTTCTTCTTCATTTTTACCTTTTTACATTGGCCGTGAAGAGCAAAGCACAACAATAAATCTCAAAACAAATTGACAACACGGAAAACACAACTTGAACCCTATTAACCCCTCACCTTATCTAACCTTAAAAGCTTGTGATTACTCTATCAAACAAATTAACAAACAGATAATTTAAACAGGGGAAAATATAAGTACTCAAATCTTTATTGTTCTCCACTGAAATCCTCAATTAAACAGCAAACAGGTTTGCTAAAACCTTCTAATTTAGACATGGGACTGGCATAATATCTACACTACAACTCTGATGGCAGGCAGGCCTCCTGAGGAGAATGAACAAAAACATGATCTGAAATAATCACATGATGAAATCTCCAATGCTGGCATGCATCGACAGGCATAGTTTCTAGTTAATTATTTCCATTCCACCGTCGATATCCACAGACATCTGAGGAGTGAATCACCGATATAAGGTTGACGGAATGACAGATTTCCCAAAGAGGTCATATCTGTCCAAAATCTCTTGGCAAAACAAAATACGACGAGCAGAATAATCAGGTCACAGTCAAGTCCAATTCTGTAGACCTGTAGGCTGTCAAGATCAAGGAACTTTGTGCTACAACAGTACATCTATGGCAACTGAATGCACACGGCACCTGCCATTTACAAATCTTTACCATCTTACTCTATAGGCACTATAATTCACACTCACACACACTTTCATAGTATAGCTTAGTTAACATGGCAGTGAGTAACAGATCTGAATTTAAGTAACAGGTGTAAATAATGCCAGACATGTAGACCACAGAGCGCACTGGTAATTATAGGATATGGTACAATAAAGAAAAATGTTTCAGAAAATATTTATTTTTCTTAAAATATCTCAAGTCATTCTCCCTGAGATACACATGCCCTTTGTGGGTCAATATTTGATTTGGATATTGTAGAATTTACACCTGGCTGCTTGATGTGACATTTTTTTGAAGAAAGAGAAAAGTAGTGTTCAAATGTGCATTACTTTGAGATATCTAAATGCACTCCATTATTTGTTTTCCTTGAACACATACAGAGTTGAAAAGTAATTTACTGCCTAAGAGGTTCAAATCAATATTTGTAGGATACTTTTGGGAGCAACGTGCCAGATGACAGTTTACTTTGTACAGGGCTTGACGTACAGCGTGACATAATGAGTGTAAATGGACACGCATCAGCTACAGTCTAGGAAATAATGCTATGACTCTCCAGCACTCCAGAAAATGTTAACTGTAGTAAATGACACAAGTTTTTAACATTATCCCTGTAGAACTACTAAAGTTGACCCATTATGCTAATGATATGTGGCAACAGGACTTTAGACGGTCCTGCTTTTACAACTACAGGGACTTTTTCTTTTCAAATGAAATAAAAATAACCAAAAAGACAGGAAGCTCGGGCCATCTATTACAAACAATCTAGGACAGAAACAGATGAATATGCTTGAGTAGATTATACCATCTATTGATATTCCAACCAGACCTGGCTCATTTTTGCAATGCTCATTTGAAATACATTTGAAAAGGCCTAACTCCTTTTGTAATATGAAATAATGATTTCTCAATGTTCTGTTTCGGTTTAAAAAAACATAGATGTTTCTTTTAGAATTGGCATTAGAAATGAAGAGTAAAATCTAAAGGGTTAAAGTATCCTGAATAAATGCCCCGGTCCGATTCCAACCAACGGGTTCCCCGGAGTGACCGAGGCCAGGAGTTATCACAGCTACGACTTCTATTACATTTTTCAAACACTAAATCATATCATTCTCACGCCCTCCATCCATGCCTAGGGGAAATGGCCCTATTCATCTGCTCTGGCGAACAAAAATAGACTAGAAATGGTATCCAGATGGATTCAAAGCCCCCTTTCGCTACACTACATTTTCCTAGAAATGCTCCTGGGGTATATCTGCTGACTGTAACATGCCTGCCATATTGTACAACAAAAACACAGAATGCATGAGGCATCAGAAATCCTCATCTGCTTGAAATGAGGACAGCAGGAACAGCTAAGAAAGCTGATCATAAAGTAAACACCGCCAGACAGCATATTGAGTATGCACAGCAGTGTGTTCAGGTGTCACACATATAGAGAAAATTCTGAACAAGTTCAATCAAATTTGCTTACATTTTCTTTCTTTTCTTGACGTTACAACTTTCATTGAATGTGCTAGAAAATGTAATGCATCTGACATGGTGTCCTCTCCAAAAATTAACTATCACAACTTTACGCCGACCAGTAACCTTTTGTTCTTTCAACCCATTCGTATCACGCCAGGCCAGACTTCATGGTAAACTTTTCACGGTACTTAGTCAGAGATGATTAGATTAAATTTTTAGTACATGACAGTTATTAGGTGATCATATATTCCAAAACAATAACCTTGAATATTTGTATATAAACAAACCAGAATGGTAAATTATTACCGATAGATTGCAATGTTCAGGGAAGCTCACACAACTACCAGGAAATGCCTTAAGCACCAGTCACATCACATAATACAGGTTAGGTTTGTGCGTATCTTTGAAGTTTAAGGTGTACAATGTTCCTTTTCCCCCAGTAGCAATCTAGGTGTAAAATTTGAGAACCAAAGTAGGAAATATTACTGAGTTTATGAGTCCTGAGCTTATGAGTTCAGATTTCCTTTAAGCTTTACTTTATTACCAAATTATTATACAAAACAAGTTGGCTAAGGTTCTGATGCACCGGCACTCTTTTATGTCTATCAGTAAATCATGATAAATCTACAAAATAGGCTACCCTTTATTCGGAGTGAAATGGACAGCGGGTGAGCGGGACGGGGCTCAGTCTTACCTTCTAGCATTTTCTGCAGGCTGCTCCTCATCACGTGGATGTTCTCGATGCCGATGAACTGAAATTTAATGTTGGAGTAATTGTCTTCATTTTCGTAGCCCTTCCCTGCAGCCCGATTAGCCATGGCGTTTAGCTGGAAATACATAAAAAAAGAATGAAGTTAAACAAAACAAAATTGAAGCTAAGCTGCCTGGCAGCCACATTACAGACCCAGAGATGAAGCAGTCACATGAAAGGATAAAATGGCAGAACGCAAGAGTGAATTCACTCGAAATGAAGACGTTTGAAAATTAACCCATTTTCCCGTTTTTCGTTCTTGCAGTGAACATACAATCAATCACACACAGCAGGGGACGTCCAGTCATATTGGCTTGACCCAAACGCACAAGCATGGACTTGCCTTTAATGTACTTCAAAAATACTTCAATGTACTTCAGGCTGCCAATCTGAATGACAAATTGCCATTCAAATTTAAATGAGGGCATCGGATAATCCGATCGGTCGCTCGGGGAACTGTATTGCGGCTTTTCGGCACTTCCTTCTTGTCTAGGTTATATAAATACTGGACATAAGAGTGTCTGCTAAGTAAAAACAAAATGATGGTACAAACCAGGAAATGGGTACCAAAAGTACATAAAGGCTTAAACAATGCCACTAAGCACTGTCCAGGTAATAATCAAAATGTTTCAAACAACTGGAACAGTGCAACACCTGCCAGTGAGCAAGATGGTGGGGGGGGGGGGGGGGGACCCGAAGGATCACTGTTCCAGAACTGAAGCTTAGTTTAGTTGCATCTTGGGGGGTCACCCAATCTCAAAATCAACCATAAAACACCACTTCCATACCAACAGACTCTTAGGGTTGCATGAAGGATCACTGATGCTTTGGGGGTTTTTTTGCTACAAGTGGTCCAGGAGCTCTTGTTAGAATCAATGACATAGTGAACGCCATGTACCAGGATATTTTAGCCAAAAATGTATGTGGAGAATGTTCTTCAACCACAAAATACCCCCCCCCCCCCCGACCCCCCACCCCACCCCCCACCCCACCCCCCCACCCGACCCCCCACCCGCCACCCCACCCCACTCGCCACCCCCCCATCCCCCACCCCATCCCCCACCCCACACCCCATCCCCCATCCCCCACCCCACCCCAACCTCGCACTCTCCACCCTCACCTTGGGTCTGGTGTCCACCACATACATGAACTCACTGCCAGGGTTTGACTTCATGATGGCCTGCAGCATGTTCTCGTCCTCCAAGCACCGCGCGCTGAAGCCAGACAGCGGCTGGCTACTACGGCATATAGCGGCCTGGGAGGAAAGAGCGGGAAAACGCTTCACAGGGTTTATCCTACCACACACACACACACACACACACACACACATAGTATACGTCCCTGGTATTCAAATCACGGTCCTCGAGGTCCGAGATCTGCTGGTTTTCCACCTTCCCTTTACCTGGGAGTCAGGTGTGAAAACGGCCTGGCCAATCACTAGCACTAATTGTTCAGGATTCAAAGTCCAGATTTGAATATCCATGGTATACGTGCTGTTGGCCAGAGGCGTAAAATCCAGGTTCAGAAAGTATTTTTTGTTCCAATCACCTGGATTTGCTAGTTAGCACAATTCTTCAGCCAGGAGGTAGAACTAATTAGTCAAATCAGCTGGCTTTGTTCATGGGTGGGAAGAAACCATGGCAGGACTTTTACTTTCTGACCCCTGGACTTTGGGAGTATCTGTGGCTCCACGGAATAGAACTCTTGGCAGTAGAAAAGGCACGTGCAGCCAATGTCCAAAGTTATTACATACAGTCGGCCTAACTGAAATATATATCTGTGGACAGCCATACTAAACTGAAATGTGACTTTGTTCAATTATCCTAAACTATCCTAATCTGTATTTGTGCAGTTTGCCAAAACTGAAACATGTCTTTGTGCAGTGTCAGACCGAACTGAAATATGTATTTGTGCACAGCAAACCTTAACTGAAATACGCCTTTATGTACAGCCAGGCTAAACTGGCAAAGCCTCTATATCTTTGTTCACAGTCATATCTTAACCGTGTGCTTTTTTTTCCAGCCACTTGATAAGTAGGTCAGTTATACATGTGTTCTGCCCGAGAACCCCAGGGTTCAGGTCTGTAGCTAAGAAAAACAAACATTTATATATTAAAGTGACATGAGAACCATTTATTTTATTTATATGCTTTTAGTGAATCCTATTTCATATAGTCACCTTTAGCATGAAAGATATCACAGAACCTTACTGAAAATCAGAAAAGATTTGTAAAATAGAGATTAAAGGAAAGCTTAAATTACACACATTATAAGTTCAGTAAATAATTTGCAGTTATACAGTATATCATGACTGGATATTTAAATGCACTTTGACGTTGGGAAAGGAAAAAATAAATGACGTTCAAAAATTAATTTTCAAATAGTTAATGGTGTTTTTACATTGGCTAAGTGTCCAAATGAAATGCATTTTTGACAAGGTAAGACGTTTTAGTGTTGGTTTCTGTAATAAATAAACCCACGCCGCTTCGTGTTTTAATATTTCTGAGGCACAAATGAAAAGCGGGAGCCTCCTGATGAGACTCCTGTGTCTTTCCCTTCCAGAACCTTCCACCCACAGTTAATAAATACAGACCAGAGCACATATGAATGCGCACAGATCAGTACAGGCTGTGCTCAAATCCATGGGAATTTGACCCTGTATCTCACAAAACACTCAACCCTAAAACGTAACCTTGATTTTTTAGAAACAATTATTCTACAGAGACCAAATCTCTGAATCTATACACGTGTAGCCTACGTGACTGTGTACAGTCATGTCACGGACTCCATTCCAGAGCTTGCTACCACGAAATATGTACGGTCACGAATTCATGTCAAATGCTCTTGACGTTTCATGACATGCTGTCCGTATTAATGCGGCGAAACGAAAATATTATTTTTCTGAGGGGAGCATTTTTCTTTCCTTGGGAAGCAAAGCCAGTGCCAGAAAACCCCGCCCGTCAGGCCGGGACGCTGTGAGGAAACCGGTCTGAACTTTATTATAAATACATATCATAATATTTCACGACGGAGGGCTTCGCAGTAATATACTGTACCTATTCACCCAAGGTCCTCAGAGGATATGCACTCAGTCACACAGAGTGACTACGCTGAGATTATAAAATGTGAGCTAACATCTCAACCAAAAAAAAAAGCATAATAAATCACACAATCCACATTATTTAGTGTTCAAATATATGATCACACAATTCTGCCAGCCATTAGAAAATCTGCGCTACTCAAACAGTGTGTCCCTGAATAAATGCATGTAAAAATGACCGGTTGGCATGATTTTTACTTATAGCTATTAATTGGGGGGGGGAAAAAAGGTGTTTTGGAAATGCAGCTTAACTCACATGGTTATCTCGGCAGTAGTACGACAAGGTGGGAAATCGCCCTCTGCTCCGGAACTTGGAACTCCCAATGATAATGGGAGGCGTGGCAGACGTTGGTACATACAGGTCAGAGGGATAGGTATCACATACCTGTAAAAACATCACCCCCCCCCCCCAACCCCCCAGAGTAAATAAGAGCCTGGACCTTAACGCTCACACCACACAAGTAACGTTTCAGCTGCAATGTTTCCTGAACACAATTGTGTCTGACAGACAGCCCACTTGAGCTTCCTCTTGTGGTCATGGAAACATATCACAGTAGCTCCAAACATATGGTGACCGAATGGCTTAATCAGCAAAAAAAAAAAAAAATTGCCATTTTATAGATTGTGATATGTTTCACTCAATACATACACTGCCTGGCCAAAAAAAAAGTCGCACACTCTACTATTTCGTTCGACCGCCTTTAGCTTTTATTACGGCGCACATTCGTCATGGCACTGTTTCGACAACCTTATGCAACGTTACATTTACAGTGCCTTGCGAAAGTATTGACCCCCCTAGGCATTTTTCCTATTTTGTTGCAGTACAACCTGTAATTTAAATAGATTTTTATTTGGATTTTATGTAATGGACCAACACAAAATAGTCCAAATAGGTGAAGTGAAATGAAAAAAAAAACTTACTTTAAAAAATGTTAAAAAAATAAATAACTGAAAAGTGGTACGTGCATATGTATTCACCCCCTTTGCTTTAATGTATTTTTAAAGTATCATATTTAATATTTGGTCGCATATCCTTTGCATGGTGTTACTTCCTGAAGTCTGTGACCCATCAACATCAAAAGACTCTCGATATCTTATTTTCAGGTACTGTTACAAGCGATACTATAACCTCTCTGCATTTGAATGGATCTCTATGGGAATTGGGGGGTGAGACTAGATTCAGATATAAATTACGCTGGTACAGTATGGAACACATGACTGGCTAAATGGCAGTAAGTCATCAAGGGTCTAAGGTATCAAACGAGCCCCAAACCATCACTCTGCGGCCACATATGGAGTAGATGTGGATGGATCACTTTAAGGGTTTCTTCTCCTGACTTTTTTCCCCATAGAGTTTTATAGGAAAATGAGTCAGGAGAAATAACCCTTGCAGTGAGCCATCCACATCTACTCCATATGTGGCCGCAGAGTGATGGTTTGGGGCTCGTTTGATACCTTAGACCCTTGATGACTTACTGCCATTTAGCCAGTCATGTGTTCCATACTGTACCAGCGTAATTTACATCTGAATCTAGTCTCACCCCCCAATTCCCATAGAGATCCATTCAAATGCAGAGAGGTTATAGTATCGCTTGTAACAGTACCTGAAAATAAGATATCGAGAGTCTTTTAATGTTGATGGGTCATAGACTTCAGGAAGTAACAGCATGCAAAGGATATGCGACCAAATATTAAATATGATACTTTAAAAATACATTAAAGCCAAGGGGGTGAATACATATGCACGTACCACTTTTCAGTTTTTTACTTTTTTTAAATTTTTTAAAGCAAGTTTTTTTTTTCATTTCACTTCACCTATTTGGACTATTTTGTGTTGGTCCATTACATAAAATCCAAATAAAAATCAATTTAAATTACAGGTTGTACTGCAACAAAATAGGAAAAATGCCAAGGGGGGTGAATACTTTCGCAAGGCACTGTATTTCCACCCAGAGTTGCATTCATTTTTAGCCAAGATCTTGTATTGACGACGGGAGAGTCAGACCACTCCGTAAAGTCTTCTGCAGCACATCCCAAAGACTTTCAATGGGGTTAGGGTCAGGACTCTGGTGGCCAATTCATGTGTGAAAATGATTCCTCATGCTCCCAGAACCACTCTTTCACAATTTGAGCCCGATGAATCTTGGCATTGTCGTCCTGGAATATGCCCATTGATGGGATAACCTGGTCATTCAGTACATTCAGGTACTCAGCTGACTTAATTTTATTGCTGCATAACGTTGCTGAGCCTAACTGACCTGACCAACTGAAGCAACCCCAGATCATAACACTGCCTCCAGAGGCTTGTACAGTGGGCACTATGCATGACGGGTGCAAACGACTACTTTTTTTTTGGCCAGGCAGTGTACAAAGAGGATGTTATTTAAAGATGCATTTCAACAAATCAAATATTGCTACATAATAAAGGCCACTTGCAATTCAGAGTTTAGAAAACTTTAGTAACTTTTCTATGGTGGAAGTATGAGGGCTGTCCTGACCCTGTACTCTTGGTTAGCGGGAGTGATTTGCCACAGATTTTTGGGGATCCCCATGCGACTGTATTCGGCCTTAAGGTCAATAAATTTCCAGGCCTGCTCTCTCGCCTCCTTGTCCAGCTTGGGATTGAAGGAGAAGCAACACAATTCTTCATATCTCTCTGGAAGATATTACACACAACCAGACAGAAGATATTACACACAAACAGACAGAAGATATTACACACAGCCAGACAGAAAATATTACACACAACCAGACTGAAGATATTACACACAACCATACAGGAGATATTACACACAACCAGACAGGAGATACTACACACAACCAGACATAAGACATTACACACAACCAGACAGGAGATATTCACTAGGGGCCTGTATCACAAAGCAGGATTACTGAGTTAGTTGGATTACTGCACTGAGCAAAACTCGGAACCCTCCCACGACCGGAACACGGACTGAAGTAAACAAAGCTGTTCCGGGTTTTACTCAGTGCAGATATCCAGCTAACTCAGTAATCCTGCATCGTGATACAGGCCCCAGCTCGGGATACAGCTCACACTGAAGCAAACCGGCAAGTAGCGAACGAGCCAGAGCATAGCCATCACTGTTCCATAAACACTGTATGCATGCACGCTTGGATTAAAGGCAGTCCTCACTTTCACCTCAAACGGAATACCATAGAATTAAATATGAAACATTAAATATTGCGTTCTCATGTGTCAAAATGTTAAGGACCCACCTGGTCTGGTGAGACGCACGAGGGACACGTACACTTCCTGGCAGTCCCTCTCCTGGGGGATGACAAACCTGATGACCTGGAAGTTCTTACAGCGGATGAGCAGAGGGCAGCCGGTCACCATCGTTGACTGCTTCTCAACACTACACACAAGGCTGTGGAGCACCTGCAGAAATATGTCATGCTTTTAAATATACAGAGACAAGGGTTTTGCCCCGTCCCCAAAAACCCGGGGAGGGTGGTTAACTAGTCTTTGAGGGGTACTATGACAGCAGATTGACATTCAATGGAGATCAGGGGGGTATACTATGAATCAGGATTACTGAGTTAGCTGATTTGGGAGGGTTCCGGGTTTTACTCAGTGCAGTTATCCGGCTAACTCAGTAATCCCGCTTCGCAGTATTCCCCCCCAGCTTGTGAGGCTCTCTCATTAAGACACCGCCCTCAACATATCCATATCCAATCAGGAGGATTCACAACATATCCATATCCAATCAGGAGGCTTCACAACATATACATATCCAATCAGGAGGCTTCACAACATATCCATATCCAATCAGGAGGATTCACAACAGAAGGCATGTTTGATAATGACTCACTCATATGCTACAATGGTGGAATGGAATGTAAAACTGTGAAACAGCAGCAGGGCTTTATACACGGAAGTGTTATGAAAAAGGATGGCAGTATGTTTTCTATTCTTAGCAAAGTCCAATCTTAGACTGATAATCTTCTAAACAGAGCTGGTTAGCTTGCGTGAAAAAAAATCCAGCAGGAGTGGGATATTAATGAAGAATGCTAAATAAAACATTCATTCCCGGCATTCGAAACCTGCAATTATTGAGGAGCAATATTCAGGTATAATAGCTTGCTCAAATATCAGATCATGGCGTTATAATAAAAATGTACATTATAACATAGCAGTCTTAATGCCTACCCAGGTTTCTTTGCGCATTTCAGACACACTCTCAGCAAAGATGGTATGGGTTGCTGTTAGGTACAGTGTGCCAACACACACTTTTCTGGAGGACATCCTGTCAATCAGATAGACATTCTCCACCTGAGAAGTTAATTGAACACACATAAGAGTGAGCACATTAGCTCATAATGAAGCTACACTTCAACCTTGCACGGGCTTGTCCCATGCCAGCCCAGGAAAATGAGAATTAATGTACATTCAGTGTACATTAATTCATATGAATATTTATAATACTGGCATGTATACCAAACTCTCAGATTTTATTTGTGTGATACCTAGGAGAATTTCTATTTTATTTCTCATATGTTATCTGGCTGTGTGGCAAGCATGGTATCACTGCTGAAATTACATAAAGGGAATGTTGTTTCAACAACAACAACAAAAAAACTTTACGGGAGGCAAATATTTAAGCATAGATTAATATCCAATTTGTGCAGTAATTCAATGATTGTGCAGGGCACATACTTGGCTAGAACTTAGAATGGTAGGCTACACTTAGTAGGCCAAGTGCATCACTCATGTCAAATCATGGTTGGACATTACAGAAGCGGGAGCAGATTAATTTTATTCAGTATGTATATTGAACGAACCCTTTGCTACAGAATTCTACAGGATATCTTTCTCTATAACGCATGTAGGCTACGTAGAATCAAATTTCGCCTACCCCGTGGTTCGTAAAAAAAAAACGTGACACCGATGTATGATGACGGCACAAGAGCCAAGCCTTAAGTTAGATTGCGTCTGCCAATGCATTAATTAGCATTTCCCTTTTCTGCCAGCAGGTAGCTAGCTAACTTGCCAGCTACATCTCTAAACACGCATTATAAGATATTGGCTGAAACTGATGACGTCATTCGTTTGAGCGTACAGACAGGCTACCTCACGATACCTCAGAAATTATATAGGCTACTATACTAGGCCGATTACAGTCGGCGAAAAGACAAGACGAACCTGATTAACCATACATTAATTTGTTACTAGGCTATTGACCTTAAAAATGCACAAGCATATAAAATAAAGGTTAAATAATTGAGCATACATATTTTTGCGCAGAAAAAAATCTGGATGCCCATGGAGATATAGCTTTCAACTGGAGCATAACGTCATTTAAATGTAATTAATGAAACCAGTTTACCTTAGGCAATCTGATGTGCTCCATCATTGAATAACAAACCAGTTAAGATGACCGCTGAAAATGAATTTGACTCAAAGAAACAAACGGCGAATGGTTTTTGTATGTAGAATACATGTACAAATTGTGTGCTTAATAAAATAGCCGCGTCATCTAGGCTATAATGGTTTGTTATTGCTTGGAATGAGTCGCAGGTAACTCCTCCATGGTTTCCTTCCACCGGTGTGAGATTCACCCATCAGCCTCTCGGATCTGAAGACGGCAACAGCGCGGTCCTAAAGCCTGCCATGTGATCAGGAGCGCTCTGTGTGAACTTCGTCTTGTATCTGTTCAGCCGTCAATTTAGCGTTGGTGCTAATGGACACGGACAATAAAAATGTATTTGTTATAGCACATATTATAAAATGCCATTATCGTGAAATGCTGGATGGGGTAGGCTAGTAGGCTAGGCACCAGAATGGAAAACCTGTAAAAAAATATTAGGGAAAGCATGTAAAACATTCCTGAGAACACGCGATTGGTTTACACTCCTGGAAATTTGTGTAAAAGAAAACGAAAGAGCTAAAGAAAAAAAAATTGGGGGAAAATTGGAAGGAATTCAGCGGAGCTTGTCAAAAAAAATGGCTTAATGGCTTTTCCTTTCCAGTGATACCAAGTGAATGTTGTTCATGACCACTTGTGGGTATCGACTGGGCTACAGGTGCACTTGTTTCTCAGGTGGCACGCAAGAAGCAGAAAGCAATGGGAGAAAGGTAATTTAAAAAAGTATGTGGTAAGTGAGCACAGTGTGCAGAACTGGCGACCCTCAGCAGGGCTTTACAAGGGAAGGCCGCACATAAAAAAGCGATGAGAAGCAAGGGACTCTATCAAGCTGCCAGAAAGAGAAATGACAACAGATTTCACCAATGAGCTTGATAAGAAATTCCAAATAAACTGTGGGGAATGTTTATTTTCTGCTCCGAGGGCCGCAGAGAGCTTGCCGGACGGCGCTGATGAAAAAGCTGAGAAAAAACAGACATATTGGCGAGGCTTGTAGGGTCAGCACTGGGGAGTACATCAGGGATCGGTGCTTCCTGGACCTTACATGAACGCAGGCCCAGTGGCCCTGAACAATAAAAAGCCCCATTAGCCACAAGGTCTCTAAACAAATGCTTTCCCTCAGATATGTGCCAGTTCAGCCCGCTCACTCTTTCCATATTTGTTCCTTAATGTTGCAGTGTTCCTGGGACTTGGATGAAGGACACGGAATCGCTCACCCTGAGGGTGAAAGGCCATCACAGGCTGTGTTTTGCACTCTGACTCTGAATTCCCCACCAGGACCACGTTAGATTGTTTTACAGCGTTTAGGAACAGAATGTGGGCGCGACTGCACCAGCACGGACGGCCAGACAACACACAAGCGCACTCCAGCACAGCAGGGGGCAGTGAAGGCCATTTTATATCCAAAACAACAGCAGGGAAAGGTCCCATCAGTCAGGAAATCACGGATCAGGCATTGTACACAACAGTAAAATAAATTAATTCATTACTTGCACTTTGGAGATTTGATGGTGGCAAATGAGAAAACCTGACAGAGGTGGTTATTGCAGAGTGATAATTACAAAGAAGATTACCTTGTTGAGTCTTACAACCAAACATGCAAGGCAATGTCCAAAGTACTACCAGCCCCCTGGCTGTCAACATGTGTCTATTTAGTGGAGCTCATTGGTTTGATGTAACTGGTACTAATGAGTGACATTGATGTGTGTTGTTATATCTTATAACAAACAATAGAAATTATGGTAAAACATAAATGTTTCAGTATAATGTATCAGATTAGCCTGCCTGACATTACAGGCATTTACAGGCATTACAGGCACTCTTATCCAGAGCGACTTACACAGCATTTACATAGTATCCATTTCTACAGCTGGATATATACTGAAGCAATGCAGGTGAAGTACCTTGCTCAAGGGTACAACAGCAGTGTTCCTACCCGGGAATCGAACCTGCAACCTTTCGGTTACAAGCCGAGTTCCTTAACCATTATACTACACTGCCGACATAATGTATCTTTGTCAGATGCTGGATTGCTATACCTTCCAATGCACAATAAAGTACCATGGATACCATGGTTTGGTTAAAACTACACCATACATGATTGTATATATCCTCATACCTCAAATTATACCTGGATATGAAGTTAAAATTATGCTGAACAAAATCAAGAGCTGTTACCCTACACAAAGCCAACAGAAACAATTTCTCCAAGATATTTCCTGACATTAGCAATGAGAGATGCAGGCTTTGTGAATCCCATAATGAACAGGCTTTGTGAATCCTCATACCTCAAATTATACCTGGATATGAAGTTAAAATTATGCTGAACAAAATCAAGAGCTGTTACCCTACACAAAGCCAACAGAAACAATTTCTCCAAGATATTTCCTGACATTAGCAATGAGAGATGCAGGCTTTGTGAATCCCATAATGAACAGAACAACCTGTGCAGTTAATCACAAAATTAGCTCTCTAGAAAAGGACAGAACTGATTTCTATGGGACCTCAGTCACAAGTCATTTTTAAATTGTTTTCAATTCATAATTAAATATGATAACTGAAAATAAGTTTGATGCATTGTACTAATATACTGTGTTTCTCTCTGTTTACGTTTAATGTAGCTGTATTTTGTGATGCGAAAATTACAAGGTTCAAAGTGATATTTTTTGTCAAAAATGAGTCATACACTATACAAATTCTGTATTTAACATTCTTTTTTTTTTTTAAATTTTTTTTTTTTAATTTATTTATTTCGGCACGCATATAGTCACACTTCATCACAATTTCTGTAATATGCCCTGAACAAACACAGTACCTGCCGAAAAGGGATACGGGAAAAAGCAGACTGCTTATCAAGGTCCCGCCCCAATTCCCAAATAAAATTTGAATGTTCACATTATACATACAGTATATGTAAAGTACACATTCTTTACATGTGTGGTGTTAAAGTATGCAAAACAAATGTAACATATGGATGTAATTCCGGTTTTTAGGAAGCTAAGTGATAAAATCAATGAACTGACACAAACTTTAAAGCTCATTATCTCAGAACTGTGGAAATGGCAGATAGAACCATGTAATTCTCAGGCCTCCATATCTGTGTATTGTTTGCAATCATTGTACCCTGCAGGAGTTCAACTTTAATCAGCATTCTCCTCTGCAAAATGTCCACAGTGAAGCACTCCCTCACAATCTAATGGTGCATACCTCCATACAAGATAAAAATAGATTGATGGATTGATTGACACTCGGATTACTTCAAACGATTACTTCAAATGAGTCACTGCAAACATTGTTATACACTCACAAATTCGCCCTGATTACTACCAGGGAAAAAGAGCCTTTAGAGAAAACAAGCTCTACAGAGGGACAGAGATCAGTCGGATCCTTTTCGACCATCATTGCATCAGTTAACTTTACAAGTATGTGTGAATTGGCACCGTACACTGAGATGGATGGGAAGAGTGGTAAGATTGTTACTACGGTGACAATCTTAAAGATGAAACACCTAGGAACTTGAATGGAACGTCACATTTGAAATTATTCGGCAAAAACTGAAATAATTATGTTCAGATAATATATGTAAAACACATTAGGGAAACACACACATGCAAAATATATTCATCCATTAATTTAGTTTAGTTTTAACTTGACATCCTCGCCAGCAAACATAACTATGCTGATACTGCAGTGCGTTCATTAAGCACGAAACGAATGCATTGAAATCGAATGCTTTAAATATGTTGAATCTACACGACACAAGCAATTATACTGGGGGATTTTTGGTCAGTGATAAAGATCATTAAAGAAGACAGGAGAGCACTCAGGACTGTTCTCTCGCACGCGGCGCCTATCCTCTACCTCTTAAAAAAGAATTCGACGTTTTGGAACTCCAACTGTAGCATACTTCCAGTGACATGAAATGAAAAATGTATTGAAATTAGTTTCGGGTTAATTCATTGTTATATCTACTACTGTAGAAACATCGACACTGAAATACGGTGAAAAGAAAGCTGCTTGCACCATTAAGGTGAATAGCTTGGCACTTCAATGCTAAACCCAATTCTTTTGACATTGTAATGTATACCTCCCCCCGCGCCATCTGTAAGGCATGCTAAGACCTGACTTTTCCCCCAAACTGAACTTAAAAATTAGGGCTTGTTTAAGCAAATATCCAAGTCGCACATTTTTTTGCTAAGATATTTACATAACACTTGCTGCGCAAGTCTGCTTCCTTTATCCTAATATGTGGGAGGCAATGTTCAGTCCGTCTTCTGATAGGCTAAATTCTCAGTATTTTACCAATTAGCTACTGTGCCCCGCTCGCATACGCGACAAACCCCGCCCTCTTTTTAACATACAGAAGTGGGATACACGTGGAGGGCGTATTTAACAGCTGCAAATAAGTTCTGGAGCCGAGTTCAGAATCACCGTCGAGATCGTCGCTGTCCATCGTTTCAACATCATCGCAAAGTAAGTGGCTTTGCATATACAAACATAATGGGTAGGCTACTGCCGACTGATTTTACATTAAATCACCGCACTTTCAAAAAAGATGTGTTTAAAACAACACAGAACGTGTAATTTCTTAACACACCTCAGTGTCTAGTTGAGGCTTTTCAACACAGTCTGTGTTAAAATGTCTCAATTTTTAACACATAAAATGCGTAATTTGACACAATGTGTGGAAAGTAACAAAAAAGTAGTAACTTTGACACAAAGTGTGTTGAAAGTAACACGCAAGTGTTAACACTAAAACTGTGTCGATATCAACACATTCTTTTTGAGAGTGCACTTAAGAGGCATAGTGTAGAATAGATCATCATCACAGTATCTCTCTTACGTGTTATGTGAATATTATTATTAGTATTATAATAATCCTAACTTGAAAGACAGGTTTATTGGTTGAATTAATGTAATTCCTGCAGTGTAACTGCAAGCCTTATTACTGACATTCTAATTATTGGAGTTATTATAATTAAAAAAAAAATCATTATCATTCTTATTAAAAAATCCTATTCAATTTCTTCTCAATAAATAGTTGCAATTACTATTTATGCTGAGACTGTAAAATGTAAGGAGCCAAAGAACGAATGATATCCAGTGTTAGGACTGAGTGCTGAAATTTGACATTAACTTTACATATGTGAACTAAGCTGCATACTCAGCTTTGTGCAGTGAGCATTCCTGGTCATTTTGTATCATAGCCTTTGAGGATTCAGGATTATGGAAATTTTGTTTGCATGTTTTGGTAAAAATAGATATTTCTCCATTAAATTAGAGTGCAGTATATTTCCTAACGTTTACTGTTGTACTTGCAGTGTTGGTATTGTATTTAAAAGATGAAAACAATCTATATATAACACTCTATAAAGAACTCCTGATACTTCAATGATTATATGAAGGATAATAATTGTATAAAGTATAGTAGAACCACATATACATATATTATATGGCAGGTAAGCACAAAAACAAATTTTTAAAGATTGATTAATGTAAACCATGCAATTACCATGCAAATCAGACTTAAAATAATCAGATTCATGGTGACAGAGGTACTGGAATCAGTTTTACAATGGCACATTCTGGTTGGGGTATATTTGCATACACAGACAAGAGCCAGCTGGAACCACTTGCATATTCCATCAATTTAGAGATTATAACTGAAATGCAAGAATATATAATACATGAACGCTAAGGTCATATTATAGTTCACTGATAGTTCCGTTACAAACTGGATATGTGAATATGTTAATAGGGGAACACTGCTGTTAAAGTTGTGTTCAGTTTCTGAACAATGCAACAGTAACAAATGTTTACCCTGCAAACTGCTGTGGTTATGAACCTGTAACACAACGTGGATCTCAGTCTTCTTCAATTTTCTACCTCAAGATCATACATACATGACATCATAGCAAAATCAGCGCAAATGTCTTTATGTCAATGTAGTACCAGGCACCAGCTTAAAATGTTTACTCATTGAAAGCCAATGTACTTATTATGTATTTATTATTGTTTTTATGTTGTGGGGTTGCATTATAACTTCAAAGAAATAAAAGGCTATTTATTTATTTACTTACTTATTTATTTATTTATTTTTATATTCATTGTTTTCCATTTTTCCAGCACATACTTTGAATCATCACTGCATTTGAATGCAGATCATAATTGCTGGCTATTTCACGTGTTGACTGTCTGTTTTTCCCTAATGATCAATACAGTCCATATGCATATTTATCTGTATTTATTTATTTTAGCTATAGTCATGGCTGGTGCCTGCACATTGCTGGAAATGTTTTGGCATGCTGTTTAATTACATGCTTTGAATTTACTACAAAAAAGCTCTGTTCGATTTTATTTTCCTCATAGGCCGGTGACACACCTAAATTAAATTCACTTGCCAAATCTGTGCAAATCTGAACCGGGAAAAGACGATTATCTATATTTAGTTAAAATTGTGGTTCCTTTCACATGTATGCCTGCTAAGAGCCCCTTTTCTCTTGATGGCTCTATATGGGAAGACAGCCATGTGCGGCCCCATGTAGATATCTGATAGCCATTAGCCATTCTTTTGCTGAGTCTGTTAACTGAAAGCAAACTGTTCTGCACAGTGATTGAATAGAATCAGACATTTTGTTTATTTGATTTTTAGTTTCTAATGTTAAAATAACATTGCAAAGTTGACCTGTGGCCAGATTGGGTACTTGAAATATGCATTGACAGTTAATAGAGGCTTCACGGACAGCAGAAATCTACTGTTGTTTCAAGCAGCTCGTCTGACATTTGAGACTCGGCAGAAATTTCATTTATATCTTCTCCCGGTATTGAAATATTCTCAAAATAAACGGAGCGCCTGATTCTGTTGCCGTGTAAGAGAGTAACACAGAGAGATTAGGACGATAAAACTGTTGAGTTAAACGAAGCAGAAGTGATTGACTTACAGATGCTTGGCAGCCATCTCCTCCGTCCCACTGTGCGATGTTCATACACCCTAAATCCAAACAGCTCTTCCGTACTCCACATAATAAACACTGTTCCCTCTATTGCATTGAATCAGGAAAAAAAGGTGACTGCAAGCTATTTCTCCAGGGTCTTCTTGATTTCAAAGAATGAATTTGCCAGTACGAGGAAAAAACTGACGTGGCGTATTAAGTTCAATGAAGTTCCCTTGTTCTGGACCTTCATTGAACCCAATATTTCTTGGGATTAAGCTGCTGTTTATGATCGCATTACCTCACACTATTAATACAGGTTTAATACAGTAATGACCCAACTGTATTGTGGGGTGGGGGAGTGGGGAGTGAAGAATATTGTGACGCAGCCCTAGCGTCTCATAAGCACAGCTTGTGATGGTGCCTTGGTGCACCATGGGAAACAATGAATATGGGATCAGCTGATATTGTATTTTCATAATTGTAGTCATATTTATTCAACCAGGTTGGTTGACTGAGAACTCAATTGCAAATTTCAAAATCTGGGGAATCAAGGTGGGTAGGGAATGCAAGGGACTGTTAGCCAATCAGCTGTATTGCGAATTATTAGGTGGCTAGATGTGTTGAGCCAGTTTGGGAATATTAGACACTAGGTTTAATGCCTCTACTGTTGAATAATCCCATGGTATCTTTAAGGAACCATGGGGGTCAAATGGATAGAAATGCTTCCTAATTGGCCCGTAGATAAAGTTGTTGATGATGTCGCGATCCGGCATCTCCTTTATCATTTGCAAATAGAGCCACCTGTGTGGTATCAGATGGGACATAGTCCTCACCAGTTAAACAATCAGAGACCATTGAGACCCATCCAATCCTTTCAATCAGGTGAACAGTGACACTATTTGGCCCCGAGAGATCAATTAGTCAACGGCCATGCAAACAGTTCACTGTTAGTGTCTGTGATTTTGCATGCTCTGCTCTAAGAGAGGGCTCAAACATTTCCAACAGGAAACTATGTGAAACTGCCAAAAACAATAGTTAATTATACTGCATGCAATTGCCTATGGCGATTATTTAGTTTATATTTAGATTCTTGTATTTTCAGTAGGGATTCACTGTTTGTTTTTACTTGCCTTATTCTGGGAAATAAGAGCATGACCATGCAAGCGAGTTTAGATGCTTGCCAGATATGGATGGGCAAGATCACACTAAAATATTTTAAAATGCATCATATCTAATACCTCACAAATAAATGCATCAATAAACAGCAATCAAAATAGTTGCTTTGCAGGTGGCACAGAGGTATACTATCATACTATACTGTAGTATAGAAATATGTATTAAATATGAATTATATACATGCAAATACATGTTTTGAATGCATGTATGTGAAACACTGTCCACCACTGTTTTCATTGGAGAATAAAAATGTTGTTTTTCAGAATTATTGTCAGTGTATGTTTTTTTCTCTTCATTGGGTAGGACGCTGATAGGATCAAACGTATTTGTTAGACCTTATCACAATGTTGCCTTGTGTTATCTGTGTGTTTTTTAATAGTCTTCACTGCCATGTATGTTCGAATGCAAGCATTCATAGGCTGTAGAATCTACAATCTAACAGCCAGACGCTCCATCAATAATGTTTCAACAAGTAAACACCTTGTTGCTATCTATTTTTCTTAATACTTTGAAAAAGCTGTTGTGTCAAGGACTGTAAATTGCCAGTGAAGCACTTTTCTGTTAATAGATACGGGGACTGTCCTGGTGCAAAGTTTGTTTGCACCTGCAGAGTGTGGGGATTCTGCTTGATGGTGTGTTTTAATAAGACGTTTATGCTGTTTGCTCACTTGGACTTGTTGACTATCTCAGTTGTTTTTGCTCCAGCAGGCAGATCTAAGAGCCAATATGGGAACTCTGAACACATCAGTGACGTGTCTGGCCCTGGTGTTTATACTGCCCTCTTTCTGTTTGCCCTTGGCTTCAGGGTTATCACAGCTTTTTATTTTAATCTCGCTGAGTATAAGTATTCTATCGTGTGGTAATTGGTTTTGTCCTGTCCTCTTCCATTAAATAATGTTCTTAGATAAACAAAATGTGCTGTACAGCAGCTCGTATGTACAATTTTGCACAGCTGTTGAGCAGATGCTTCTAATTCTGGATGTTTACAAGACACCAGAAGAGGGAATAAATAGCCTTTTCTTTCTTATGATGTTTATTTTAGCAGTAAACATTATTGTGGGAATAAAAATAAAACTCACTTGTATATAGATGCTGAAAAAAGAACAGTCATGTAGGTCAGCATCCACTTCCGACTGCATGAGTAGCTTGTGAACTGAGAATCAAGGCTGTTATAAAAAATGCTAGTTCTAGTTAGTTTATTTTCTAAAATACACACATGCAACTATATGATCAGTCTGGACTAGTCAGATTGATCACATGTCAAATAACATTCTTTTTTTTCTCTAGACTTGTTTAAGGCATGTCCCCTCAATATGCTAAAACCTGTTTCGCAATATTAAAACTTAAAACTGCAGACCACACCAGTAAACTGTTTAGCATTCCAGAATGGAGAGGGTTGGCTGTCTGACAGGCTTATTAAAAAAGAAAATATTTAATAAAGGAAACGGTGCTTCTAAGAAATGCTGTTTTATATATTTCTTGTATTACTACTTAAATAAGAGGCCAGGCGAATAGAGGAAATTGTGGACGGTCCTGGGGGACATTCATATCAATAATGAGAATAAAGCTACCTGTCTAATACCTTTAATAGCCACTGCATTGAGTTGAACTGAAAATGCATACACCTCCCACCTCCCACCTCCCCAGGCCAAGGGATTGAGAACACAGACAGCTCTTATATTGCAATATAAGGTGGGCTGTAGCAGTTAAATTACATTTCTTTGAGTATTTGTAAGGCCTTTGTCTGCTGACCTGGTTGTATTGACAGGGCATCCTAAAACGTCATTTGGGCCTGCTTATTTCTGCATTAAACAAATTATTGGGATAGCATAATTGTTAAAATTGATGGTCAGTTTGAGCTTTTGTCATTGTAGTTTCTTTTGTTCAGTAGCATGTGTATTTTGTATAACAAATATGTATTGAAGGCACAATATATAGCACAATATACTTCTCTGAAGAGTTTGCTCAAATTGTTGGAACTAATCTGTCTGGATGTGAAATTTGTACAAGCGCTGGAAGAGCTGATTCAAGTCTAGACATCTAATCTGGCAATGTCATTTTCATAAAAGACTGCTAGTCTATGGTCACTTCAGGGTATTATTTTACACTTTGATTCTTTGTATTTTGCTTGAAATGTGTCTTTGGTGAAAAATCTGTGGACTCGTTGGACTTTATTTTATTTTGTTTGCTAAACAAAATGGTAAAGTTGGATTGGAGCCCCACTTTGGCTGTGTCCTCTTTTGACCTATGACAGTGAAGCAGCATAATTTGACATGCACAGTTTCAGAATTGTATATAAACACTCACTTAGAGAGCAGAAGGATAATATATCAATTTTGCTTGTGAAACTATCACAATTTTTTAAAAGTGAATTTCACCTCTGTGGAAAATATTTCTACTGTTGGACAAGGTACTGTCTTTCATCTTATATTGCCTTTCACAAGGTGTGTAAATTCTCGGTATGGGAAACTGTGGGACAGTTATGGGACAGTGTGCGTTAGTTGAGTGTAAATGTTGTTGTAAACCAGGGATATAGTGTCGTGTATTTTGATTTTTGGCTTAGAATAATAAATAGTGCTTTTTAACAGTACAGCACAAGTGTAGTGGTGAGTTGAGCCTGACCTCAATAATTGCCTCCAGTTTCCTATTAGCAACATTTGAAGTTTAAGTTAATTTTATTTATATAGCATTATATAGCATTTGAGTTGTCAAAACATTAATTGCATTGCACAGTTTTCACAAACAATGCATATAGCTTTTTTTATGCACCAGCACCAATGCTGTGGTATTGTTGCTCGATTTGGATTACTTTGTTTTCATTATCTGTAGAGCATTTGACATTCTCCCTCTTATCTCAACAGAACCTCAAATATTTATTGGTAACAGAACAAGTAGTAGCGGTGAGTCTTGTCTTTGCCAAACAGTGCTGAATCTGCTGAATGTGTTCAACTCTGTTGCTGAGTCAATCTGCAGATATGCTATATGTATTCAATAGGTGTTAGGAGATTACTGCGTTCAGTCATTAACTGTGTGTTAACCCGTGTTCGCGTGGGTTTCCTCCGGGCACTCCGGTTTCCTCCCACACCAAAAGACATGTATGTCAGGCTAGGTAAACTCCTGCCATTGCCCTTGACCAAGGCACTGGCGTCAGAACTGGAGTTGGTCCCCGGGCGCTGCACTGCGGCTGCCCACTGTGGCTGCCCACTGCTCCTAAGTAGTTAGGATGGGTCAAATGCAGAGGAAAAATTACCCCGCGGGGTCAATAAAGTATAACTTAAACTTAAACTTAAACAAATCTGCATCTACAATATACTGTGACATGTGTACATGTTCAGCCTATTTGCAAAGGGTCGAATACTTTTTTTTGTAAACACTTCAGGTTTACCTGAATCTGTTCTCTTACAATGCTGAGCTGTGCTATAGTTGATTACAAATAGTGTCCATCTTTCCTCATGCATTTAGTGCAGTGAAGAATAGCTATCTGAAATTGCTGAAATGATTAATTGAATTTATACACAGAATCTTTTTTTTTAAGAGCAATCTGTGATTTTCCCCCAGACTCCTCAGAAAGTTGTGGAGATATGCGCCTACAGCTTGATTAAAACATTACTCAAACGATCCCAGGCTTTTGTGTGGCCTCTCACTGGCTCCTTCATACCAAGTTTGGCACAGGCGAATAGCTGCCTTTTGGCCTGTCAGCGTTTGCCTAGGTATTGTGCAAGTGCTGAGTGATTCCATGGCACTTGTTTGGCCTGAAAAGGCCTAATTCGGCTCTCCAGCCAGACATTCAACTGGGAGGCATACAGCTGCCTGAGGTTACCTAAGGTTACCTATGTGGAAATGAATTTATTTATTACTTTTAAAAAAAAAAATTAATTGAATATGTTCTTAAAAATAAGATAAGATGTTTCCCCCTCAAACATACAGCGAAGGAGGTACACAATACTGACATCAGCTCTTGAGTAAAATTATGTGAGAACCATCCTGGGGGACTAACCATTGTTTAGAATTGCGTCGTTGACAGATTTTGTTTGCTTTATGAAATAATAGTGCCCTCATAAAGTCTTTGTTGTCATGTGATTTAATCGGTTTATTTGCTGTCTTTCTCACATTACTAGACTAACAGGAGTCTGGAAAACCTGGGTCAGTGTGCGTTTTAAATTCATAATAACTCACGAGTTTGAATGGAGGAACGCACAGCCAGTCCCCTGCTTGTGAGTGGATGGGCTATTATCTCAGTATGTGTGTTTTCGTAATTTTGGGGAAAGAAGACATTGCGGTTACTACTGCAACACAGGCTGAACAGAACCAAGACCTCAGGCAACTATTAATAGCTGCAGCTGCATTAAAAAAAATAGACTTTTGTGCCAAAGCTAGATTTATCTTTTTGTACCACTGTTTGGACTGCTATTCTTGTACGGGACATTTTTTTTTTTCAGTCTAAATACTTGGCTGAAAGATTGCATGTTTCACCGAGAGCAGTGTCAGGACAGCTCCATGAGTTCTGTTTTAATAAGAGAAGCAAAAGAAACTTCATGCGGCTGGATTTGTACATCGATATCAGCCTGATGTCGCTGCAAATATATTAGAAACAGGGCAGACTGATTAAAATACGCTGATATGGTTGTGGTAAGTAATGGGGGGGTTGTTACCTGGCATCAATGTTCCAAATTTCCAGCCCATTAAGACTGGCATTTACTCGTACACCAATGTCCGAGCCAGCGAATGAGGCCAGGGGGTCCAGGCTTGGAACAGATTGCCGGGAGGTGAATTGGTGCATTGGTGTGGGACACTCAAGAGGAGCTGGAACCCATTTTCCGGCGTCCATGGAGCCAGCTGTGCCCCTGCTGACAGGGCCCCAACCCCCCGACCCCCTCCTTTTTACCCTGAAGGGGATTGGTTAAAGGTTACGGTCAGACAGCCATTTCCATTTGAACGCGGCTAATTGTGACGTGCTGTGGGTACGTCCGGTTGGAACTGTGATCATCGTTTTCTTTCCCCCGTGGGCTTGTTGTAGAACACCTGTCGCGGTTGTCCGTGAGAAACAAAGATAAGCGCAGTTATTCTCGCGGTTGTTCCTCGCTAAGTGCCCTTGACTCACTAAAAGAGAAGGGTACCGTATAGCGGTTTAGGTCACGTGCTGTTATTTCTGACCTTGTTTTTATTATAGCGTTTTTAAATCGTTTCCAGCGACACAGATATAAAGCGGGGGTCATCGACGTTGCTGTGTCCGATCGCGCATGTCCGCGACCTGAGCGGAACGTTGCGCAAGGCTGCTCCATTAAAACGGCTCACCTTCGCGGCTCCTCCACCCTCCCCCGACCAATCAGCATCCATGCTTTTAGGAGCTCTTCCAGGCTGCGCTGGGCAAACAGATGTGCCTGTTTCAATGTTTGTCAATGCCCGTTGCCCAACCATTTATCAGTGGTCAGTAAGTACTCGGGCAGCTGGGGCTATTTGGCCTGTGTGTACATTAGAATTTTTTTTAAGTGCCAGAAAGGAGTCTCTCTCTCTGTCTCTCTCTCTCTCTCTCTCTCTCTCTCTCTCTCTCTCTCTCTCTCTCTCTCTCTCAAGTACATTGTATACTGTACATGGAACTACTTGTACTCAAAACATTCAGGCAGTTTCGCATACTTCTGGGTAGGAGAGGAGTGGTAGTGGGGGAGTGGAGGAAAGGAGGTGGGGTGTGAAGAATATTGGGACGCAGCCCCTTTCTGTCTGTCTGTCCCATTCTCTCTATCTCACTCAAATTAAAATAAAAAAAATAGGCTTTATCGGCATGACCACACATCAGCATAGTATTGTCAAAGCCATTGTTTACACTGAACGTAAAACAGAACAGAACAATTAAGAGCAACAAATATAAACTATAAATATCTTTCTCGCTCTCTCCCCCCCCCCCTCTCTCGCTCGTTCTCCTTGTATATCTCTCTCTCCCCTCTCTCTCTCCTTGTACAGATCCTTTCCAAAAAATTAGAATATCATGGAAAAGTTGTTTTTTTTCCATAATTCCATTCAAAAAGTGAAACTTTCATAGATTATAGATTAATTACACACAAAGTGAAATATTTCTAGCCTTTATTTGTTTCATTTTTCATAATTTTGGCTTACAGCTCCAGAAAACCCCCAAAACAGTATTTCAAGAAATTAGAATAGTGTGTCGAAAATCAGCATTTACTTCAGTTATTTCAGAGAATGACTGCTTTAGACTGAGTGTCACACTCTGTACGTGGTAGTTTTTGAAGCACTGACTCCAGCCTCAGTCCACTCCCTCTGCATCTCCGCCAAATTTTGGAATCGTCTTTGCTTGACAATCTGCTGAAGCCTACGGTCATCTCTTTTGCTTGTGCATCTTCTCCACATTTTTCCCTTCCACTAAACTTTCTAATGATATGCTTGGACACTGCACTCTGTGAACAGCCAGCCTCCTTAGCGATGACCTTTTGTGGATTACCCATCTCCTGGAGGGTGTCAATGATGGTCTTCTGGCCAATTGTCAAGTCTGCAGTCTTCCCCATACTGAACCAAACTGAGATACCTGTCCAATTTAATGACACATCTGTAGAAAAACTTTGCAGGTGTTTTGAGTAAATTAGATGATTAGAGTGTGACACTCAGTCTAAAACATTCATTCTCTGAAATAACTGAAGTAAATGCAGATTTTCGACACACTATTCTAATTTCTTGAAATACTGTTTTGGGGGTTTTCTGGAGCTGTAAGCCAAAATTATGAAAAATTAAACAAATAAAGGCTAGAAATATTTCACTTTGTGTGTAATTAATCCATAATCTATGAAAGTTTCACTTTTTGAATGGAATTATGGAAAAAAAAACAACTTTTCCATGATATTCTAATTTTTTGGAAAGGATCTGTATATCTCTCTCTCCCCCTCTCTCTCTCTCTCTCTCTCCCTCTCTCTCCTTGTATCTCTCTCTCTCTCTCTCTCCCCCTCTCTCTCTCACCTTGTATCTCTCTCTCTCTCCCCCCCCTCTCTCTCCCTCATTCTCCTTGTATCTCTCTCTCTCCCCCTCTCTCTCTCCTTGTATCTCTCTCTCTCCCCCCCTCTCTCTCTCACTCGTTCTCCTTGTATCTCTCTCTCTCCCCCCTCTCTCTCACTCGTTCTCCTTGTATCTCTCTCTCTCCCCCTCTCTCTCTCCTTGTATCTCTCTCTCTCTCCCCCCTCTCTCTCACTCGTTCTCCTTGTATCTCTCTCTCTCTCGCTCGTTCTCCTTGTATATCTCTCTCGCTTGTTCTCCTTGTATATCTCTCTCGTTCTCCTTGTATCTCTCTCTCATTCTTCCTGTATTTCTCACTCTCTCTCTGCACTGGCTGTGTAGGGGCCCTCGTGTGACCCACAGCCCAGAGGCTGTATGGAGCAACACTGCCTCCCCCCTGACACCCACCCTTTCTTCTCCTCCCTCTGGGGGGGGGGTCACTGGGTCTTGGAGGGAGGGGGGTAGAACATGCTGAGACGGAGCCCGACTGTATTGAGGGCGGAGTAAAAATAGCAGCGTTGGGTAGTTGGGCATGTCAGCAGAAAGTATTTAGGTTTGAAGACACGGAAGAAGTGTTGAACTTCACTTAGATTGGCTGTGATCTGCCTCGCCGACTGGCTTCTGGGTCACACTCTTACTTGGAGACGGAGAGGAAGAGAGTGACTGAGAGAGAGAGGGAGAAAGAGTGACAGAGAGAGGGAGAGAGAGTGCAAAGAGAGAGGGAGAAAGAGAGATATATGTTGGTGGCTCCTCTTCTTTAACATTGTACTTGCGGTGATATTGACATCTATAGCCTTTAACATCATTGCCCTGTGCACTCGTGCATGCACGTGACCACACACACCCACATACACACATATAAATGTACACATGCATCTATAAGTATGTACTCAAAATTATTTTTCATATATATTAAAAAATAACCAATATTAAAGACCTCCCTGAAACAGAGGCTGTAGTATGGTTTTCTGCATGAGGATGGAGTAGTCTGAAGCAGTATGGTTTTCTGCATGAGGATGGAGTAGTCTGAAGCAGTATGGTTTTCTGCATGAGGATGGAGTAGTCTGAAGCAGTATGGTTTTCTGCATGAGGATGGAGTAGTCTGAAGCAGTATGGTTTTCTGCAGGTGGATGGAGTAGTCTGAAGCAGTGTAGTTTTCTGCAGGTGGATGGAGTAGTCTGAAGCAGTATAGTTTTCTGCAGGTGGATGGAGTAGTCTGAAGCAGTATAGTTTTCTGCAGGTGGATGGAGTAGTCTGAAGCAGTATGGTTTTCTGCAGGTGGATGGAGTAGTCTGAAGCAGTATAGTTTTCTGCAGGTGGATGGAGTAGTCTGAAGCAGTATGGTTTTCTGCAGGTGGATGGAGTAGTCAGAAGCAGTATAGTTTTCTGCAGGCAGATGGAGTAGTCTGAACTTGTCGACTTCACTGGGTGGGGCTGAGACTGGGGTACGTTCCTCAGGAAATTAAAGGTAATGTTCTGGGCTCTACCCAAGCCACTTTGTGACTGATGTGACCTCTGAACTCCACATAAAGTCCCTGATTCCAGCTGGGGGGCATGGTGGGATACAAGGAGTCCTCTGACCCGCCTGTGGTGCTCAGCTGCAGTCCTCCAGAATGTGTTTATATAACTCAGATGTCTATGGTAATGTACAGTTACACAGAAAGCCTTTATGTTTCCTGCAGCTTAAAATCAGACACAATTAAATAGCTACTAATGTGCAGACAGTTGTATATGCGGTTTGACATATATAACGTAAATGGGTCTTGGAAGCTCTCAGTTAAAATGCATCAGAGCTGCCACCAGCTGAACATATTTCCCAGCTTCCTAGTTTTGTTTCTGAAGGTCACCATAGAGATATGGTGATCTCAGCATGCTGTTGATGAGCTTCAAATCGTTTGGATGCTGGCCAGCGGGCTAAATAATGCACATGGGAATTGTCCTCAAGAACAAAGCAAAACTTTATGCGTGTGAAGGCCGCTTAATTTACATTTTCCATTGGAGGTGATGCAATTAGCGCAGAGAGCAACAGCCTTGGCATTTCACTCATAGAGGAGGGCTTTGTGTCCCATTTTGTAAACACTCATTGCGCCCCTTTGAATGCGACATTTTAACCTTGATATGTGCGCAAAGCCTTTCAATAAAAGTTGGGAGATAATGAGGTTTTTGTTATTATTGCAGTGAGCTCTCTGAATAGTTTCCTCGAGGAAGTTTTATTCTGTCGATCAGCAGATCGTCCACTTGAAAGTACGATGCATGCTTCTTATTACATACAGTAGGTTTCTTTTTTTAAAGCAGTGGACCATCTGCCAGGCTGTATGCTTTAATGTGTTTATATTTATTTGTTTTTTAAGCGGTTATGTAATATCTGCTGGAGGCGTTATTGTGATTGACCAGCGGAACCAGTTGTTAAAACAGTTCTGGCTTGTGAATGCGGCGACCGCACTTAAAGAAAAACAATCGGCCACAACACAACTTGGACCCGAGCGGATCCGTATTAGACCAGCGCTCGGCTGTATTCTTTTTCTCTCTTCCATCGTGCTAACTGTAAAGCTTGTTGAGCAATTAATGCTGCATAAATATGTTAAAGAGAAGCACAGCCACAGAACACGCCCAGATCGATGTACAAGTGCTCGCGCTGAGGCAGTGCGCTGAAGAGTCTGTGCTGGTTGACGCCTGAGTTTTAAATTTGCATTTACATTTTTAGGCATGCAGCAAGCGCTCTCTTCCTAAACGGCATGCACAGCTTTCAGTCTTTATACACAATCCATTTATACTGCTGCACATTTACTGAAACAAACAACCTTCTGGTTAAGTAACTGGCTCCCCATGAGAATAAAACCTGCAACCTTGGTGTTAGAAGTGTGATTTTAGGGGCTTTGTCGGACTTTGTCGCATAGGGGCGGCAGTGTAGTATAATGGTTAAGGAACTGGACTTGTAACCGAAAGGTTGCAGGTTCAATTCCCAGGTAGGACACTGCCGTTGTACCCTTGAACAAGGTACTTAACCTGAATTGCTTCAGTATATATCCAGCTGTATAAATGGATAAATGTAATAAGAAGTTGTGTAAGTCGCTCTGGATAAGAGCGTCTGCTAAATGCCTGTAATGTAATGTAATGTAATGTCTCTCCCTCTCTCTCTTTCTCGTTCCCGCTCTTCCTGTCTCTCTACACTGTGCTGTCCAATAACGCTGAAAATCCCTTAAAGAGATTATTTTATCCTTGTCCGTTCTTGCGGGACGGTGCTGAGTGTGTTTCCCGGTATTTGCGACAGGACCCCGGAGCAGGATGCTGGCTCACATGCTCTCGTTCGGCCGCTCCCTGGTGCGGAGGAAGGTGGTGAACATGGACGATCTGGAGGACTCCAAGCTGTGCCGCTGCCTGTCCACGATAGACCTCATCGCCCTGGGCGTGGGCAGCACCCTGGGGGCGGGCGTCTACGTGTTGGCGGGCGAGGTCGCCAAGGGCAACTCGGGCCCCAGTATAGTGGTGTCCTTCCTTATCGCCGCGCTGGCGTCCGTCATGGCGGGCCTGTGCTACGCCGAGTTCGGCGCCCGCGTGCCCAAGACTGGCTCCGCCTACCTGTACAGCTACGTGACTGTAGGGGAGCTGTGGGCCTTCATCACTGGCTGGAACCTCATCCTCTCCTACGTCATAGGTGAGTAGCCAAAGGAGTCCACGGCCGTGTCCAAATACGACCCCTACACCCTTTTGAGGGCGCATATTTGAGTCCACTTCGTCAAAAAGCTTTTGAGTGGGCGACTTTTTCTCACAAATGGGGGCACTTAAAATACCAGGATGAACCCCTCATTTCCGGGGTTTTGTTGAGGGGATTCAAGAGCACACTCACCTGCAGAACGGCGCACTCATCCGACAATATCAGTAAGTAACTCAGAAGTAAAAACATAAAAGACGTAGAGCGTATATGCATATCTATGGTACAAGAGTGGGTCATATTACGAAATGCTCTTTTTTTTATTTTTGTTAATTCTATCTTCATTCATAATCTACACTTTGTAACAATCTTCATATGTTAACTGATTGATATTCTCAATAAAAAAATAAGTAAATATTACTAACTATTTTAAGGACACTACATTTAAAAATAAGTAAATATTATGGATTTTAAGTACACTACATTTAGAGAACATTTTGCCTACTTAAGAACTTTCTCATTTAATGTACTCAATGAGCATACTCAATAGATGGGCATTGATTCAGACACAGCCAATTACATTCATTTTGTTTAGTTTGAGAACATGCATTACATAGGAACTTTTGGGATTTCTCAGGGCTTTTGTAATATCTCCCCAGACACCACAATACCCCCTTAGAGCTTATAAACGCTGCGATTTAGGGACCCCTAGGGATCCCAATCCCATAGATTCCTCTCCAAAAACATTGAAGAATATGTTCTTAACATTTCCATATTTATACCTAATTTGGTTCACACAAATATCTTTGCATTATGTAGATCCATAATATAAAAACATACGGATTTGTATTGTAAAGTTTCTGAGCCACTGCTTAGCACTGTTAATAACCTGGTAGACAAAGGTGACCAATCTTTGGCTTGCAGTGACAGAAGAAACTGGGTCCGGTTCTGTGGTTCTTTCTCACTACAGGAACCTCCAGCGTGGCCCGCGCTTGGAGCGGCACTTTTGACGAGCTCATCGGCGAGCAGATCGAGCATTTCTGCAAGACCTACTTTCGCATGAGCTCCCCGGGCCTGGCCGAATACCCGGACTTCTTCGCCGTCTGCCTCATCTTACTGCTTTCAGGTACGTCACACCTTTCCTGCTTACCTGATATTCCACAAAATACTGGCCTCTCCCAAGCACCAGTTAGCTCTGCTTTCAGCTACGGCACACCTTTCCTGCTTACCTGATATTCCACAAAATACTGGCCTCTCCCAAGCACCAGTTAGCTCTGCTTTCAGCTACGGCACACCTTTCCTGCTTACCTGATATTCCACAAAATACTGGCCTCTCCCAAGCACCAGTTAGCTCTGCTTTCAGCTACGGCACACCTTTCCTGCTTACCTGATATTCCACAAAATACTGGCCTCTCCCAAGCACCAGTTAGCTCTGCTTTCAGCTACGGCACACCTTTCCTGCTTACCTGATATTCCACAAAATACTGGCCTCTCCCAAGCACCAGTTAGCTCTGCTTTCAGCTACGGCACACCTTTCCTGCTTACCTGATATTCCACAAAATACTGGCCTCTCCCAAGCACCAGTTAGCTTCTGAAATATATTAATGTCACAAGTTTTGGGTTGTTTTTTTCTTTCTAAAATGAGGCAACATTTTGAACTCTCACATTTCTGCTGACAGCAACTATAAACTGGCACATAAATCTAGCGCATAAATCTCTTTCACAATCAAAATATTACTTTGCTTGGCATTGCAGATATATTAAAAAATATGCTTTTAATAAGAAGCAACAGAATTTGTTGGCGCACAGGTCACATGGTAGAGAGGGCATGTCACAAGGCCAAAGGGAAGTTAAAAGATGGTATTGTTTGAGCGTGGCCACCACTTTTCTCTGTTCATACGCAGAGGGGAGGGTTTGGTGGCCTTCCATACTGGTGGTGATCTAGTCTCACACAGGCGTCAGTCTTTGCTGTAAACAAGACGTTTCTGTCAAGCGACCAGAAATAAATGTTGTGAGGAATTTCTCGTGTTTTTCACTTTTATTGATGAAAATGCTCCGGACTGTGGTCGCATGCACTTCGACTTCCTGCTCACTTAGAGGTGCGCTTACACAGAAGCTAGAATGTAATGTAAGGAAGAATGTAATGGCTTTATCGGTTAAGACCCACTCAGATGCACCGACTTAACTGTGCCTAGGGCTAGAATAAGATATTTCCCATTTTATCTAGTCCTAATTAATTTTGCTCACCTATATTTCATTAACAGCAGGTCTGCAGTACTTTCTCTGTGATTCAAGTCCAGCCAGTGCGGTGTGGCTGTAAAGATAAATTACCTCTGATCAGCTGAATGTGAGGTGGATTGTGCAGTGGGTACATAGTAGTGTAATATTATGGCCCTATCTATATCAAATGGATGCACAATAGTGTATCTATTAGATTCAAAATGAAGACTTGCATAACATGCAAGCAGTTTTTATGATTGACCTGGGAAAAGATGTTCTTGACAGCAGTTCTGAGGCCACAGAATGCACTTGCATTTACTTTGCGTGACGTTTAAAAGTTTTAAATAAAACTGACAGGTTTTCTTTATGTGATCGTTTCTTCAGGGCTTCTGTCGTTCGGAGTGAAGGAATCCGCCTGGGTTAACAAGGTCTTCACTGCTGTTAACGTCCTCGTGCTCATGTTTGTCATCATCTCTGGATTTGTGAAAGGAGACTCGCTTAACTGGGAGATCTCGGAAGAATCTCTCATAAATTTCACGATTGTGACAAGGTATGTAGCATAACTGGTATAACTGGAGGGGATAAGCATGACCGTACGCAGACGTGCGTGCTTGTGGCGCTGTTGGGTTGCTCTTCCTGTAGTGGCACTGTTCTACTGCACAGATGAGCCCCACAGTCTGATAGCAATCTTTGACTGTGCCCGTGCCAACTGTGCCCGGCAGCCACGCCCTAACGTTACCATCGCCTCAGCCGGTCCGGATGACGATAACGATATCTCACCCTGCTGGCTGATTAGGCGCTTGTGGTTCATGGTGATGCTATCTCCTCCAGTGGCTTTTGGGCGCTTGTGGTTCATGGTGATGCTATCTCCTCCAGTGGCTTTTGGGCGCTTGTGGTTCATGCTATCTCGGTCATGCGCTGTTGGGCGCTCGTGGTTCATGGTGATGCTATCTCCTCCACTGGCTGTTGGGCGCTCGTGGTTCATGGTGATGCTATCTCCTCCACTGGCTGTTGGGCGCTTGTGGTTCATCAGTTCAGAGTCTTCCTCTGAGTCACTGCACCAGCCTGATTTATTGCCCGGGGTGTGAAAAGCAGGGGCAACTTCACGTAGGAGAGCACATGCTTGTCCTTGGCTCTCCCGAACGGAGTGTGAGCATGATTAGGCATTGAAAATTGGGGAGAAAAAGAGGGACAAAGAAAATAAATGCATCCTGGCGGCTTCTTTTTTTTCTTTTCTCAATTCTTCGTTGTCATTATCGCTTGTGCAATATCACCGTATGTTGTCAGTGTGTCACTTATCCTTCGGTTCTTCCCTCCAGGAATCTGTCATTCGCCGATAACGTCACCAGCGATTATGGTGCGGGCGGCTTCATGCCATATGGGTTTAGCGGAACCCTGGCTGGAGCAGCAACCTGTTTCTACGCCTTCGTTGGGTTCGACTGCATTGCAACCACAGGCAAGTTATCGCTAATATTTGCATGTCTGCTCTCGAAAAAGAGCACATTCTCAGCGGGTAGTTTTTCCTGTTATACAATTAAAAAAGGAATATTTTTTAAAATGGGAGTGTGATTGACAGAGAGAGAGAGAGAGAGAGAGGTGGGGAGAGAGAGTTTGAGTTTTAAAAAACCTCTATTAAAGACAATTTTCAATGTACGTATATCCACATCTTGTCAGAAACAGTTTACATTACAATTTTACCCCACAAATACTCAGTTTTTCTTTTTAACAAAAACAAATTTTCCCAAAAAAGGAGTAACACAATCCAAGAGAAAATTATATAAATACAGACAACCAATCAAAAAGGTACTTCTAAAACAATATACCAATGGTGAAAATAAAAGCAACAAAGGCATTTGAAATAACACCCAAGATAAAAGGCACAAAGAAAGGCAGTAAAACTGACAACCCCGCAATAGGAAGCAACCCCGCAATAGGAAGGACCTTAAAACTGCCTACAGAAAAACTAAAAAGTGAGTGAGAGAGAGGGGGGGAGATAGAAAGACAGAGGCAGAGACAGAGAGGGGGGAGATAGAGAAAGAAAGAGAGGGAGAGACAGAGAGAGAAAAAGAGGTGGGGAGAGAGAGACAGAGAGAGAGGGGGAGACAGAGAGAGAGAGAGAGAGAGAGAGAGAGAGGGGGAGACAGAGAGAGGCAGAGACTGAGAGAGTGAAAGAGGTGGGGAGAGAGAGACAGAGAGAGAGGGGGAGACAGAGACAGAGACAGAGAGAGAGAGAGAGTGCCAGAGACAGAGAGAGAGGGGGGAGACAGAGAGAGAGAGAGAGAGAGAGGGGGAGACAGAGAGAGAGAGAGAGAGAGGGGGAGACAGAGAGAGAGTGCCAGAGACAGAGAGAGAGGGGGGAGATAGAGAGAGAGAGAGAGGGGGAGAAAGAGAGAGGCAGAGACTGAGAGAGAGAGAAAGAGGTGGGGGAAGAGAGACAGAGAGAGAGAAACTAAAGAGTCAGGTGTTCTGTGTTCATGCCAGGTGAGGAGGTGAAGAATCCTCAGAAGGCGATCCCTATCGGCATCGTGGTGTCGCTGCTGGTCTGCTTCCTGGCGTATTTCGGGGTGTCTGCCGCGCTCACCCTCATGATGCCCTATTACCTGCTGGACGAGAAGAGCCCCCTGCCCATGGCCTTTGAGTACGTGGGCTGGGGACCCGCCAAATACGTGGTAGCAGTGGGGTCCCTGTGCGCCCTGTCGACCAGGTGAGAGGCGATTGTATGCACCCCCCCCCCTCCTCCCCGTTCTGTGGCTCTGCCCCACCACACCATCTCACCATGTTTAAAGTGCAGGAGTGCATCTCAAATTAAGCGCCACAACAAACCACTTTTCTCAATCAATTTCTGCATTGTGACGCAAGTTCAGCAACATGCGTTTTTTTTAAACTATTAAAATACGTGACTTTTTTTTGATGCCACTCCTAAACCACAGAATAAATTATTGCTATTTTGTATTAATTTATTTCAGCCTATATCTGATATGTGATGTACTGACAGATTTCCCATATTCTTTGTTTCTGATTATATGAAAGGGTGTCTCAGGTGTTAATATTAACGTGATGGAGTGATTTCCATTACTGTATGCATGGACTACGGGACTGGATCTCTTTTTAAAGAAAACACAAATATCTCCATTCACAGGCTTTCGTTTTTTGGTATATTAGTTTCTCTTGCGGCATCACACTCCTTTCTGCAGTGTCTAATTAGCCATACGCCAGTGGTTGTGCTAGCAGCTCTGTTGCTGAAACGCACGGCTAACCACAATTGACCTCATTTCCATTGGCGTAGGTGCCCGGGGAACAGAAGGCACAGTTTAATAACATTTAGTTCATTTCATATTGGAGTCGATTCACATTGGAGTCACAATGAAGTCAATTTCCTGGTGGTTCCCCTCGACGTCGGTCTCGTCTGGGCCTCCAGGCTATTTTTTGTAGGAGCGATCATTAATCCCTTTTTATTTAAAAGGAAATGGAGTGATTACATAGTCGCATTTATAGACAGTTTTCCTTAAAAATTTTTAAAAAAAAAGGCCATTATTAACCCCTTGCGGGGGGCTGGGCCGTAAATTTAACTGCCGCTTCAAAGGGTGAGCCTGGCAGAACTGCCAGAAAAGGAAAGCCTGGTTTTGCCCTGTGATGGTGTGTGTACCTGTGGTGTAGTGACTGTGGGTGCGGGCTGCTAACGTGTGTGATGTGCATGTCTCTGCTCTTTATACAGTCTGCTTGGCTCCATATTCCCCATGCCCCGGGTAATCTATGCTATGGCAGAGGACGGGGTGCTTTTCAAAGTGTTAGCCCGAATCAATCCTAAGACCAAGACCCCACTAATTGCCACAATGACCTCTGGGATAGTCGCAGGTGAGGCCGTGAGGAAACGATAACAGATGTCCATGTCAAATGTTCACCTGGCAACTTTGAGACACTGAACGCAGAAGCCAGAAGAGACCCGTTAAGTTTCCCGCGGCGTTTTGCAATGCAGTAATAACGTTACGATCATCCTAATGCGATGTTCGCTTTTCTGCTGTCGAACAGCTTCACATTTTTTTGTCCCCTCCCGCTAACTGCTCTCTGAGCTGCGCTTTTAGGGTCTCCCGGTTGCCACGGTGCTGCAGAAATGTCTGTGTTTGAACCCTGACTTTTTGGTTCTAGCCTTCTGGGTTCCATGTTCCCTCTGCCCCGCATAATGTTTGCCATGGCTCGGGACGGGTTACTGTTCACCTTTCTTTCCAAACTGAGTAAGCGGCAGTCGCCGGCGGCTGCCACCATGGCGGCGGGCACCATAGCGGGTAAGCTCCGGAGGGGAGGCCCCCCCCCCCCCCACACCCCCCGTACCCCCTGCTTGCGTGTCCGTGGACGGAAGAGGCCGAATGCGTGCGTGGGATGATCGGGGAGCGGCTGCACGTCATTGGTGGAGGTGGCTGAGCCAATCGAGGCTTGGGGCGTGTTGGTGGAGGTGGCTGAGCCAATCAGAGGCTTGGGGCGTGTTGGTGGAGGTGGCTGAGCCAATCAAAGCTTGGGGTGTGCAAGCTGCTTGGCTTGGCTTGGCTTGATCATCGCTATTGCAGGGGTGCACAACAAGGGCCGATCCGTTTCAGGATTTTGTGCCAACTTCTGGTTCTTAATTATCCAATTAACTCATACAAATGTCAGATCAAGATATGATTGAGTGCCAGCTACAGCCGCAGACTGCGAGTGTATCCTAAAGATTCTACTGTCCTCAAGTACAGGAGTAAACCAGTGTCGTTTATAGAGCTGTCAGAAAACTGAAACTGAGGTAATTGGTCGGAACAAAAGCCAGCACGCAGATCGGCCTTCGAGGACCGGAGTTGTGCACCCCTGCCCTATTCCAATCTTATACACAAGCTTGATCAGATTTTAGAGAACTGAAACTGCACCATTACGGAGGATAGAACACAACTGCATTTCACGCTTCACTGGTCAAAGGTGAATTATTTGTTTGATTAGCGGGACATTTTTATCCAAGGCCACAGATAAATGCTTAACTGTAATTCACTTGGCCAGTGATATTTTTTTTTACATCAAAGACGTGAGTTCCTTGTACAAAAGCAGTGTTACTTCCAGGTTCTGGAACCATGTTTCTCGGGGGTCTGGGGTTCAAAACTCCTGGTCCTGAAGGTGACCTATTGTCTATTTCCTGCTCCAGCCATTGGCTAGGCACATAACCAATGACACTACAGCACTTAGACATTATTTGATATAGTGTTTTAATGATCTTTGCGCTAACATTCATAACATGACTGGGGATCCACGTATTTAATTGTTGTATGCTTGCCAGTAATCTTTTTGTGGTTGGGCCTGTTCCTATTGGTTCTCTGTTCCGATTGGTTCTTCTTTTCTCAGTTATGTGGTTTGATGTCATGTGATGTGATCCGTGGATGCTTGGTTGACTGAGACGTGTTTAAGGTGGACATCTGTGCTGGGAGAGGTGGTGGAGGACCGCACTGACCGCCCTTGTGTTGTATGCTGTCCCCATTACAGCGGTCATGGCCTTCCTGTTTGACCTCAAAGCCCTGGTGGATATGATGTCCATCGGAACTCTTCTGGCCTACTCCCTGGTGGCTGCGTGTGTCCTCATTCTGAGGTGAGTCAGGACGGGGGGATGGGTCCTCTCCTATGGGATCAAATTAGGGTCAATAAGATTTTGCACTTGCAAAAAAGTTTTGTACTCACAGGTATAATTTGCACGTCTGTAAAAAAGTTTTGTGCTTGTGTAAACAAGTTTTGTAGCTGTAAAAATATGTTGTGCCTGTGTAAAAAAGTTTTGTAGCTGTAAAAATATTTTGTGCCTGTGTAAAACAGTTTTGTAGCTGTAAAAATATTTTGTGCATGTGTAAAAAAGTTTTGTAGCTGTAAAAATATTTTGTGCCTGTGTAAAAGTTTTGTAGCTGTAAAAATATTTTGTGCATGTGTAAAAAAGTGTTGTACTCACAGATATAATTTGCATGTGTGTAAAAAAGTTTTGCAGCTGTAAAAATAATTTGTGCATGTGCAAGCATTTCTTCAACGGACACACAAATTTCCTACCTTCCCGTGTGACATTGACGTTACGAGGTTGCAACACTGAAGTTACAAGTTTACAACACTCAAGTTACGAGTACGAATTTTGACCCTACTTTTACGCCTGAGCTGAATAGCCAATCAGCAGGTTGCATATTGACTCGCTGTGCCCACCTACCATCCAATCAAGGCAATGGACTGGTCAGTGCAGGAGTTAACTAACTCCACAAGATGACAGTGAATGCATCATCTTGGACCCCAGAAGAACTAGAAGGAAACAGCAACATGGAGGAGCGTGGCAGCACACAGGTGGGTTAATATCGTATGAAAAGTTTTATATCATAGTTAACGTTAGATATATCAAGACAGCTTTGCGTCCATTCCACTTAATTTGCATTATTTATTCTCTGTGTTCGTTGCTAACGTTTTAGCTAACGTTGTCATAAAATTAGCAACGAGCACAGAGAATAAATAATGCAAATTAAGTGGAATGGACGCAAAGCTGTCTTGATATATCTAACGTTAACTATGATATAAAACTTTTCATACGATATTAACCCACCTGTGTGCTGCCATGCTCCTCCATGTTGCTGTTTCCTTCTAGTTCTTCTGGGGTCTAAGATGATGCATTCACTGTCATCTTGTGGAGTTAGTTAACTCCTGCAATGACCAGTCCGTTGCCTTGATTGGATGGTAGGTGGGCACAGCAAGTCAATATGCAACCTGCTGATTGGCTATTCAGCTCAGGCGTAAAAGTACGGTCAAAATTCGTACTCGTAACTTGAGTGTTGTAAACTCGTAACTTCAGTGTTGCAACCTCGTAACGTCAATGTCACACAGGAAGGTAGGAAATTTGTGTGTCCATCGAAGAAATGCTTGCACATGCACAAATTATTTTTACAGCTGCAAAACTTTTTTACACACATGCAAATTATATCTGTGAGTACAACACTTTTTACACAAGCACAAAATATTTTTACAGCTACAAAACTTTTTTACAGACATGCAAATTATATCTGTGAGTACAACACTTTTTTACACATGCACAACATATTTTTACAGCTACAAAACTTGTTTACACAAGCACAAAACTTTTTTACAGACGTGCAAATTATACCTGTGAGTACAAAACTTTTTTGCAAGTGCAAAATCTTATTGACCCTAATTTGATCCCATACTCTCCGCTCTGATTGGGTAATCGCGTGTGTCGCGCGTGTCAGTGTCGGAAACGGACACGCTCTCGTGCACGGGGGTGTTCTTGTCCAGTCGCTCGGCGTAAATGACCAGACATGACCATCATCCACCTCTCTGAACAAGATGTCAGTGCAGGCTGAGTACATGAATTAATCGGGAATATCCGAGTCCAGAAATCCCCGATCACAGATGTGACCCGGGAGTATGCAGACGTTGGAAATACAAGTGTTGACATGGGAAACTAGTGCTCACGACCGACACACCCCAAATTCCACTGAAATTTAACAGGTTGGATGTCTTCTTCTCATGCAGTGTAAATATCCTTATACTACAGAGGCAGTGTGTGTCCTGTTTATGAAATTAGACCAATGATGCAATCCTTTTGAATAAAGGCATTGTATGCATCCCAGTGGCCTTGAGTCCATGGTGATACTGGTTTCACCTTATTTTGCATAGAGAGCGTAGACATCTTCGGATTTGGGGTTTCCCCAGAACAGAGACTAGGTTATTATATTCTCAAAAACTTCCCCAAAAAAATGTTGAGAATGTGGAGCATGTTGACTAAGAAAAGGACAACACAGCTCTATGTGAGGGCTATTGAATGGTGTTAAATATCCTTGGTAAATCACATTTTTAAGAGGTTTTAGAAGCTTTTTTTAGTCTGTAGTGGATGATTGTGGACGATGGAAAAAGCGAGATGTGGTACAGGTGATCAACAAGTGTGTGCCTTGGAATGCCACTATTAACCCCAAACAAAGTCATACTGTTTCTCAGGTTTATTTATTCCTAAAATTGTCGGACTGATTCCAGTACCCAGTTGACTTTACCTGAAAGAGCTGCACGCCCCCTAGTGGCTTTAACTAGTATATGGTAGATAGTGTCTATTACTATCTTCATTGAGCACTTACTGACAGCTTTTTGGGATACAAAAAAAGAATGAGAACTTTTATTTTTATTTTTTCAGTTGTCATTCAGTTTCAAAGTAATTTGTTTCTTGTTCTTGTGTAACACAGTTGGAAACCTTTAGCTTCAGCTTTATGATATATATTTTTTATTGCATTATTACTTCTTTATCCTGGCCATTGCATTAGCCTACATTGCATGCACTGGGCAGGTATTTTAACCCATTCTAACTCAAAATGAGGTAGACCTCAGTGTTCAATCAACTGGAAAGGTTTACCTTGCGCTTTGTTTGGCCTTTTTGGCTCTCCAATGTAACAAGTAGGAAACATACGGAGGTCCGCACTCTTAAATGAGTGAAAGATCATTTAAATTAATAGAATTTATTGACGGACATTTGTTCGGCTAATCCCATTCTCAACGTCATTAGCTACCCGTTACCCTCAGAACTACAACACTGCAGTAGTAAGCCTAGCCTACCAAAGAGAAACACGGTTGACATGCTTAACCAGTAGCCTAACTGTGTGAAGTAGCTGATCAAACCAACGGTTAGCATTTAACTAAGCTATAGGGTAAATCGGAACCATTGTGTGAAATGCGATTTGACGGGTATTATTACTTTATGTCCCGCGGCAGGTATCAGCCAGACTTCATCCACGACAAGCCCAGTATTAACGGGGAGAAGGACGCCCTGCCTTCAGAGGAGGGGGAGTCCGAGCCGACCGAGTCCGAATCGCAAATCGGCATGCTGAAGGCCGAGGGGCTAACCCTGCAGAGCGTCTTCCATCCCCCCGCCATGCCCACCGAGCAATCCTCCTCCGTGGTCACCGCCGCCGTCTCCGTGATAGGTCTGCATCGCCTCGCCGGCTGAGCACAGTAGAAACAGTGCTGTATTTAAATTCCCACGGGAAACACCAGAGCTCCTATGAACCTGTGCATGAATAATATAAGTTACATGCAAATGTTGGACGCATGTATGGAACTTTATGTCGTAAATCATGAATGTTTGTGTTCTCTCTCCTAACCCTAATTGACATTGCCTGTAAGGGGATGAAGTCAGTAATGCTATATTTTGGAACTTTACAGACAATAAAATACAAAGTATAAAAATTCAGAGTAAATTCAAATAAACAAATAAGGCAAATGCAGGTACATCGTAATAATACAGTCCAGTACATGGAGCTATGTCAGTGTTCTGTCTCTCATTGCTGTATGTAATAGATTCTTTGGATGAGCTGTGTACCGGTAAGAGTTAAATGTTGATGAGCTGTTGGTCTCTCTCTCTCTGCAGTGCTGGTGGTCTGTGTGGTTAGCTCACTCACCACATATAAAGGACAGGCCATTCTGGACCTGGAGCCCTGGATCATCAGCCTGTTGTCAGTAGCCATCGTCATCTTCATCTTCTGCGTCTTCATCGTGGGCAAGCAGCCTCAGACACGGAAGAAGGTCTCCTTTATGGTGCGTAGGCCAGTCGCAGCCAGAACGGGACAGAGCCGTTCACTTTTCCCCTCACATGCAGAAATGGTGGTGTACATTTAGGGTGTTAAATGTACACCAGCAGTGTTAAAGTTACACCGGGATTTTTGCTGTGCTCCTAAAAAAAAAAAGCCCGTTCTTACCCTTTAAAGCTTACTGAATGCTGTTTTAAAATCATATTTTACCCTGAGGCAGCGTATGTCAATGTTGGCTAAGATCTTTAAGATGATGTTTTGCACTGTAAGAGGAGAACGGTTTAACAGAACGTGATCTCTATACCGGCCTAATTTCACATGCTCTGTACGTCGCACAGTTCTAGGTTTGAGATTATTTCAAATCTGAGCCGAGTGTCATAAATGAATGGATTCAGTGTCGAGATCCCCTCAGTGTAACTGCAGACTCTGTCCTGAGAATTCGATGTTCCTGTCCTTAGGTGCCTCTGTTGCCGTTCCTGCCCATCCTCAGTATATTTGTCAATGTGTACCTGATGGTCCAACTGAGTGGTGACACCTGGATCCGATTCTCCCTCTGGATGGCTGTGGGTGGGTGCTTTTCTATGTGTTAATGCTCCATGGTGACACATCTACTGTCAGCATCCTGCAGTTCTGGGATCAGTTAGTGTAGCTCTCAGGGGCGTTTCTAGACTGCTTTCATTGGGGGGGGGGGGCATGAAGAGATGTTGGTGGGGCACAAAGTAGCGGGGGGTCTTGGGGTCATCCCTCAGAAAAATTTGAGCCTTTTAAAACTCATTTCCTGCATTTCTACACAACCTCACGCAGGGCATTTTCTCAAATAAAATGTTTAATTTATGAACATTTTGAAGATTTTTTTTTTCCAAAGCCCTAGATGAGATTTGAGATGCTTTCATATAAAGTTAAAGCGTAAGCTAATCAGTATCTTAGTGGATAAGATCATTTTATTACATTTTAAACCCACCTCCACCCCCCCCCCCCCTCATCTTATAGGAGGACAACTTTATTTATGCCCAATAATACCAAATCATTATCTTATCTTATATGGAAACAAGTAGGCTATATTAAAGATGAGCTATATTCCTTCATCATTTCAGTCTCTGTGCTATTTTTGATTTACATGTGAAACTAAGGTACTGTAATTGGCTCATCATTTCATTTATATACAGTATATGTATATATATATATATAGATATATATAAAATAATTTTTTAATATATTTTATGCCTGTGACGCCGGGGGGCTTGCCTCTGTTGACGCCTGCCGTTTCGCCGTGAGAGTGATAGAGAACGTAAGAGAGAGAGAGAGACAGATATGATGGTGTATTTTAATATATCTGAAGTATTCCAAAGTTTGAGGAAAGTAGGGCTGGCTAGCCAACACCCAGCAGTAGGCTAGCTAACACACACACACATACACACACAGGCACGCACACACACGTGCAGCCAGCTAATGCAATGCTGCAGCTGTTTTGCAGAATTGCAGCTATAACAACAAGGCTAGATGCACCATGTAATCAATCTATTTAAAATCAAATCTCACAGACGGCATTAGCATTTCTTTTTCATATATTATCCAATTATACAGCTGGATATATACTGAAGCGATTCAGGTTAAGTACCTTGCTCAAGGGTACAACGGCAGTGTCCTACCTGGGAATCGAACCTGCAACCTTTCAGTTACAAGGCTAGTTCCTTAACCATTATACTACACTGCCGCCCCTGTGAGTGGGCTGTGAGTCAGCCTACGGCATACAACACACAGTCTCCTTGAAAACGATGATTTAGCAGTTATAGTATATATTAAGTGCTGTGTAAAAATGTGAATGTTTAAACATCTGTCGGGCTCATATCTGATTGGTGGATGTATTCATGTATTGTGGGCGGGGCTCTCCAGACTTTGCTAGTCGTGTAACATCCCGCTCTGACATCCACAGGGTTCCTCATCTATTTCGGCTACGGCATGTGGCACAGCGTGGAGCGCCAGAGGCATCGGCAACGCCAGGCGTCCGTCTGCAGCCCCGCCCACGAGAAGGGCAAGGAGGCGGGCCGCGCCAGCGAGGAGAGCCAGCGCTTCCTCCCCCCAGAGAAGACCAGCGAGTGCTAGCGGAGCGCTGCAGTGTACGTGCCCTGGCCCTGGTCACATGGTTACCCGGACAGATAAGGACGCTCGCAAGCACACGGCAGTACTCCCATTTCCCAGTCCAGCCCAACAGGCCAATCAGAGCCCCTCGCGTAAGCGCACAAATACGGCACTCTGGCAAGACCGTATTTGGTGTCTCTTTGGGTTTCTCAAGAAAGGCCACGTGGCCGAAGTTCTCCTGGTCAATGAAGCTGTGGTCCATTGTCGATGTGCTTGCAGGAATAAACAGACACTCATGTAGCGCATCCCAGGCTAACACGCGTAAGGAGAATTTACAGTGCAACCCCCTTGTAAGAATAGCATCCATCCTGTACGATTTCATTATTCCTGTAGTGTTTGAAGCCGAGTGTTCATTTTTGTAAAGTGTAATAATACAATATTGGCTAGTTTTATGATCATAATATCTGTGAAAAAAAGTCTTTTAACACAAAAAAAGCTAAAAAGCTTTTAACACAGCTAACACAGCTTTTAAGGAAATGCAGTAGGAGCAATATGATATAATATAGTAATGTACTGCGAAACAATCTTTCATGAGTTTTTAAGGCATGATCAGTTATAGCAAAGCAACCACAATGTGACGCTGCATCAGAACATAGGTGGAATATATCGGCCACAAGGGGGCGCATTCCACCCAGACGTGTATTACAATTATTAGAAAATGCATTTCTCAATGCATGGCCAAAATTATGCTCCTTTTTGACTGAACTCTTTGAAATGAATCGTCTTACTGGCTTTTTCTGACGTGGCAGCATTCACATAAAGTTACGTTTCAAACTACTAGTGCTAATTTGTTATACTGAAAAAAAAAGAAGTAATCCTGGTTATTTCGTGATCTATGCTTACAAATGGGTTACACTGTATTTCCTTGTTCGAATGTATAGAAAAGAGAGAAGGGCTCTTTGTACAGTATTTGTGCAATGTTTCTGCCTTGAATTCCTTCATGCCTTGTTGTACCATACTGTATTTAGTCTTTGAATATGCTAATTAAAACATGGTAGGTGTACTGTCTCATGAAAACACCTGTGTTTAAGATTTGAATAACCGAGTCAATTTGTATTTTACTATTATGTAAATTCAATCATAGGAAAAAAGCTTTGTTTGGAATGATTACACGCGCAGTGGTTTTAAGTTTATTACTGAAGTCTGTAATCATACTTTTTACTGACAGGTTCATTTCCAACATACACTGCCCGGCCAAAAAAAAAGTCGCCATTGCACCCGTCATGCATAGTGCCCACTGTACAAGCCTCTGGAGGCAGTGTTATGATCTGGGGTTGCTTCAGTTGGTCAGGTCTAGGCTCAGCAACATTATGCAGCAATAAAATGAAGTCAGCAAAGTACCTGAATGTACTGAATGACCAGGTTATCCCATCAATGGGCATATGCCAGGATGACAATGCCAAGATTCATCGGGCTCAAATTGTGAAAGAGTGGTTCAGGGAGCATGAGGAATCATTTTCGCACATGAATTAGCCACCAGATTCCTGACCTTAAAGGATAACTATTTGCGGTCTGTCTTCCATGAACCTGACACATTGAGTCCATATTTTCGCTGATCGGTCCAGTATTGAGCTCGCTATAGATTTCCTGTAGGCTCTCACTTGGCTACAATAGAAGTCAACGGGGCAATTGTAAATGTTATGGAAAAACAACGATAAATGTGCTTTCATGTACGATAAATGAGACGGGAAGCTCAGGGTGTATTGTTACCCGGTCTCAGTATGCTCTCCTGTGAAATGTATCTCAATCCGAACATTTTTTACGTGCTTGGCATGGCTTGGAAGTAAGCATTTCTCTGTTGCTTGTTTTCGCTGCTCCCGCGGAGTACTATGTGTCGGGGGTGGGGGAGCGGGAAGGTGTGCCGGCCGTTTACGAAACTATCTGTGAGCAGTCTGCGTTTGTTTACCTGCAGCAACGTAGGCTACAATTTGCACAAAAAAACTTGGATGATGGATTACTATAATGATTACGAAGACGAAGAATTCGATTTTGACGTTGACGTTACTGGCTACAGATTTGAGCCAGAATGCACAGACACGGAACTACAAGAGATGGATGATAAAAGCAAGAGAAGAGAGAGAGGCTGAAGTTGCGCAGGTAATGTTATCCGAAGTCGCTGCCGAGGCTAGACCAAGAATTTCGGGGGACTTTTGGTGTTCTTGCAAGAGGTGCAAATGATGATTACAAACACTGCGTTACAAATAGTTCTGCTGTAGGCTACTAGCTAGTAAACTCCAACGGGAGGTCAGGATTTGTGATCAACTGCTTTTCAAGCGGCCCGCCCCTCTCTACAACGTAGCTAGACTGCGGAAGTTTACAGTGCGAGGTAGTGCGGTCGGAGAAATAGTTCTGTTTCAAATGGAACTGTTGTTTCAACGTTCGGTTTGCGTTTGCGATAGCCTACATTTCACAGGAGAGCATACCGAGACCGTAAGAATACACACTGAGCTATAAAAGCACATTTATCGTTGTTTTTCCATAACATTTACAATTGCCCCGTTGACTTCTATTGTAGCCCAGTGAGAGCCTACAGGAAATCTGTAGCGAGCTCAATACTGGACCGATCAGCGAAAATATGGACTCAATGTGTCAGGTTCATGGAAGACAGACCGCAAATAGGGTCCAAGGTCCAAAATAGCGAACTTATCCTTTAATCCCATTGAAAGTCTTTGGGATGTGCTGGAGAACACTTTATGGAGTGGTTCGACTCTCCCGTCGTCAATACAAGATCTCAGCCAAAAACTTATGCTACTCTGGATGGAAATAAATGTTGTGACATTGCATAAGGTTGTCGAAACAATGCCACAACAAATGCGCGCCGTAATCAAAGCTAAAGGCGTTCCAACGAAATATTAGAGTGTGCGACTTTTTTTTTGGCTGGGCAGTGTAAATTCTTATGAACAATGGATTTAAAAAAATATTTTATATGTAACAATGTGCTACATTGTGCTAACTTGAATTTTACCAGTAAGCTAAACTATGGCTATTCCTGTCAGAGAACCACCATTCTTAATCAGGGCTATTACCATCAAGTCAATTACATTGTCACTCTGTCGCACTCTGTCTTTTGAGAATTCATGGAAGTTCCAGTCAGCAATAGTTTTTATTTTATTTTTTTGCTTATTATATTTCACTTTAATGTAAAACCCCTTATAAATTACAGGGTCATCACTGAATGTTAGTCTTATATTGACTGTATGTGTATCGTGTATTTGCTTGTATCTCATATTAGTGACAACAGCACTGACATACGTATATTGCAAAAAGGCCCTCCTAATATTTCAAATCATAGCATTCATTTGCTAAACAGGGGAGCTAGAACTGTGAAACTTTACATTAGTGTTACATGTTGAATGTTGAAAGAAAATGCCATTTTAGACTTTATATATAAAACTATGCTTAATGGCTCTTTTTAATAATCTCCATTTTCAAGGATACCTGCCCTAAGTGGCTTAACTGACATTATACAATTATGTTACTAATTTGTATTTTAAAGCTATACATACGACTTGCTTTGTTGTTCAGGGTACTTTCCCCATTTTTAAAAAAATCTTTAAACAAAAGTATTATATATACATGTATGCAGTATGTGTTATTGTGTTTGTCATTGTCACATTTGTAACAATGTTACCATTTATTTCAATTTTTTTTAACGTTAGCACAATTGGGAGTCAACAAAATCTGTGTAAGTCCAGTATTTTGACGGCAAATGAGTCACAGTCCTCTCTGTTGCTTTGATCATGTATAGCTATGCCAGTTTATTTATAGCTATAGCTACGTATGTAGTACGCGTGCTGTAAAGACTTCCAAGGTTGTGCAAAGGTTTGACAATCCTCTTAATGCAGTTTGAAGTGGAGCATCCCTAGTCCAGCCTTCCAGTATTACATTCCCAGTGTGGACAATACTCAATGTCCAGAGTGAATACTGCTAGAGTAACATACTTGTTTGTCTTGTACTACTGTAAAAAAAAAAAAAAAAAAAAACATGAAACAATTTTGCAGCTTTGCTACAATTTTAGTGTTTGGTAATTATGTTGAGGCAATGAGACTTTCTTGGAAGCTTTCATTGCAATGTTTTAATATCCGGGACCTTCTCCCTACAAACACTTGTGAGACGCTTTCATATTGGACGTGCCCGTGTCACGATATAGTCAGCAGCCATGAGGGGGCGCCAAAGATGAAGTGTACGTCTCTGTTTTTTTTTTAACATTGACAGAAAGAGTATGCTTCTCTGTTGAAATGTAAATTTTTTGTTAATTGAAACCAATTTACAATGTCACTGTTGTTAATTACATTTTTGATACACCCACATTTCCAAACTGAAAGTATGATTTTGCAGTGCCTTTGGCATGGTTTTTTATAAAGCTGTGTGCCTTAAGTTTTATGCATTCTGTGGTGCATGTGGCCTACTCTGCTGTACTGGCTCCTGGTCTTGTAAACTCTTCATGTTTGTGCTTTTGGTTGAAGCACAATTCCACATTTAATATTGTCATTGCCAGCATAATAGCTTGTTATAGCCATACAGTGAAAAATGTCAATCTAATTTATGGACATATATTCACACCATTTTACTTCTTTGGCAGTCATTGACACGTGTGCCGAGACACAGTTGATATTTTTGAATGTCTGTGAAATCAGGTTCAGAGGCAGTCACTGTCAGTGCTTAGGGAATGCAGCGATGGGCCATTTGGTACCATTAATCTGGATGTATTGGAACAAACGCTAGGAGATTCCTCAGGTCCGGCCCGGGACCATGAATAACAGACATGCTGTAGATATTGTTCTCTACAAAGTATTCCCTTAAACACATCATTGTCTATAATGTAACGGGACGTAGAATGTCATAGTTTTCCTACTGTTTTGTACTAACTACACTGAAAATAAATGTATTTTTCAAAATATGAGGGTCCATTTCCTCTTTTCTGGGTACATTTTATTTTTATGAAGGTCAAAGGTCGTCAGTGTTTCTGGCACCTCAAGGCAATACGGCTGCAGGTTTCTTTAACAGCCAGAAACCAGGATGGTCTGACCAAGCATTTTAATTATGGCAGGAATACAGAGGATTTGTTTGTCATTCAGGATCATGGGTTGGATTTATCCCAACCTCCCAACATTATTAATGTAAATTAATCTTAGGCAGTCCAATATCTGTGATGTTTACTGATGGAGTACCCAGAATAAGGGCCTGATTTACAAAGACCTTTAGCATGTGCTAAACCTGTTAGCACATACAAAACTAATAACACAACCAAGAATTGGTGCAGAACAAATACCATGGCATGCTAAAGGTCTTAGTACATCAGGCCCTGTGTATTTTACCTGTCACCTGATTCCTTGACGATTGTTTTTAGGAAATTGCTGGTTTAGGACAGCAGGCGGCAGCAGAGAGCATGCATTTCCTGCTTTTCAGAGGGAGTGAGCAGAAGTTTGAGGCTGGACAGAGTTTCCCTTTTGTCGGTGCAGATGTAGCCCTTAATTTGCACTGGGCTGCTGGTACCTAGAGAACTCAGTGTCCAGACTCCGGGCGAGCTCTACAGCCCCCCACACTCCTGCACATCGCCTCCCGCACCCCTCTACGTCGTCGAGCCATGAAACTGTGGGTCGTACTCACCCTGGTCCTCCTCTGGGAGGAGGTGCAATATGGTGAGTATTATTATAACTCCCTGTCTTTGTTCTCTCCTCTCACCTCTCTCTGTAATCTTCCATGTACCTATTAGCATGTATCCTTTTCCCACTATCATTGTTAAAGGCACCGCAGTCTTATTTCAGAGGTTGACCAGGAGTAATGTGAAGTTGGAATAAAGGACGGAATGGCGTATCAGTGCTTTTGGTCAGACAGTGACCAGGGGGAGGACTTTGTTGAGTGAAGCCAAGTCAGAATATCTTCTTACATAATCGCAAAGGCAGAGAGGCAGGCGTTCTTTAAAAAAACTAAGGTAGAATATGTAAAGTTCTGTGTTCAGAGTCATTGCTTGCTCTCTTTCAAGATCTGCAGATGACATTGTGGAAATCTTGTTGCTGGAATTGCATTTAAAGGTGTTATTCTCATTCAAATGTGGTGAAATTATGGATGAAATCATATAATATGCAGATTTATCTCATTTCTCTTAAGTGCATAAGGGGTTTGACAACAAAGGTTTTGTTCTGATCAAGAAAATCTAGCTGGTGAGAGAGACCGCCTGAACCAATGACGTTTGTTTATCGAGGCATCCGAACGCGTTGGTGCGATGAGTTGATGGCCGTACAACAGGTGCTTATAATTAACCTGCTTTAGCCGGAGCGGACAAGAAGACAATTGCAGGAAAGGCACTCTTAACTTAGCGCTAGCTAGAAACGCTAATCAGATCAGAGCAGTGGAAAAAAATAAGTTATTTTCTATTGCAGGGACCTTTTCTTTTATTACTCGCCCCCATTACCAGTATGTCAGAGTTAATGGATGTGCGGTTTGAACGGCCCAGTCATACTGCATGTGAACATGTGGACTGACTGAGTTTGCCTTCTTTGCAACGTTAGCTTGCCAGTCATGAAAAAAACACATATTTCCAGGCGATAATGTTTATACAGCTGTGCAGGAGAAATATTGTCATTGCAGTTCTCCAGACATACGTGGGTATATACTGTATCTGTGCTGTGAAAACTTCACCACTCCTCTCGAAGGTGTAACACACAATATGTGTGTGAAACGATGTTAGAATGCTGGTAAATGTGAAAAGCAAAATCTACATTTTCTAAACATGTAGCACCAAATTGAATTATGTAACTTAAAACCAGCCTAAGAGTCTGAATCTGTTTCCCTGTGTTAAAAAAACACATTTCTATTACAGCTTACAGATTGAAGTGATCATGGATTTGGAACATTATGATTCACAATTTCCCTGGCCTTCCTGAGAGTGCACATTTGTAAGAGATTTTTTTTTGCCCAAGTATGAAGTATGAGAAAACACACACACACACACACACAGAGACAGGATTTGTGTGAAAATACTTTGTGCGAGTCCTGGCACAGAGCAATATGAAAGTTCAGTTGTGAGAATCTCTGTGTCTCCGTGCTAGCACATGGTTTATTCCAGCAGTAGAGCTCACAGAAGCCTGGGCTGGTGGGGGGGGGGGGGGGGGTGGGGGGTGGGGGGGGGGGGGGGGGGGTTCAGAGTGTTTCCTGCTTGCCTTGGACGAGAGCAGCTGGCATTATGAGAGACAGCCTGGTGAGTGTGTGTTTGTGATATCTGGCAGGTGTGTGTTTGTGATATATGGTGAGCGTGTGTTTGTGATATCTGGCGAGTGTGTGTGTGTGTGTGTGTGTGTGTGTGTGATATCTAGTGAGTGTGTGTGTGTGTGTGTGTGTGTGTGATATTTAGCGAGTGTGTGTTTGTGATACCTGGTGAGTGTGTGTGTGTGTGTGTGTGTGTGTGATATCTAGCGAGTGTGTGTTTGTGATACCTGGCGAGTGTGTGTGTGTGTGTGTGTGTGTGATATCTAGTGAGTGTGTGTTTGTGATACCTGGCGAGTGTGTGTGTGTGTGTGTGTGATATCTAGCGAGTTTGTGATACCTGGTGAGTGTGTGTGTGTGTGTGTGTGTATGTGATATCTAGCGAGTGTGTGTTTGTGATACTTGGTGAGTGTGTGTGTGTGATACTTGGCGAGTGTGTGTGATATCTAGCGAGTGTGTGTTTGTGATATCTAGCGAGTGTGTGTGTGTGTGTGTGTGTTTGTGATACAGAACGAGTGTGTGTGTGTGTGTTTGTGGGCGAGTGTGTGTTTGTGATACCTCTCTGGACTCACTGCCCTCCCCTCTCATAGGCCACAGCCAGCAGATCAAGCGCAGGAAGGAGGCGGGCGAGAACCGCATCAGGCCCGGCAACAAGCGGGTCAAGGTCCGCTTTCCCAAACTCAAGGAGAAAGAGGCGGTGGGGAAAGGCCAGTCGCTCCTGACGCAGGTCCTGGATAAAGGCCGCTTCCTCCGGCTGGTGGATTCCCTGACCCTGACCGCAGGGAAGGACCTGGAGCTACGCTGCAAGGGCACGCGCATCGAGTGGGCCTACCCCTCGTACCTCAGCACCTACAAGGACTCCCGCCTCAGGTATCACACACAGAGAGCAACTCTACTACAATATTACTTCAACTATCAAATAAAAACTATTTTACTCGATTATTGCCTCAGGTATCACACACAGAGAGTAACTCTACTACGATATATTACTTCAGCTATCAAATAAAAACAATTTTACTCGATTATTGCCTCAGGTATCACACACAGAGAGTAACTCTACTACGATATTACTTCAGCTATCAAATAAAAACTATTTTACTCGATTATTGCCTCAGGTATCACACACAGAGAGTAACTCTACTACAATATTACTTCAGCTATCAAATAAAAACTATTTTACTCGATTATTGCCTCAGGTATCACACACAGAGAGTAACTCTACTACAATATTACTTCAGCTATCAAATAAAAACTATTTTACTCGATTATTGCCTCAGGTATCACACACAGAGAGTAACTCTACTACAATATTACTGCTATCAAATACAAACTATTTTACTCGATTGTTGCCTCAGGTATCACACACAGAGAGTAACTCTACTACAGTATTACTTCAGCTATCAAATACAAACTATTTTACTCGATTATTGCCTCAGGTATCACACACAGAGAGTAACTCTACTACAATATTACTGCTATCAAATACAAACTATTTTACTCGATTGTTGCCTCAGGTATCACACACAGAGAGTAACTCTACTACAGTATTACTTCAGCTATCAAATACAAACTATTTTACTCGATTATTGCCTCAGGTATCACACACAGGGAGTAACTCTACTACAATATTACTTCAGCTATCAAATAAAAACTATTTTACTCGATTATTGCCTCAGGTATCACACACAGAGAGTAACTCTACTACAATATTACTTCAGCTATCAAATAAAAACTATTTTACTCGATTATTGCCTCAGGTATCACACACAGAGAGTAACTCTACTACAATATTACTTCAGCTATCAAATAAAAACTATTTTACTCGATTATTGCCTCAGGTATCACACACAGAGAGTAACTCTACTACAATATTACTGCTATCAAATAAAAACTATTTTACTCGATTATTGCCTCAGGTATCACACACAGAGAGTAACTCTACTACAATGATACTTCAGCTATCAAATACAAACTATTTTACTCGATTATTGCCTCAGGTATCACACACAGAGAGTAACTCTACTACACTATTACTTCAGCTATCAAATACAAACTATTTTACTCAATTATTGCCTCAGGTATCACACACAGAGAGTAACTCTACTACAATGTTACTTCAGCTATCAAATAAAAACTATTTTACTCGATTATTGCCTCAGGTATCACACACAGAGAGTAACTCTACTACAATATTACTGCTATCAAATACAAACTATTTTACTCGATTATTGCCTCAGGTATCACACACAGAGAGTAACTCTACTACAATATTACTTCAGCTATCAAATACAAACTATTTTAATCGATTATTGCCTCAGGTATCACACACAGAGAGTAACTCTACTACAATATTACTTCAGCTATCAAATACAAACTATTTTACTCAATTATTGCCTCAGGTATCACACACAGAGAGTAACTCTACTACAATATTACTTCAGCTATCAAATAAAAACTATTTTACTCAATTATTGCCTCAGGTATCACACACAGAGAGTAACTCTACTACAATATTACTGCTATCAAATAAAAACTATTTTACTCGATTATTGCCTCAGGTATCACACACAGAGAGTAACTCTACTACAATATTACTGCTATCAAATAAAAACTATTTTACTCGATTATTGCCTCAGGTATCACACACAGAGAGTAACTCTACTACAATATTACTTCAGCTATCAAATACAAACTATTTTACTCGATTATTGCCTCAGGTATCACACACAGAGAGTAACTCTACTACAATATTACTTCAGCTATCAAATACAAACTATTTTACTCAATTATTGCCTCAGGTATCACACACAGAGAGTAACTCTACTACAATATTATTGCTATCAAATAAAAACAATTTTACTCGATTATTGCCTCAGGTATCACACACAGAGAGTAACTCTACTACAATATTACTGCTATCAAATAAAAACTATTTTACTCGATTATTGCCTCAGGTATCACACACAGAGAGTAACTCTACTACAATATTACTTCAGCTATCAAATACAAACTATTTTACTCGATTATTGCCTCAGGTATCACACACAGAGAGTAACTCTACTACAATATTACTTCAGCTATCAAATACAAACTATTTTACTCAATTATTGCCTCAGGTATCACACACAGAGAGTAACTCTACTACAATGTTACTTCAGCTATCAAATAAAAACTATTTTACTCAATTATTGCCTCAGGTATCACACACAGAGAGTAACTCTACTACAATGTTACTTCAGCTATCAAATACAAACTATTTTACTCGATTATTGCCTCAGGTATCACACACAGAGAGTAACTCTACTACAATATTACTTCAGCTATCAAATAAAAACTTTTACTCGATTATTGCCTCAGGTATCACACACAGAGAGTAACTCTACTACAATATTACTGCTATCAAATAAAAACTATTTTACTCGATTATTGCCTCAGGTATCACACACAGAGAGTAACTCTACTACAATATTACTTCAGCTATCAAATACAAACTATTTTACTCGATTATTGCCTCAGGTATCACACACAGAGAGTAACTCTACTACAATATTACTTCAGCTATCAAATACAAACTATTTTACTCAATTATTGCCTCAGGTATCACACACAGAGAGTAACTCTACTACAATGTTACTTCAGCTATCAAATAAAAACTATTTTACTCGATTATTGCCTCAGGTATCACACACAGAGAGTAACTCTACTACAATATTACTTCAGCTATCAAATAAAAACTTTTACTCGATTATTGCCTCAGGTATCACACACAGAGAGTAACTCTACTACAATATTACTGCTATCAAATACAAACTATTTTACTCGATTATTGCCTCAGGTATCACACACAGAGAGTAACTCTACTACAATATTACTTCAGCTATCAAATAAAAACTATTTTACTCAATTATTGCCTCAGGTATCACACACAGAGAGTAACTCTACTACAATATTACTTCAGCTATCAAATACAAACTATTTTACTCAATTATTGCCTCAATTATTGCCTTGGATACAAACTAGAAATTAAACAATACAATACAATACCATATAGCGTTCTCAAGAGCAAAGGGCTTCTGTTTCTCTACATAACCTATATAACATTTTCATCTGATCAAATTAATGTCAAATGTGATTTATGCAATCACCATCATCTTGTGTTATACTTGGCAGAGAGTAACTCTACTACAATATTACTTCAGCTATCAAATAAAAACTTTTACTCGATTATTGCCTCAGGTATCACACACAGAGAGTAACTCTACTACAATATTACTGCTATCAAATACAAACTATTTTACTCGATTATTGCCTCAGGTATCACACACAGAGAGTAACTCTACTACAATATTACTTCAGCTATCAAATAAAAACTATTTTACTCAATTATTGCCTCAGGTATCACACACAGAGAGTAACTCTACTACAATATTACTTCAGCTATCAAATACAAACTATTTTACTCAATTATTGCCTCAGGTATCACACACAGAGAGTAACTCTACTACAATGTTACTTCAGCTATCAAATAAAAACTATTTTACTCGATTATTGCCTCAGGTATCACACACAGAGAGTAACTCTACTACAATATTACTTCAGCTATCAAATACAAACTATTTTACTCGATTATTGCCTCAGGTATCACACACAGAGAGTAACTCTACTACAATATTACTTCAGCTATCAAATACAAACTATTTTACTCGATTATTGCCTCAGGTATCACACACAGAGAGTAACTCTACTACAATATTACTTCAGCTATCAAATAAAAACTATTTTACTCGATTATTGCCTCAGGTATCACACACAGAGAGTAACTCTACTACAATATTACTTCAGCTATCAAATACAAACTATTTTACTCAATTATTGCCTCAATTATTGCCTTGGATACAAACTAGAAATTAAACAATACAATACAATACCATATAGCGTTCTCAAGAGCAAAGGGCTTCTGTTTCTCTACATAACCTATATAACATTTTCATCTGATCAAATTAATGTCAAATGTGATTTATGCAATCACCATCATCTTGTGTTATACTTGGCAGAGAGTAACTCTACTACAATATTACTTCAGCTATCAAATAAAAACTTTTACTCGATTATTGCCTCAGGTATCACACACAGAGAGTAACTCTACTACAATATTACTGATATCAAATACAAACTATTTTACTCGATTATTGCCTCAGGTATCACACACAGAGAGTAACTCTACTACAATATTACTTCAGCTATCAAATAAAAACTATTTTACTCAATTATTGCCTCAGGTATCACACACAGAGAGTAACTCTACTACAATATTACTTCAGCTATCAAATACAAACTATTTTACTCAATTATTGCCTCAGGTATCACACACAGAGAGTAACTCTACTACAATGTTACTTCAGCTATCAAATAAAAACTATTTTACTCGATTATTGCCTCAGGTATCACACACAGAGAGTAACTCTACTACAATATTACTTCAGCTATCAAATACAAACTATTTTACTCGATTATTGCCTCAGGTATCACACACAGAGAGTAACTCTACTACAATATTACTTCAGCTATCAAATACAAACTATTTTACTCGATTATTGCCTCAGGTATCACACACAGAGAGTAACTCTACTACAATATTACTTTAGCTATCAAATAAAAACTATTTTACTCGATTATTGCCTCAGGTATCACACACAGAGAGTAACTCTACTACAATATTACTTCAGCTATCAAATAAAAACTATTTTACTCGATTATTGCCTCAGGTATCACACACAGAGAGTAACTACAACAATATTACTTCAGCTATCAAATAAAAACTATTTTACTCGATTATTGCCTCAGGTATCACACAGAGAGTAACTCTACTACAATATTACTTCAGCTATCAAATAAAAACTTTTACTCGATTATTGCCTCAGGTATCACACACAGAGAGTAACTCTACTACAATATTACTTCAGCTATCAAATAAAAACTATTTTACTCGATTATTGCCTCAGGTATCACACACAGAGAGTAACTCTACTACAATATTACTTCAGCTATCAAATAAAAACTATTTTACTCGATTATTGCCTCAGGTATCACACACAGAGAGTAACTCTACTACAATATTACTTCAGCTATCAAATAAAAACAAATTTACTCGATTATTGCCTCAGGTATTACACACAGAGAGTAACTCTACGACAATATTACTTCAGCTATCAAATAAAAACAATTTTACTCGATTATTGCCTCAGGTATCAAACATGGGGAAGAATTCTACCAAGTGTGACCTCGGGTATCAAAAAGCAGGGAGTGATTTTGCTCGATTATTTGCTCAGGTATGAAACAGAAGGAATAATTCTGCCTGAACATCACTTCAGAATTCAAACAAAGGAGTAATTCCACCTATGCATCTCCTGAGTATCAACAAAGGGAATCATTCTATTTGATTATAGCATCAGGTACCAAGAAATGGTACAGTGCACAATTGTGGATGTTGGATTGGATACAAACTAGAAATTAAACAATACAATACAATACCATATAGCGTTCTCAAGAGCAAAGGGCTTCTGTTTCTCTACATAACCTATATAACATTTTCATCTGATCAAATTAATGTCAAATGTGATTTATGCAATCACCATCATCTTGTGTTATACTTGGCTAAGAAAGCTGCATGTTTTTGTAAGAACAGCGTTTTGCAATGATTTTTGGCTTGACTGCACAATTCTGTTCAAAGGATGAAGGGCTACCAAAAATGGACAGAAGTGGATTTCCAGAGTTGTCAGTTTGTCAGTTTGTAGTTGCCACTAGAGTATCAGCATACATAGTTCTACTGCTTACCAAAACACACATTGATTTGAAAATAATCTAATTTGGGTAAAGCCTCTTTGAAGGGTGTCAGTAAAAGTGTCAGCTCTTTCAGGAGGACGTGTGTATTCATAGCGAGCGGCTAACTGTTGCCTGTCTCATGCCAGCATCAGCCAGCAGGACAAGTACAGCCAGCTCATCCTGACGTCGCCCTCTGCTGCTGACACTGGGGAGTACAGCTGCTGGGCGGTGCTCTGTGACGGCGCCGAGTGCGAGAAGGACACAGATCGCGTCTCTGCTGCGTACATCTACTTTACAGGTCAGCTCACCGCACTGGTGTCCTCCTGTATAAAATGTGCGTACGCACAAAAATGATGCGTATGCCAGTTTCCCCGCCATCGGAGTTGCCAATTCCCACAGTCTCAAAAATGTGTGTACGCATGAGTCATACTCTGCGTAAATGTGTGCATGTTTTGACATCAAGTTTGTTTTTATAAATCCCAAATCCGTGGGGAAAGTGGCGTACGCATCTTTTTTTGTACGTATGCACCGATTATACATAAGGCCCACTGTTCCCAGTGTGTTCAAGTACAAATGCAAGTTCAAGTGTATTATCCCCATTTGTATGTACAAATGTACATATTGGAATTCAGCTGACAGGAGAAGCTAGAGCACAGGTGTCCAATCTTATCCAAAAAAGGGTCGGTGTGGGTGCAGGTTTTTGTTTTAGCCCAGCACTACTGATTCAACTTAGTAACTAATCATGGTCATAGTGTGGGTTTTTTAAAAAACAAAACCTGCACCCCCACCGGCCCTTTTCAGAGAAGACTGGACACCTCTGATATACATAAACAAAAGAGAGGCAGTGACAAGAAATGTTTTAAAAGACAGATTATTGCTACCGCCATTTCTGTGAACTGGTTATACTTTCATTGTTTCTTTATGTAATTTGTTATACTGTATATCTTACACCTTTTCCAAAGAGCACCTTCAAGTTTATAATTTTTAGCATTTCAATATACAGCGATCCGTGTCATCCCAGTTAGTTGTGTTTTCATTTGCTGGTTTAAAAATATTCCTATGGTCATAGTCAGTGTCCATCACATCTCAGCCTCATATGATCACATAGGTATTACAGTTATGACAAGGTGATGACCTCACCCGGAGGCGATGACACGCGCGTGCGTCTCCCCCTCAGATAAAGAACAGTTGTTTGTGCCTTCGCCCATCCACTTTGAGATCGTCTTCATGCGTCCGGAAAAGCCGGCCATAATCCCGTGCCGGGTCACCAGTCCCCAGGCCAAGGTGTCCCTGCACCGTGAGGTACCCCCGGAGGAGGTCTCCATCGATGGGACCCAGTTCTTCTACAGCCCCGCCAAGGGCTTCATCATCCATCAGCCCAGCCCCGAGCACAAGGGCGTCTTCTACTGCAAGGCCGTCCTCAAAGACAAGCCGCAGATCTCCAACAAGTACCAGCTCCTCTACGTGGAAGGTACCCGCTGTCCGCAATACTGAATGCCAGAGCTGGAAAATACAGGTTCAGAAAGTAAAAGTCCTCCCCGGTATTTTGTTCCGAATCACCTGGATTTGATAATTAGCTCAATTCTTCAGCCAGGATGTAGAACTAATTAATAAAATCAGCTGAGTGCATGGGTGGAAGAAACACATACTTTTATTTTCTCACTCCTGGGCTTTCCAACTCCGCTGAATTCGGAAAAAGGCAGAGAAAAAACTAGCAAATTATTATTTTAAAACATTAAAGCCACCAGCTTGTTTCCGTTAAGGCAGAGACCTGCCTATACCATTGTAAATCGCCACTATAACCAACATGGCCTTATCTATGAACGTGAAGGGAATTTCAGGCTCTGTAGGGATGAAATGCATCTCATGCATGATTGGCTAGAGGTCTGAGGCAGGAGAAGGAAGAGGTGTGTTTCAGGGACTAAATAGCAAGGGGCCAGTTTACAGCTCTCAACCTCAGCACCGGATATAATGTCGCCCTCTGTTGACATCTAGATTTGCGCTCAAAAAGCCAGTTTCACCATTGGGATCCTTTCACTTTTGATAGCAAATTAAGAATACTTCCACTCATATATTGATGTTAACTCTGCGCATCAAAAATTCTTTAAAATTTGCTTATTTTTCCGTGGTCAAATATTTATTTCTTACCACACAAAGATATAATTTTTTTTTCTTATTTATTCTGGCCTACATCTTATGTTTGCGCGCTAGTCTGCAACCAATTATATGCTCATAAGGCCATCTTCACGTCACTTTCTGCGCCATCCTCATTGTAATGTAATGTAATGTAATGTACATGTGACTCCAAGGACACAACTGCGCATGTGAAATGACCGCAAAATGAAAACTTCCTGGTTCGGACGCAGTCCTCATAGGTTTCTATTGGCCTCGCTGTCTCTACATATTATATACTCTAAGCTAAATATTGGGAATGGTTTGAAAATATGTATGTGGGATTAGAACATAGAGCCATATCCAGGCTGCAGCTCGGGAGGGGGTGTGGTTTATATGGTAAGGGGCGGAGCTCTCATGATGAAACAGGTATGAAATACGAGGAAGAAGCTATACTTCATATTTCAGTTTCTTCCTTATCTTAGATTCCCTCTTTGTACTGGTTGCTGGCCATGTGGAGGAGTCAGCAGCCTTGTGTAACAGCTAAGAATGCAACACAATCAGCAGGAAGCTCATTTAGAGCACCCAGAAACCACACACATGCTGGTGATAAAGGCAGGACTGGATTTTCAGTGCTTTCAGTCAAATTGGCTGAATTTCTCCCCCCCCCCCCCCCCACAGTTCCCAGTGGCCCTCCCTCTGCCACCATCGAGGCGTCTTCCACCGTGGTGAGGGGGGGTGACAATCTCAACGTCACCTGCACGGTCCTGGGGGAGCCGGAGCAGCACGTCAACTTCACCTGGACGTATCCCGGTCAGGTGAGGGGTGGGGTGGGGTGGGGGTGTGTGGGCAGCAGTAAAATGTCAGACAGTCGAAAGGCGCTTTTCAGATTTGGATGAACTCCCTGTGGCCCTCTCTCCCACACTGAGCTCCTGGACCTTCTCCCAAGCACACCTGCTTTCCCCTGCCTTTGCTGGGCCGTCATGCTTCATCCTCCCGGCCCCAGAGCCAGGGGCCCCAGAGCCAGGGGCCCTGCGATCCAGCGGCATCCCGAGGATTCTCCCTCTCTGCCATTTTGATTTACGCGCCACGGCCGGATTTCATTTACCGGAGAAAACATTCGCTTGATTAAAACCATCTCTCAGCTTTTTTCCATGCGCGGAGGAGAAACCTCAGACCAAAGTATGCCGCAGGTCAAAGCCTCCTAACTTACCCCTGGAATTGCTGACAGAGAGTTATAAAAATGACATCTATCAAAATGATAAATGTCATTTTTCACGTATCAATGACCCCGTGTCATGTACACAGAACATCAAAGAGGACCTTTAATAGAACATCAGCATTTAAAAGCACTGAATCCTAACCTATGATTTTGGAGCGTGCAATTGAAGAGGATTCTAGCCCAAATGGATGCACTTTGCTCATCATCAAAGAGCACTCGGTATAAGACTTTAACTTAGGCCGTGTCCCAATCAGAGCCCTATCTACTGCATCCTGAGTACTGTGTACTAGCATACAGTGTACTGCTTAATGCATACCATTTAGTACGTACCGTATTCCAAAAATATCCTCCATGCTATTATCAGCAAAATGGTGGAAATAAGTATATAATTCGGGGATTTTAAGTACACTACATTTACAGAAAATTGCCTACTTAACAACTTTCTCATCCAGTATACTCAACAAGCATACTCAATAGTATGGAAGGGCGTTGATTCGGACAGAGCCTAAGCATTGAGAGGTTGCCTTACAGTGAATAATCCCCCCAGTTATACAGACTCAATCCCCTTCTTGTCCCCTCTGTCTGCAGGGTATGCGGCCCGTGAGTATATATGAGGCCTGGAGGCTGATAAACAGGGGCGTGAGCCACACTACCCGAATCTCCCAGAGCGTCATCACCGTGGAGGACGCCGAGACCATCGACTACGGGAAATATATCTGCAGAACCAAAAACACGCACGGGGAGACCGTGGTGACCGCTAACGTGGACTCTTACTAGCCAGGCCTCTGGCGTCCTTCTGGGGTGGGAACAGACAGGACGATCCTTACGGAAATTAAATACACTGCGATATATTTAAACAAAATATATTATCTATATCTATAAAAGTCCAGCAACAAAAAATATTGCAACACTTCACAATATATGGGCATATTAATTCTGCTTTCAGATATTGCAATATTTTTCAACAATACGTTGCTGTGAAATATATTGATAAATATATTTACAATATATTGCAGTATAATCGATTTCTATAAGGGGAATGGCAACCTGCATGGACAGGGTCTCTTTCCCTCCATCCCCCAAGTATAATGCTATAATGCTTCCATGTTAAGCAGCTTGAAGGCAACAGTAGAGTCTATGTTCCGTAGAGACTGTGGGCGGGAGAAGCAATGCATTGAAATAAACATTTTAGGTACAGCTTTCTGCGCCCACTTTCCACTTCCTCACACTGAACCCAATGGTTATAAAATACCACGTTAAAGGTGCATTGTACTACAACCACAAAACGGTATTTGTTCTGATCGTTTAAATAAATAACAGCTGAACACTCAGGAGGGAAAATTGATGAGTGCAATATTGTTAGCTGCCATAAAAAATATCAGATGAACCCAAAAGACAACCTATTTTCCCATTGACTGCAATGGGGGATTAATTTGCTGACAAGTACTAATTGGAACAATCTATCATTGTAATGAGTGCTGCCTGGCATTTAAAAACCAGCCTGCCTTTTACAATTACAATGAAGTTCAACTGTTGTTCTGAACTGTAATTTTTCCAACTGTAGTGGTACAGATGACATTTCTAGTGGTATGCGATGCTTAAACTTATGTAAGCAGCTCTGCGGCACAGTGCAAACAGACCTCTCGTTCAAAAGCAGCGCGGCACGTACACACGCACGGATGCCAGAGTGATGCAACACGTCCCTGCTGCTGTATTTACTGTATATAGACTGGAGCACAGGGTGAATTTTACACTTTGAGCCACAGACCATTGAGCCACATCCAGCCTTTCTGCTTATAGGGGAAGCTTATTATATAGAACTCGCTGTCCTGCGTACTTTTAGATGAAACGGAGGGAGACACACACACACACACACACACACACACACACACACACACACACACACACGCACACGCACACGCACACGCACACGCACACGCACACGCACACGGCGTTCCCGCCTTCTGGCACGAGGGAACATAAAACATAGTTTATGGCTGAGCCGTGCAGAGTGTCCTGCTTCTAATGGACTCCGTATGTGGAATGCGGGGCGCTGCTCTTATTTTGGGGCGCAGGAACGCGCTTACTGTGTTTTTCCGACACTCTCACACTGCACAACACCTCTGCAGACCGGCTAAACGCGTCATTTCCAGCATCGAGCGGCTGTATTATCTCATTTACGAGAAAAGCACAGGGGCACATGCTTATTACATTACATTACAGGCATTTAGCAGACACTCTTATCCAGAGCGACTTACACAGTATTTGCACTTTGTTTTTACACAGTACCTTTTTCTATAGCTGTATATATAGCTGGAATACAATTTCACAGCTCATGCAGGACTGACACTGACCACCACAATGTGTAGCCCTCATCTTGGCTTTCGCACCACTCATTTAGCACACATTTGCTCATCACACATCAGCTTAACAAGCCGCCGAGAGAGAGAGATGCATGTAGCCAATGAAATGGGGTAATACTAGATGACCAGATGGAGAATTTTTCCCAGGACACACCATTACTCTGCAGTAAACGTCAGGGGACATTTGAAGACTACAGTAAGGAACGTTGGTTTAACGGCGCTTATGAAAGGCCGCATATTCTACAGTAGTGTTCCCCCGTCAGAGCAGTGGGCCATTGCTGTACAACGTGGTCCAATTAGAGCCACATCTCATAAACAAGGAAACAAGGCCTGGGCTGGCTGAAGCCTGCAGGATGTTTGCAGACGTTACACACTTGGGCTTATTTACCCATGTCATTCAACTGAAAGCAATCATGTTAATATGTTAGTCAGTAGAAGGCAGGGCTACCATTTTAAACAACTGAACGAATAGAAGAACTATGAGAGAAATGAAGTATGCGGGCCGTTCAGATCCTGCTCCTTGAACTGTAACCGTCCATCCCTTTCCACAAGGCCCGTTAGTTCAGCAATGCAGACCAGTTTCCAAATATCCAACGTCTACATACTGTACTTCATCAGCAGATACATTTCATATGCAATGAATCATTTTCACTTAATTTTTTTTTTTGCTTTATTAAACAACTGGTTTTTGTACACAAACAAAATCGACTCAAAACACAGCAAATAAGTAAAAACATTTCTAATGAGTCTTTCTGGTATTAATGTCTGGTAACAATCTGGTGAATATTTAATGGTATTTTAAAGGGAAACTTGATTAAAAGAGAACGGGTTGCAAGGAAACAATTTTAAATATGCCAATTGGATTTTCTATTTTTTTCCATTCATACATATTATGTATTCGGTAATAGTTGTCAGGGGACTCCCTTGAAACGGTTTACTTGAATAGTGATCTTTCTCACAGACATTTCCGTTAATGAAGAACACAGCTGAAGCACTTCCCCCCCCCCCCCTCTTTCAAACAACCTGACAGTCGCTGATATGCTCTGTGGAAGTTCAAATATTTTATTCATTAAATGAATCACTTAGACAGCTATGCTGACAGTTGTACACAAATGGAATTGACTGCAATATTGTATATTCTTCAGTTACCACCCAATTAGTAATTTCCAGTGCCAGCGATCACACTCACACTCACACACATCAGCTACAGTAAGCTTTGAGTGTGGCATCCTACATTTCCTGCCTAGTGGGGACCAGGCAAAACAAATGATTGCAGAAATGTGGAGCACTGCAATCACATCACTATCATTTCATTGGGACAATTTAAAATTGACTTAAATTAGGCTTTAAATTTTACACAGACACAAGGCACAGGTGAATGTATGCAATGCGATTAGCAATGCTGGCAGAGTTGAGTTTAAAACAGGATGAGTTCTGCAATACTAAATTCAATGTTTCAATGTGAAGAATGTTCCAGACTCAAAACAGAATTTTAATTCAAGCACGAACCAGCACAAACCATTTTATAATTCATATATATGACTTTTTATTAATTGCATATTTCGCATAACTTCACACCAATAATTTCAACATCCACACAGTTACTTTTTTTTTTGGATACAATTTCAAGAAAATCTTCCGAGACATTACTCTCAACGTACGCATTAAGCTTAGCTTTGAACTTCCCCCACCGGTCAAACTGCAGTGACATCATCTTTGTGTAAAGCTGTGACAGGAGGAAGGCCTGGGAAAACATGAGGGAGTGTGGGAAACGCAGTTTCTGTAGCCAGGACAGCCAGTGATGGGGCGCCTGGTTCATCAGTTCCTCCTGCAGTCTCATTGACCCCCACAGCACAGGTCCAGTGTCCTGATCTTATGAAGGATTTACTACATACTGACCACTGAAAGTATAAACTCCCTTTTGAAGGGTGAGACTCAGAAAACCTCAGCTATAAGTTAATGTTAACTGCAAGGAAAATGCTGGAATTTCCCATGAATACAATACCTGACTGAAAACATGGGGGAAACCTACTTGAGCATGGTAATAGAGGGGAAAATGGCACAAAGTAACAATGAGTGGAAGATATATTTTTTTGGTAGGGGGAAGAGGGGAACTGTACCTTATAGAAGCACAGTTACAGTTAATAGAGAGCAGATGATTTGCAGCAGCTTTTCAAACTACTAAAATTAACACACTAATCCTTAACTAAGGCATCCACAATATTTACAGGCGTAGCATAATGTAAAGCCGTAGCTGACATTCCAGTGGATGTGCAACCAAAAGCCTGGATGCAAGGCCCATAGACGTCACACACATACTGTTACATGAAGAACGTGAAGATCGACAGGTTCAATGGCAGGTGTGCGCAGACTCAAATATTGATCCATGCAGTGAAGCACTGTTTCAGTGCCACCGGTCTGCAGAGTAACATTCAGTTAGAGACTGGCAGAACACGCAAAGCACAACAGTTTGGTCCTGTTCTGCACACAATACTTACACAGAGGGTACACCCTCCCAGTCTACAGTTTCACACTAAATCATGTCTTACCAACCCCTTGTTAGAGTAATTTCCCACGAGTCGGTTACTTTAAATGACAGGTACCCCAAACGGCAAAGCAGACCAACAATAATAAGAATAATTTAAAGCAAGAGATGTTGTTCTAGGCATAAGAAAGAAAACTGGTTTAAGATGTGGGTAGTGAGGTAAAGATAGTAACGGAAACCAACGGTGTCTGAAGTACAAACTAATCCAATTAAATGCGTATGAGTCGGGGGCCCCTGCAGTTAAGAAACAAAACCATTTAATTCTCTCTAAAACAGGACGAAAACATAAAAGCACTTCACACTCAAAACGGGATGAGTTTGTGAGGAACGTAGAAATTGATTAATTTTAAAATAAGGCGAATGGGGATGATAAAGAGAGCTGATAAGCGGAAGAGCGATGGTCAGCCAGTGAGAAATGGTTGCAGAACACAAACTTTCACTGTAGAGTTCATCGCCTGGTCAAGATGCACTGAATATGTACTCATGCCAAACAAATCTGTACACTTATAACACTATCAGCATGGAAGAGGCTGCCTGCGGGAAAGGATACCTCCTCACAATTCTTACTTTTTTAAAGGCCTTCATTTTTGGACTTCTTGGGAGTTGATGCATTTCCGTGGAGGCCAGGTTTTCAAAACATGAAAACTTCTGCTCGTCACTTTGTTACCAGACGGCCTTAAACACACACGCGCATGCACACGCACGTACACACACTTCTCTCATACAGCAATACCACCCAGTGAACAAGCTTTCACTAAAGCACAAGATACAAACACGGTGATTATCTACAGGACCTGAGATTCCCTTTTTTTTTTTCCCTCCAAAAAAAAAAAAAAAAAAAAAGGCAAAGAACAAGGGCAGCCTTGCTCTGTAAGTGCTTCTGTGCAACAATGTCTTTCCAATGTCTTTATACTAAATCATCTGTACAGGTAAATCAGCACAAATATATCCATTTTTGAATGGTTTTCCTCAGGTGACGAGTCACCACGAGACGTGCGTAAGCTAATATAGCCTTTTTTGCGCGAGGAGTCTCTGTCCGCTCAGTTCTCCGGAAGCTTCCTGGAAGCCCGGGGAAGCGTTATCTGGGGGAGACGGGCGGGCTGGTGAAGACGCCGGAGTTGCGCGGAGACGGGAAGGGCCTGGAGGGTGACGTGGGGGAGAGCTTGTTGGGGCTGCTCAGATCCCCGTTGTGAAGTTTCCACAGGAGCTCCTCGTTCTCCATGGAGAGCCGTTTGTTCACCTTGGACTCCTTCTGGAGAGACTCCTGCAGGACCGCTTGCTCCGTCGACAGTTGCCTTAAAGCACAAAAACACAATCGCGGGAGAGTGAAATAAATGCACACACCAGCCTCCAACTGAACTTACACGCCAAGACACGGACAACTGCACTAGGAATTATACACTGAAAACACATTCTTTTTTTAATAAAGTTTCCGCCCAACACGGGGGTGAGCGTTTCCAAATGCCACCCCAAATTTGGAATCGATCAATCATCTGCAACCACAGCCACGTACACTGCGCGAAGCCCACTGCCCGTTTGGGAGAGAGTAGACATTCAGGGTTCTCCGCCAAAACACGTGGTGTCGCCAGCTGCTTCTTTTCACACCACACACACTACATTTAAGCTTGCATAGAATGGAGTCGGAGGAGGGACCTTTCATATGCGGCTTTGACCGCAATCTACGGGTGCCTGATCGACCAGCAGGGGTCGCTAGAGGGCAATGTGCATGGAACCCTATCCGACTGAATCCAAGACCTCCCAAAGGAGCTGGGGCCGGTTCCACCAGCTGTGCATAAGTAAGAACTAAGCCTAGTTAACTTAAATCTCTACTAAGTTACAACTTGTGCACTATTCAAATAAAACATGTTGCAGCAAAAATCATAGTTAGAACGTAACCCTATTAACTAAATATTTGCGCAAGCCATTGGCCAGGAATAATGGCGTAATTAATAATGTTTCAATGTCAGACCGATTTGAATATATTGACAAATTGCTTTAAAACTATGAACCTGGTCATTGCCAACAAATTTTGCTATATAGACGGCATCACCCGACTTGTATGACAACATTGATATCTACGCCCGTCTCGTTTTAAGAGAGGACGTAACCGTAGGCTAATGAGATTAACGGACACGCTAGCTGGCTGACCTCCAGCACAAAACGGATAGGAACGGAGCGCTTTAACGACAATGTTAACCAACAGCTTGATCATGTCACAGTGGCTACTAAGCTAGATTTACTAACAGAAGTTGGCAAACAGTCAGAAACAACTACTCCTGTAAGTTACAGTAGCTAACTAGCTGTCCCAACAAAAAAGAGCAGCATGAAGTAGCTTGCTAATAATGGTGGGTCATGGATGCATAACAAATTTGCGTCACCAAGGTAACGTTCGATAGCCAACAATAGTGCAACGGCATTTCCTGTTTAATTTTTTAATGCTGCTCATTGGATCAATAAGCATCGACGTAATTTTCTGCGACTATACATTACTTAACGAAGAGCTTACGTTCTACTAACTAAGTTTTGTGTTAAGGACACATGGTGAAACCAAATTTAGTAGCTGACTAGTTGTAAACTAATTAGTAGCTACCCAAGCCTCTCTCTGGACCTCATGTCCCCTCTAAAGCCATTATGTTCATCATTTATGAGAAATAAACCAGACCACCTCTCTTTCAGCTGCGTCACCAATCTGAGGTAAACAGTAACTGTACCTTGACATCGCAGCGTGTCTGTCCATCCTGGCTTTAAGGTCTTCGTTCTCCTGCTGGACCTTCTTACGGCATTCATCCAACTTCACACTCTTTTCCATCTAAAGCAAAACCAGCAAGTTTAAAGCAAACCAGCTACTCTGAGTAATATTGCACAAATTTACAAAATGACATGTTTTGAACAGACAGACAGCAGTCCTTACAGTGGATAATGGGGGAAATTAGCTTGTGAAACTATGGTGGGCCCTTTGTTCTCTTCTCCCTCTACTGTACTCACCAGTTTGTCCATCTGCATCAGCTTTTTGTCCTGCTGGTGAAGCTGTTTGTTCTTGATATCCAGCACCACTTTGAGGCTCTCCAGCTCCTGCTCCAGATACAGGGTGTGGGAGTCCTTCTGAAACAGACACAGCATGTTCCATCTGTACCGCCACCCGGTTCCATCTGTACCGCCACCCTGTTCCATCTGTACCGCCACCCCGTTCCACCTGTACCGCCACCCTGTTCCACCTGTACCGCCACCCTGTCCCACCTGTACCGCCACCCTGTCCCACCTGCACCGCCACCCTGTCCCACCTGTACCGCCACCCTGTTCCACCTGTACCGCCACCATGTTCCACCTGTACCGCCACCCTGTTCCATCTGTATCGCCACCCTGTTCCACCTGTACCGCCACCCTGTTCCACGTGTACCGCCACCCTGTTCCATCTGTATCGCCACCCTGTTCCACGTGTACCGCCACCCTGTTCCACCTGTACCGCCACCCTGTTCCATCTGTATCGCCACCCTGTTCCACGTGTACCGCCACCCTGTACCGCCACCCTGTTCCATCTGTACCGCCATCCACCCCCCAACCCGCGCGTCTGCTCCTGACCGTGCGCGGGCAACAGCAAGCCAACGGGCAGCTACGGTCGAAAAACTCCAGCCATCAACCCCCAGTTTAGAATTTGGTTAAATGGGCCCCGTTTCCCACTGCTAAGCTAGCGTCATATGTCACAATGACGACTCCAGATTGGGCAGCGTGGTAGCGTTACTGGGGAGTGTGATTTTCCGTAATTCAGTGCTGCTTCATCAAAGCAGACGAGCTGATGTCGGTGGAACAGAAGGACAAATGACTGACGAAACAACAAGCGACTCAAAGGCTAAAGCCTGTCAGGCTAAAGCCCTTATATGGGCAGTACTGGCTTGCACTTGACTGAGTATTTCAGAGCACATTCCCATTTTCCTGACATTTCACCCCAGAGAACTGCCAGCTGAAACAGGCCTCTCCTCAGTGACCTGTGAGCTGCATGTAGTTCATCTGCTGTTCTCCCAACATCCAACAGGGGGCGCCACACATTGCACAGTACTGACACGGCACAAACCAGCTACATGCATAGCAAATGCAACTGTTTATATGGATGCAGTTTGTAATATTAAACAATGTGAATATGTTTGCTTATGAACAAATCTCACACAAGGCCCAGTAGCAAATCAGTTACAGGTGGTGTGTGGGGTAGTCTGTCTTTTTAAAGCTCAGAAGAACTCCGCAAATGTCCACAAATGTTGTGGGGGGGGGGGGGGGGGGGGGGTAATTCTGGGTGATTCTGCTGTCCCAGTCCAACTATATATAGAGACTACGATATATAGCACGTGTAAGAAATACAAATCCCCTCGTCTGCATTTTCAGACGGCTGAAAATATAAAGTGGCGTTCAACAACTGATAGGCTTTGATCTCACAAGGCAATCCTCCAATCACAGCCCAAGTGCTGTGCCCTTCCAACACACAACAAATCTGCAGAAATTTTTATTTACCACCATAGAATTTGTTCTCCCATAAAAATGGATTGAAATGAATAAAATTCAGTTTTACCTGATTTTTCTCAGCTAGCATTCTCCTTCGCTCCTCTTCGGCGTTCAGCTTCTCGTTTAAAGCAACGTTTTCGGTCGAGAGTTCTTCAATTTGCTCCTGTGAGGGGATTCATGTGTTAAATGGGTTCTGAGCTTGTATATAGTGCTTATTCGTCCATCGGAAGATAGTGATTCATGTTTGATCTCTTAAGTGTGAGGAAACACTGCATTTATACGTTTCTAAAGTCCCACAGAATCAATAAGGAGCTTACGGTTAATTTGGCTTTGGCTTCTTTCATCGTTTTGTCCAAAGTTTCCACTTCCTCTTTATGAGTTTTCCTGAGTTCTGAAAGAGACAAATTTCCAGTGAATGCTCAGTAATATCGAACCGCCAAATCGCTGCAGCGTAATCACCCAGAGCCTCAAACGAGGTTTCCGGAGGTCAAGGATACGGGGTGCTTGACCAGTGCTAGTGTCACTAAGTGGAAAGTGAAATGCAGATACACAACATTAAAAAGTAACAGACCTTCCAAAGTCGTTTCGTAATGCTGCTTCAGACTCTCCAACCTCCCAGCATGGCTGGCTTCCAGTTCTTTCCGCAAAGCTTCATGCTTGGTTTTTAAATCATCCAGCTGTAAAGGAAGAATGGAACTCTAAAGAAAAACCAGACTACTTCTGCAGCTGATGTTATGCTCAAAGTCTGAGTGGGCTTCAGGTGGGAACACGTTTGTAGCTTTTTTTGTCTGCATGACTGAAAACCGTGCTTAAACACATTTGGTTTTTAACACTGGGGCAAAGTGACTGCTTTGCACAAATGACATCTCCTTTGCAAAGGCCTATAATCACCATTATCTCAGTGGAATCGTCAAACATTTGCAGTAAAAACAACAGTAAGAGATAAATCTTGAAATGTAAAGCAATGAATCACTTTTCACAGGCAATGATCTCTGGTATTTCTTTATGGATTCCGTGAATGCCACACTGACGCATATTTGGCTCATGTGTACAACGGCTCCAGGGCATTTTTGTACACATGTAGACTCTTCTACCTTCACCACGAGGATTCTGATTGGCTGAAATACATGCTATACAAGTTACGGCGGCTAACAAGGGGCAGCATTAACACTACTTCAGTTTGGCCTTTATACTCAACTAGTTAATACATCTGCTGGTTACATTCTTCAGTATATAAAGCGTTATAAGAACAAACCTCTGAAGACTAATTCAGGATTATTAAAGATTTGTTTTGCAATAATCTTTACATGACAAATTGTGTGCGTACTTGTTCAGACCGGGCGTGGCAGACGAGCATAAATAAATTTGGCTCACTGGAGCACTGCCATGCACTTAAAAAATGTTAACAGGTGGGGCCTAAAAAAATAGCTGCATCAATCAGCCAACGTGAGCCAGAAATTGGACAAATCCTAAACACAATCTAAACACAATCTAAACTCCCCAATTTGGTTTGGAATTTTTTTTGCAGTTAAAATAGAGCTAGTCTTGTTATTTTAACCTTCCAAATATAGTTCAGATTGTAAGTGGATGACATACTAACAGAGAGACAAGGACGTGTGACCCGTCGTTCTGCATAAACATTCAGCGCGGAGAGAGGGGAGCTCAAGCAGGGTAATTACAACCCAACAGAAGTAAAAACAGCGCACGTGTGCGTTTCTGTTCATGCATACACGTGCGCATGGATAATTGCACTTATAATTTAAACAATGCATGAAGTGGACTGTGTATACAGGGTGTATTCCTGCCTCTCGCCCAATGCATGCTGGGATATGTTCCAGCCACCCCAGGAACCAGGAATAAGCGGGTTAGATAATGGCATCAGCAGTAGTGGCGGGCCGAGAGTCGCCTCACCTGTTGCTGCATCTGACTCTTGCACCTGTCGGCCTCCTCCTGGTAGGCCTGGTGCACCTTCTCCCACTCGTCCTGGTAGAAGGTTTTGAGGCGGTCCTCCAGGTCGGCCAGGTCACTCTGGTGCTGCTCCTGCACCTTCTGCATGACGCCCTCGAACGCCACGCGCAGCTCATCCTTCTCCCGCTCGAGGGCGTCGCACGACGTCGCCGAGGTCACTGGGAAACGAGGGGAGGCCGTTTCAGGTTCCGCTCGCCCGTGACCCCGAGTGTTAACGCCGGTTTCAGCTCTCGCTTATTCACTGAAGGCTCGCCCGTGACCCGAGTGTTAACGGCGGTTTCAGCTCTCGCTTATTCACTGAAGGCTCGCCCGTGACCCCGAGTGTTAACGCCGGTTTCAGCTCTCGCTTATTCACTGAAGGCTCGCCCGTGACCCCGAGTGTTAACGCCGGTTTCAGCTCTCGCTTATTCACTGAAGGCTCGCCCGTGACCCCGAGTGTTAACGCCGGTTTCAGCTCTCGCTTATTCACTGAAGGCTCGCCCGTGACCCCGAGTGTTAACGCCGGTTTCAGCTCTCGCTTATTCACTGAAGGCTCGCCCATGACCCGAGTGTTAACGCCGGTTTCAGCTCTCGCTTATTCACTGAAGGCTCGCCCGTGACCCGAGTGTTAACGCCGGTTTCAGCTCTCGCTTATTCACTGAAGGCTCGCCCGTGACCCGAGTGTTAACGCCGGTTTCAGCTCTCGCTTATTCACTGAAGGCTCGCCCGTGACCCCGAGTGTTAACGCCGGTTTCAGCTCTCGCTTATTCACTGAAGGCTCGCCCGTGACCCGAGTGTTAACGCCGGTTTCAGCTCTCGCTTATTCACTGAAGGCTCGCCCGTGACCCGAGTATTAACGCCGGTTTCAGCTCTCGCTTATTCACTGAAGGCTCGCCCGTGACCCGAGTGTTAACGCCGGTTTCAGCTCTCGCTTATTCACTGAAGGCTCGCCCGTGACCCGAGTGTTAACGCCGGTTTCAGCTCTCGCTTATTCACTGAAGGCTCGCCCGTGACCCGAGTGTTAACGCCGGTTTCAGCTCTCGCTTATTCACTGAAGGCACGCCCGTGACCCGAGTGTTAACGCCGGTTTCAGCTCTCGCTTATTCACTGAAGGCTCGCCCGTGACCCGAGTGTTAACGCCGGTTTCAGCTCTCGCTTATTCACTGAAGGCTCGCCCGTGACCCGAGTGTTAACGCCGGTTTCAGCTCTCGCTTATTCACTGAAGGCTCGCCCGTGACCCGAGTGTTAACGCCGGTTTCAGCTCTCGCTTATTCACTGAAGGCACGCCCGTGACCCCGAGTGTTAACGCCGGTTTCAGCTCTCGCTTATTCACTGAAGGCTCGCCCGTGACCCGAGTGTTAACGCCGGTTTCAGCTCTCGCTTATTCACTGAAGGCTCGCCCGTGACCCGAGTGTTAACGCCGGTTTCAGCTCTCGCTTATTCACTGAAGGCTCGCCCGTGACCCGAGTGTTAACGCCGGTTTCAGCTCTCGCTTATTCACTGAAGGTCACGTGTGGCTTTCCGGGGAGCCCGGCTCAGATATGATGCGTTTGCTTTGGCAAAAAGGAGGTTTTGCACGGCACAATACATAACTGCACAATGAGAGGGCACACAAGAACACGCTTTGGATCCCAGAGACACGCTCGCAACCAGCTGAAATAACCATCATGTCCTCAAGATTTTCCACTGAAAAATGTTCCATTTATTAACAACAGATGAAACTTAACTCTTCGTCGGAACCGTTTGGATACAGAATTATTACGGATTCGCATGCGCACAAAGTAGTTTTACTCCACACACTCATCCCTAAGGCAGTGCTATTTGTTACATAAACAAAAGGGGCTAATATTGGAGTCGTACGTGGGCGTCAGCTGGCTGGCTGCGAGTCCTTCCACAACGCTGTGGTGCAGTTGTCTTCCCGGACCGTGTGGATTTAAACACACAGGCCGTGGCTGCTTTAGAGAGCACACAAGAACAGCAGCTGTGTATAACAGGGCCGTCTTTATTGGGCCTTCATTAGAGGGACAGGTGCCATAACAAAGAAACACAACTCGTGGCCTCACAGAAAAGTGAGAAAAATTGCCTTTAAAATACTGCACATTCCCACATCAGACTGAAAACAGACGGCAGTGATCCACCAACTGTGGGGACTGCAGTAAGAAATCTATTTTCTACACTTCATTAACCAAAGAGCTGGATATTCTTTAAAGAAATGCTTTCAGTGTTACACACAGCAAAATGTTCAGTGTTGCGTAAATGTTCCTTCAGAGAGTAGATTTGATCTCATTTGGACTGGTCAGTTAGAGTTGGATTATAAGTGACCGTTTCAGCGTGCGTCTGACTGAGTACAGTTAATAACAGCGGCAGCTGCTGTGCTCTCTCTCTCTCTCTCTCTCTCTCTCTCTCGAGGACCTGAGGGCACAAGGTACCCTGGGAGCCGGGACAGGGGCTCAATAACAGCCTCTTCTGTGATTCAATTAGTGAGTAAATGCACAGACACTCCTGCCACACAGCTCTGCGTGTTTCGGAAAAACAACGGACCTAGGAAAAACATCCAGGAACATCCAGACCGATACTCCATCTGTGGAATCAGACAGAGAGAGAAACTCCACTGCATATGGATTAAATCCAAGTGGAATGTAAAAGTAACCAAACGGACCGTGTAGACTCACTCAGCAAAAACAAAAGCACTTAAATGGTTAAACCATCCCCTGAAACTGATTTGCTTGCCGTTAAAACCCTTGAAAAGCTGGGAAAGAATTAAGACAGCCGATATTAGCAAGCTCTTTGATGCAAGCCGTAACTCGATTTGGCTTATCGACCCATTCCCAAATCAAGAGTCACAAAATGGAGGCGGGGGCCTCGGGAGATAAGCGGTGTCAGTCTGTCCTGCTGAAGATTGCAGAGGTGAGGAGGGAGCCCTGGGGCTCTGCATAACGTCCTGGGGCCCTGTGACAGATTGCCTCAGGGAGCCCAACATTCCACAGACATGTGTAAGAGAGGTCAGGGGTCATAGGCACTTCTGGTCAAAATTAATCACAGATTAAATTAATTGCTCTCATGGGGGAGGCTGTGGGTGGGGGGGGGGTAGAATCCATACGGAGTGACTGCTGCTTGCTCTTTGTGAACAGGGTTCAGTTCGAAGGACGGACTGGCACCACAGGTGGCGATGTAATGGCGACATGGTGACGGCTGCTTGTGGACGCGTAGGCAAAGTGTAAGGACAGCATGGCTTATTTCCTCTTATGCGACAGCTCTGGGTATCGGCCAGCTCAACAGAACCCTGCAACTGCCTCTGACAAGCGGTGCCGTGACATCATCAGAACAGCAGACTCACGCTAGCTTCTCTGAGCTGGGAAGTGAGCTAACCGCCAGCCGAGTTTCTTTCATATATAAACACTTGTCCTGCGCGTCAGTACGGCATACATGCCTTGTTCCTGGTCACACGCCAGTACCATTCTCCAGAAGCACGAGGGCTTATAGGAGGTCTTTTTTTAATGGTATGCGCGCTGAAAGAATGTGCCGCTAAGCTGACACCCTGGGATTATGGGTAATGAAGTCATGTGGACTGCTTTAGGATATTTTACAAGTATCAGGCACATGCCGAGGGAAAGGGGGCCCCCCGTGGCCACTGACCACGTGGTGCGAATTTCGGACTCTCGGTCCATCGTCGCCTACCAGTACTAACCGACAAATACTTGAGCAAGAGTACTAGGACCGGGATGGGGCTGGTCAGGGCCGGCTCTGGAGGAGGGCCCAGCAAGGCCCGCTCTGCTCTGGGGGTGACTGTGCAGCCAGAGGCAGCACCATTGGGACTGAGGTCAGCCTCACGGCCCTCTGGGAAATCAGAAGCGAGAGCAATCTATCAGACGGAGAACATTTCCCTGCTCGGCAAGGCGCTGTCACATGCCCGATAGCAGATTAAAAAATAAATTCACCCTTGAAGGTGTAAGATCACAAATATGTGAATTCTTAACTGAAAATTCGAACGCTGATATAACGATCACAATGGGTAACTGAAACGAATGGTGTTCTAGAACACTGACGGAGAATTTCAAAAAAAATATTCCAAAAAACCTACTCTTCAAAGGGTTAATTAAAAATTAAATGCAGCAAGTAGGAAAGGTTTAATGACAATATTGCTAGGAACAATGGCACTTCCTTTGATCCGATTCGTCACTAAGCTTGTGACTGACATAAGCTCCCAATTGCAACATTGAGCCATCAATAGTTTCTGTCCCTGGCAAAACACATGACTTTTACACAGAGTCAGTTTCACAATAGCAAACAGTGCAGTGGTCTGGTGAGAAGTGAAGCCAAAGTGTTGCGTCCTTACCCAGCTCTCCTCGAAGGCTCACCAGCTCCTGAGACAGCTCATGCTTCTGCTTCACGACCTCGTCATGCTGTTAAAGAAAACTCCAGGTTACGCAGTCAGCATTTTTAAAAGCGCACGTTAAATATTTAGCTTTACCAAACGAAGGGCACCATTCAACACATAGCTGCGTGATAAGAACTGCCAACTAACCACACCTAAATGTTTCAACTGAAGCGTGTATGAATTAACTGTACAGGTGAGCGTTAAATATTTGAAGAGCAGAAAAACAGGCCCTTGAGCTCATCACATAACCATTTTCCCTTCCGAGTATTGAGTGTCAAAGAAACAATGTTGACAAAGTCCTTTGCCTGAATCGAAAAGCACACAAACACACGCTGCTGGTATAACAGAAATCCTGTTAACCGTTTGACATCAGGATATTACTGGGTGAGTGACAGCTCGATTTAGCCCCATCTCCTCAGAGTTTAGCTCAGGAAATAGAACGAGGGATTTTTCATTTTCAGCAGAATGCAGCAGAGCCAGAATGATGCATTTCAAGCATGAGCAAGCCCAATAAAAAGCAATGATCTGTACAACGTGATTGTACGAAAAGTGCCTCCCTAAACTAAAGGCATTAGCTGAGAATGACAATTTATGACCATTTTTACCTCAAATATGTAAAAGAAGGTGAAACCCCAAAGGCTGTGTGTGTGTGTGTGTGTCAGCAGTAGGTCTGCAGCGCTCAACCTCCCACAGCGACGCAGAGACAAAACAAAGCATCCACCCCCACCCCCACCCCCACCCGCACCCCCGGTCCCGTCTCTCCGCGGATCGATACCAGAGCGCAACACATTACTGCAACAGCCCACCGCCCCAGCCCCTCTCTCCCCACCCCCCCACCCCCCCGAGGAGCCGGCCCGTCGCGCGGGGAGAACACACACACAGAGCACGCAGAACAGCCACAGGGGACCGGCGAACACAAACCCCGCACGCCGCTATAGAGCGCACTGCCGTCCTGCAGTCCCTGCTACCCAGCGTGAGAGAGAGACAGAGAGAGAGAGAGGCTCTTTACCCGTATCCCCGCGCAGCGAGAGCCCACACACGCCTTGCTGCCGGAGCAGCCCATGGTCCCGCAGACCGGCGCAGGAACACGCACGCACGCGCTGGACAGCCAGGAGCGCCCGCGCAGGTGGAACCTGCACCGCCTCCAAACTGGTCTGTCTGCATCGGAGGCACTACTTAAAAAAGCTGCTCCATTCGATCTAGCCTCCCACAGCTGCCTCTCTGGCTACCGTATTCCTCCTAATAGAGGGGCAGCAGGGAATAGCAGCAGGCTGCGCTGAGATAGGGGGGCTGGGCTCTGCTCTGCGGGGGAGGTCATTTCTTTAAGACACACAGAGCCCAGGCGCACGGAAAATTGTTGAGAGTGCACGAGTAGCACTCGGCAAATTGGTGCATTTTACTGGACAAGCAGGGAGGATGACCTTGCAGGAGGAGGTTAACGGAAGAGAATTGCAATTCCACCCGTCTGCATTCAATGTGTTAGTTTGCAACGGCTTCCCCCGATTCACCAGGGTTTAAACATCTGAGGGGAAAGTAACCATTACTGTCAGCAAAATATTCAACCACCCACACTGGCAGCATTCAGATGGTTTTAAACGAGGTCAGAAATGACCCAGCCATAAAAAAATAAAACCCTTATGAACAATGAATGAATCCTGTCTGCATTCTGAATTGACAGAGGGGCACAAAACATCCCCTTTTCCAATGAACTAACATTTACCCACCTTATTCAGTGTACTTTTATTTATTTATTAATAAATCTGCAAACAGGGCTTTTTCATTATTCAGTCCAATATAAATTTACAGTCGACTGAGCTTATTACGTCTGCAAAAAAAATGCACTGCCCCCAAGATAGAATTGCCCTGTCCCAATTACTCCATGTACACAGATGTTTATGCTTTGTACGTTTCCTAGATGAAAGCAAAGAACAGAACAGCACAACAGTCCGTTTCCAGCGTAAATAAAATAAATGAGAACGAGAAAGACAGATATGAGCTGATAGGGAGAGGGAGAGAGAGAGAGTTTCATTGTTGGCATTTGAATCTTCTATAGACCTAGTAATGTTAATCAATATCAGCATGGTCCAGTTAAACGTACAACAGGATCAAGGTATTCAAGGTTTTTGACTCTATTTTTAATGCTATTGAGAACTACACCTTCCTAGATGAACTAATGCTCGTTAAGAGCGGCACGTGGGGTCTGGTGATTTGGGAACTGGGCTCAAACTGAAGAGGTTTCAAGTGCTCAAATACCAGAGGGAGCATGGTACATGTACCTCCTGAGCAAGGCTCTTAAGCTGAATTGCTTCAGTGACGAGCTGCATACATGGGATATGCTAAAATGTCAGGCCACAAAGAATTAACGCATTTATTAAGGAAAGGACACGCGTGATAAAAAGGCAGCTATAAATCAACCAAACCTGCAGATTTCGGGATGCCGCCTTTTAAAAAATACGGCTTTGTGTTATACTGTAATGACTGAGTCATCAGCTGTGATACAGTGCTCAGAAGAGCCTCGCCCCTTGTCCTTATCTTATTAATTACTAGCACATTTCAATTCTGGAATCTGTCAACTCATCCCCCCACCCATCCCTTCCACCCCCCAAGAGACCATGCATCCCAAATTTGAAACTGATCCTTCAAGAAAAATCTCCTAATTGCATTTTGTGATCCAAAAGTGATGGATTTAAATCACATGTTGGGTACTAAATATTCTCAGAATGGCTGACTTGCGGATGCAGACGGGCACAGACAATGTTTCTGTTGTCCGCCTCACATGCACATATAACTGAGGGAACACATGGCTGAGTAGCTATCAGGCCCCAGTGTGTTCAGGGCATATAAAAGTCATTTTTGCCCTATCAGGAGATATAAGGAATAACCCTCCCTCTGTCTATGTGCCTGCCTGCCTGCCTGCCTGCCTGCTGTAATAATCACTTTCCCAGGCCCACCACCCCCTCTGAGAACAGACCAGGCCAGTGTGGAAGCTGCTTCTCATGTGACATGATGGAGCTCTTTAGAGGAAGGCAATGCCTGCAGAGGGTAAACATGAGGTCAACGTGATGGGCGGGGACTGACGGTAAAGGCTCATTAATATTCGAGGCCGGTAGAAAACGAGACCTGCGGTGGTTCCTTCTCTTGCTACACTCGTGCGTTCGTGGTAGTTTTCTGCACTCCGCACCTGCACTTTGATTAGCCAATCCTTTCGCCAGTTTACACTTCAGCATCATTCCAATGGCAGGCTTCGTTTTTTTTGTGATGTCCGGAAGCAAAGAACGTGGAGTTCAAGTTTCAGCTTGTCGCTTCAGCTTGTCGGTGTTTTTCACCTCATGCATTCTATATGGCATACCATTCAGAGGCAATGATGTAAAATTCAGGCAAAACAACGTAACCTTGGCCTTCAGGCAATGACCTCTAACACACACTTTCAGAACTGTTAAAAGCACATGTAAAATTCAGAAACTCCTCTGAAACTAATGTGTAGAAACTCTTGTAGTACAGGGAAAGGGCTGAGCAGACAGTTTTCCAAACTACAGGCCCATGTCTCTGCTGGAAGATTACAAATGTCAGACATGTCAAAACATCCATTAAGCTGCCAGTGGCCTGCACCCTGCTCCATTGCTCATGGCTATGTGTAGTCATAGCAACAGGCCTGTCCAAAAGCTCAGCTATAGATGGTGTGAACAAATATACACCACAAAAACATGCAGATGCATATCAATCCCTTTTCTTCCAGATAGAAACAATTAACTGTGTGTATTCCAGTTAGCGGTTATAATTTAATTGTCTTCCCATTTTAATGGTCTTCCCCCGAGATAGCATACTAGAGGTGCAAAGTCTTGCTCGATTCCAAATGCAGTTTCTTACCGGAGGAGTGATGTGATGAAATTAGGCTGGCGAAACAGCTGCAGCCACGCGTGGATAACTCACTCACTCACTCACTCACTCACTCACTCACTCACTCACTCACTCACTCACTCACTCACTCACTCACTCACTCACTCACTCACTCACTCACTCACTCACTCACTCACTCACTCACTCACTCACTCACTCACTCACTCACTCACTCACTCACTCACTCACTCACTCACTCACTCACTCACTCACTCACTCACTCACTCACTCACTCACTCACTCACTCACTCACTCACTCACTCACTCACTCACTCACTCACTCACTCACTCACTCACTCACTCACTCACTCACTCACTCACTCACTCACTCACTCACTCACTCACTCACTCACTCACTCACTCACTCACTCACTCACTCACTCCCTCCCTCACTCCCTCCCTCACTCCCTCCCTCACTCCCTCCCTCCCTCCCTCCCTTCCCTCCCTCCCTTCCCTCCCTCCCTTCCTTCCTTCCTTCCCTCCCTTCCTTCCTTCCTTCCCTCCCTCCCTCCCTCCCTCCCTCCCTACCTACAGAACGTAATTCCACTTCAGGGACTAAACAGCCAGTAAAATGTCTCCCTGTTGCTGGGAAATGAGGCATTATTTAAAACAAGCTCCATTTAAACTGTAATTCTATTTAAAACAGAAGTGGCAGAATGCTGTGGCCCCGGCATTCCGGAATCCCACCGGCACTACGGTGGGGCCAGGAACAGCAGGGGTCTGCACTGTGTCAAGCTGTCCGGCGGTCAATCTGACCCGTACCCGCTGGCTGATAATGTTAAAAAAAGCACTGCCAACGAGCCTGATATCTGCATCGCCAAGGGCCCCTCGAGACCTCAGCAGACATGACGTGCAAAGCCTGCTGGATCTTGCATGAGTCACATAGAGGGCCTGGACCCTGAGACAGACTTATCTACGGATTCACACCATAACCTGAGCTCCACAGCCTGTGCATAAAACACACAAGGATCCTTATGAGGAGGCAGCTGGGATTCCCTTTTTTACAATACACTAAAATAAACACCGCATCCTGTTACTAAAGAGTGATCTACCAGTATAACTGGAAACTATGAACCATTTATTAGGTTGTGCTCCTCTTAGTTCTCACAGGTAATTCCCATTACATGACAGTTAAAGAGGAGTAGGCTACTGCTGGCAGTTTAACGTTTACTGATGCTAACCTGTGTTTAGGAGCTTAACCATGAAAATAATTACAGGCCAGGCAAACACACAACTATAGGGGCGGACGGTTTTCGGAGACTGACTTCCTCTTGGATTTAAAAAAAATTAACTTCCTTGAAAAGAGGACACCTCTTCCCTCACCGGTCACCTCTGAATGGACAGGATGAAGCTCAGTTTTAAACATTTGCCCCATCACTATATATCTAAGAGGCCACATTAATAAAGACTAAAAAGCTACCTACTGAGAAGTATAGAAACAATGAGGCACTGCCGAAACTGCACTAAGGAACTTAAAGCTACAGCGAATAACCATCATGTCCTTAACAGTTCTACAAGAGGCCATGGTTTGCGAGTGTGTTTCTTGTCATTTTATCAAGGACAACTCTAAAGTTAGACAACTAATCTGCCCTTTATCAGCTCCAGCATCAGCAGACAGAGTAAACTCCTATAAAGCACTGTTTGCACAAGTGAAAAGGTAGCATTAACATAGCCGGGCCACAAGAGTACACACACATATGAAAGGTCTGCACTGAGATTTCATTCAAAGGTCATCACCACAAGGGCAAAGTAAAAATAAAAACATTTATTAAAAAAAGGCAAAAGGAATTAACAAACACTTGGGTTAAAAGAAAAAAGAAAAAAAAGGAAGTTTTCCCACATTAAAGTGGCCGTAGTAAAACTAAGCAAGCGCAGTGAGAGCGAGCAGCGCTAGCAGCTCACCAGGCCTGAGAGTGGAGCAGGACACAGAATACACACCTTCACCCAGCCAGGTAATCAGCGGCTTCCGCAGCCAGGGCAGGTGTGCTTAACATCAGCCGTCCACCCACACCCACACCCACACCCACACACACACCCCTACACACACCCACACCCACACACACACCCCCACACACACACCCCTACACACACACCCCTACACACACACACCCCTACACACACACCCCTACACACACACCCCTACACACACACCCCTACACACACACCCCTACACACACACCCCTACACACACCCACACCCACACACACACACACACACACCCCTACACACACACCCCTACACACACACCCACACACACACCCACACCCACACACACCCCTACACACACACCCACACACACACCCACACCCACACCCCTACACACACACCCACACACACCCACACCCACACACACCCCTACACACACACCCCTACACACACACCCCTACACACACCCACACCCACACACACACACACACCCCCACACACACACCCCTACACACACACCCCTACACACACACCCCTACACACACACCCCTACACACACACCCCCACAAACCTACCTCATTCACAACCCCCTTTACACACACTCACCCCTTGTTACATACACGCACACATGCATGCACAGCCCACATACATGCATACAGTTAGGTCCATAAGTATTTGGAGAGTGACACAATTTTTGTTGTTTTGGCTCTGTACTCCAGCACATTGGATTTGAAATGGAACAGTGACTATGAGGTTAAAGTGCAGACTTTCAGCATCGCTTTAAGGGTTGTTTCTCCTGACCTATTTTCCTATTGAACTCTACGGAAAAATTAGTCAGGAGAAACAACCATCCATATCTACTGCATATCTGGCAGCAGAGTGATGGTTTGAGGCTCGTTTGATACCTCAGGCCCTTGGTGACTCACAGCCATTTAACCAACTATGTGTTCCATACTATTCCCATGTAATTTACAGCTTAATCTAGTCCCACCCCCCAATTCCCATAGAGATCCATTCAAATGCAGAGAGATTATAGTATTGCGTGCAAATAAGATATCAAGAGTCTTTTGATGTTGTTGGGTCACAGACATCAGGAAGTCATGACATGTAAAAGATATGCAACGAAATATTTAATATAACTTTATTAAAGTTTATGTTAATTTGATCAATTACTTTTGGTCCCCTAAAATGGGGGGGCTATGTATAAAAATGGCTACAATTGCTACACTGTTCACCCGATAAGGATGTAAAAACCCTGAAATTAAAGCTGAAAGTCTGCACTTTAACCTCATAGTCACTGTTTTTTTTAACATTTTAACCTGTTCTAGTCCAAAGCCCAGCCCTGTGGGATTGAAAACTACAATAAAAACAAGTTGAATACTTGTTTATTGACAAGAAAACCTCTGAATCGGATTGGCTTGCTATTAAATCATTGCTACCTCTGTTGATTCTTCATCTTTGTCTTCTCTCAGTCTTTTCTTAGTAAAGTCATTTTAAAAAGTAGATCCTGTTATATGACGTAAAAGCCGAACGACGCCTGATAGATTCTTAAAAAAAACTAGAGCCTGCACTGAAGGGAAACTATTTCCGCGAGGGAAACGGGGGAACACATTAGGTTACATTTTGAAAAATTGCGTTACATTGTGTCCCTTGAATAACGTCAGTATTTTCCAATATAATATTGCATCTTCCACAAGATATACATGAACTAGGGTATATTTTGTTTTTATTTTCAGGTTAGCTAGCTAGATAACATAATACATTAAAAATGTATTAGCCTATCTTATAACCTTGTTATGTTAGCTTATGATAAATTAATATCGTAACAGTGAGAGCTTGGCTAGCTTAATGCTGAAACAATATGTATCCCATAGATATAGAACCCAAGATATGACATATGTAATGTAATAGTAATTTGGAATTCTGAAATGGAACAATTTGGCAGCCATCTTACCTGGGTACAGCTATAATAGAGTACTGAAGTGAGTACGTCAGTCGTGGGCGGAGTCTGGTTTCGGAAGTAAATTCCCTATGGAAGATAGAATGGGCTTTGGAGACTATCGACTATTTCTTGAAATCTGATTCATAGAATGAGCCGAAACGTTCCCGGGTTAGCCTGTGTGGTACAAGGATATATTCCATATATCGCATGTTCCAATTTTTATTTTTTAAAGTAATAATGCATTAATGAATGTAGTTCGACTTGTAGTCCACTTTAACGGACTACATATCCAGTACTGCAACGCACGGGTGGTTCTCGACCAATTAGATATCATCATCTCGTCTGTCTGACTGTGGCAGATGTGAGTAGGCTACTGCCACTGAACGTTAGCTTGCTAAGTAGAGAAGCCCGCCCGACAAAGTCAGAAACTGCGCTACGGTTAACCACATAAAGCAATTCTAGCTTTTAGTCCTTCAAGCTAGCTAGCTAACGTGAGAAAAAAGTGTTTAAAAACTGATCTGTGTGCTACTGCTGGCTAACGTTATACGACAACGTCTGGAGACAAGGCTGCACGTTCGGAGGGAATTCTGGGACGTGGAGTTTTTAAACAGTGCCAGCGCTGGTATGTTCACAAAAAAAATACTAAAACGTAAAATATACTCGAAGCTGGTCCAGAAAAATGACATAGTTTGCGAACGGGCGTTATATTGAACAATCCGGGAAATTGACGGTAAGACATAATCAGTAGAAATGGTTTAAAAGTAAGCTTTAGTTAATGTCTACGCTCTAAATGAATGGGGAATTTACTACAGAAACCAGCATGACGTAGTCATTTGAGTACTCTATAGGAACCTATGGCAAAGTGTCATGTACTTTCTAACCCACTGTCATAATCGGGTCTCAGAAGCAAGATGGCTGATGATTGGTTCATAGATATAAAACCTTGGTTACTGCTGGCCACCATCTTACCTGGGTATGGTCTCAAAAATTGTGCCACTAACTATAACACGTCACATCTATGGTTTTATATCTATGATGTATCCATTATAGTGTACCACAGAGGGTTTAACTTTCGCAAACATAACCACGTCAATCTCCTCAGAATTGTGAGGAGATGCAGCCTCTGTGGGCGGCGGGTTTTGTGTGTAAGCAGGGGGGAAGGGTAAGGGGTAAGGGGCGACCAGGGTGAAGAGGGTCTTTTTGAAGTGACGGGGCTACGCTGCGCAAATAAGCCTACAATTTCAAATTTTTATTTTTATTTTTTTGATAAATTTGAAAAACTCTGGCGGTTGAAATTAAACCGTGGCGGGCCGCCACATTTTAATGCATTAATGGGAAACACTGCTGTACTCAGTCACACGACCGCCACAACAGCTCCACACAGTGCTCCAACACAGCAGATGCCATTATGTTCAATTTCCCAGTGTGATGAATTGACATGCATTGAGTTGAACATGAAGTCATATGCAAGTGTTTTATCTGTAAAGGCTCTTTCCCTGAAGAATGAAAATAGCTTTGTGTGGGAGACCCATCAATAATTAAGCATCATACACACAGAGGGCATACGGGGGTGTTGAGCCTGTATTAATACGGCCTTCTCTTACTCGTAGCAGGTACCGTTTGCACACAGGGACAAGTATAAACCATCAGACTTGCCTTTCATGCTGAGCTGAGGAAGTAAGGCATTTGGAGAATGTACAACACCTCGGCCAAATGTGATCTCATTTCCTTTCATTGGCCGGCACTTTGGCATTAAATACTGACGCTGTGTTGTAGCAACATCATAACAAAATGGAGGGCACAGAGGGTCTGGCGGGAGGGGAGGGGAGGGGAGCCCTGATAAAATATCTCCCTCACAGTGCTGTTCAAAGGGGGTGAATTGGACCTCCTGGCTGCTCATTCCTGAAGGCTGAACAATCGGAGAAGAGGGAACATAACCCAAACAAAACAGCCCGTCTGTGTGACTCATCATACCCTGCTCTACCCAGCCCAGATCTCTGCACTCCAACCAACATCATACCCTGTTCCACGCAGCCCAAATCTCTGCACTCCAACCAACATCATACCCTGTTCCACGCAGCCCAAATCTCTGCACTCAAACCAACATCATACCCTGTTCTACCCAGCCCAAACCTCTGCACTCCAACCAACACCATACCCCTGTTGTACCCAGCCCAAACCTCTGCACTCAAACTCAAAACAACGAGGCACAGATAAGCTCAAACCAGCTATTCTTGTTTTCATTAATTAAATGCTTTTGCATTTGAACAATAAATTCCGATTGTCATTTTGGCTTTGCGTTTAGTTGAAATCGAAAAACAAAATTAGTTTACACACAAGCAATGCGTTTGTAGAGCTCATGATAATGGCTACACTCCTCGGCCAGCTTTGCCACGCGGAGCGGAGCTCGTGTTGGGAAGGGTGTAGAAGAGCCATGCGCTTCCCTACCTCAGAGACGATGTGTTGAATCACCACGGCGATGGCCTCGAATCGACGGTTGCCGGACGCCAGGAGCTTCTTGAGCTGCTGGATGCACTTGTTGTTGTTCTCGCACTGCGCCCTGTAGTGCTCCGCGCCGGGGGGCTTGCTCTCCGTGGGCAGCAGGTCCGGCTGTCCGTGCGTCCGCGTCGGCGGCTGGGTGCGGGGGCCGGCCCTCGGCTTGTTCTTGTCCACTGCAAGAGAATGTCCGTTTAGCGCCGTAACAACGTTCAGCATCCTTCTCCCCCCCACCCCACCCCCAAACACAGACGAGGCCGGCCGGGAGCCGGAAGGTTCCGGGGTCTGAGACGTACCGCTACGGTGGTGCCTCCCTTACTGGCCCCCGGGTTTTTAATAAAGACGGAGCGCGGTACTGTCCAGAGCACACTTAAGTGCATTACAATGAGTCACAGAGCAATTAGGAGCCCGTACAGCCGCTTCGCTTCACCCGCACAAAATGGAGCCTCCGAATGAGATTATGCCTATTTCCACATTGGAGCTTCGCTCTGCGGAAAGGCACCGTCAGAAGAGCCTTATTTTAGCAGAGCCCTGCCATGGAGCACGAAGGTTTTGATTTACATTAGCTTTATAAATATAACACCAAGGGCATAATAATGGAATAGGGTGTGCTAATGAAAAACAACATTAGCACAACAGCCCCCCCCCCCCCCCCCCCCGCTAGCAGGGGAGGGGCCCACAGACCACAGGGATAGGTTACCCATCAGCCCAAAAAGAAATGCACAATGACAAGTGATTTTATTGCAGCTCCTCAGTGTGTGATACTGAAGGCCTGGCCTCAGCTTGTCGTGGGTACTGTGTGCTCAGTCACAAACGCTGCATACAACTGAGAGGGAGAAAAGGGCCGAGGCATTGCTAAAAATTCCACATTAATGAGCGACATGTTGCCGACGTCCCGTCAGCAGCAGTCATTCGCGTTACGCTCATAATTGGACTTTGATGTTTTCAACAGACATCTGGTAATTTTTTGAAAATGGAAAACTGATGGGGAGTGGTGGCGGGGGCGTTTTAAAAAGGTTCACACCTTACATGTCAAAGCTTCTCAATTCCCATCTGGCAGCAAATACCTTCTGTAGCTAATTCTGCGGTTACGCTTTCTGGCACTGACATTTAAGAGATGCTTAATGTTTCTGCTGATACTGTATGCTAGAGGACTGAGGAATAAATGAGCATGAGTCACTCCACTGAAGCCACCTACACATCCTGAGAAAACGTCAAAACTGAACAGGTTATGTGCACGCGCCTGGTTGTGTGCACGCGCCTGGCTGTGTGCACGCGCCTGGAAATCAATGCCGTTTTAAAATTGTTGTTGCTCCAAAAAGCCTGCAAACACAGGTCCAAGGGGGTTTATTACGAAGCAGGATTACTGGATAACTGTACAAAGTAAAACCTGCAACCCTCCCATATCTGGAACAGGGACTGAAGTAAAAAAAAAAAGCTGTTCCAGGTTTTACTCAGTGCAGTTATCCAGCTAACTCAGTAATCCTGCTTCTTAGTACACCCCCCCCAGAGCTGAAACAGTGTGTGTATGAAGAAGTTAAATTTGGAAAGGTATGGTAGCCCCTCCTTCTCCAGCACTGCATCAGAGGGCCCTCCTCTGAAGAGGGTCACGCCCCCCCCCCCAGTGAGAGCTCAGAGTAACCGCCCATCAGAAACTCCTCCCTCTGTCGCTCAGGAAACAAGGTGTCTCATTTCACAACAGTGAGAGTACAGAAACAAACCATGGATCGCTTCCATCGTTTGACCGTTTCAAGTTGTCATTTGAAGTGAAATTAATTTGTTTAAGATGGCATGCCAAGAAATATGACTTCTCAATAATGGGGAGAATCGTCAAGTGAAGGGGGCGTTTATCAATCAGACCGGTAAATGCAGACCACCCTGTCCGTAACAGATGTACCTCCCTCTTGTGATACTATTCGGGGGGAAACACTGTGGAGTGAGGAGAAAACAGAGAGAGAGCCCTCATCTGCGATGCGCTTGAGACAGACAGCCATGTGAAGGTGCTAAAAGGCTAGCGCTAAGGGAGAACAGAATGTGCTTCCCTGTCTAATGAAAGTGCATTCCAAGCGCTTGCCCTCGATCACAGGGCACTCCCAGATAGCATTCAGATGAAACATCACATTAAAATTAACACCGGGGGAAATATGGCTTCTAAGTGAGTCAGTAATGTATTTATTTGATTACATTTAAATGAGACATAAGTGCAAATACCGGGATTTATAATTCATGAAGCTCGAAAAAATTGACATGAAATACAAAATGACTGAACTTTCGGGGTTCTCTCCTGTAAAGAGACCAGTTGCCCATATTAATGGTGAACTGGTTTGGAAACCATACAAATAATGAACAACCAACAGTCTTGGGAAATGACTGACCATATAACATGGACCATATAACATGACCATATAACATGACCATATAACATGACCATGTAACACAGAATGACTTGGGAATTGCCCATATAACACAGTTAGAATGTGGACACTCTGAATCTCATTAAATAGCCAGCGAGAGGATGCTGTGTTGTACCCACAATGTTAAACGGCATTAGCTGGGAACCACAGATTTCTTGCACAGTGAATTTTTCAGAACATGGAATGGACTATAACATTGATTGGTTGCATAAACAATCTAAATCACATTTGCTGGGGTTCGGGGGGTGTTAATCCAGTAACACACAGGACTATCACAGCACAGAAACTAAATTTTAATAATAGCTGGAGGTGGGCAATTATATAGCCCATAAGCCCATATCTTACTTAGTCTAGTTTAATAATGAGAATCCACAAACACATTAACCACTTGCTCAATATTAAAATAGATTTTTCCTAGATTGGATTATGGAAGAAACATAAATTGCATCCGCTCCAAACTTTAAATACAAGAAAAATTTGCCTGGAATCCCTTTTCGGACTTGCAATCCCTTTGCATTTCAGATTGGGCTCAGTCTTTCTGACAATATTAAAATATTAAAACACTTTTATACATTAGTACATGCACAAAAACTAGTGTGTTTAAAAAAAGAAAGCAATGGAAAAAAAAAACTCAAATATTTCCAAGTGAAAGTTATAAAATGAACCATGCCAAGATTAGCACACAAAAATGTCCAAAATCAGGTCGTGTCTAAAATCAGTTGGACCGTTAGAATCAGCAGAAGCTTTTAGCATTGGGAGTTTCCCCTTTATACACGTTCTGCTGGCTGCTTTATGAAGAGAAGCAAAGACTGCAAGTTCTGCAGCTCCCCTTGCTGGTTCGACCCTGGAACTGCAGCATTTCTTACACAATAATGCAGGCAGGCGCCCCACCTGTGGTCATTACCTTACTGCACGTACAGAGAACTGGCATATTGCCCCCTGGAACAGCAGCGTTTCTTACACAATGTTGCAGGCAGGCGCCCCAGTGAAGTCATTGCCTTACTGTACAGTGTTAGTTACTGCAATGCAGTTGCCCTACACAGTAACGCAGTTGCCCTACACAGTAACGCAGGGGCCCTACACAGTAACGCAGGGGCCCTACACAGTAACGCAGGGGCCCTACACAGTAACGCAGGGGCCCTACACAGTACTAAAATACTGATATGGTGTCTGACCCTTAAATTACCGCTTATTCCAACTGCTCCACAGATTTGCTTTGATTGCTCACTAAACTTCCCTCTGAAACAATGAGTGAATTTGTTCATTTTTTCCCCCCACCACAGTATTGATGAGAATTTGCTAAATTTAATTTCCAAGGCAACCAAGACAAGAAAATTTTTTAAAAAACATTGACCAGCACCAGCAACTAATCATACGGAATGAGCGCATCAATTAACATATGGGCTGAATTAAACATTACATTTTCAAATTTATCAAAGCAAGGTTAGTCAAGATCAAGGTCAGTCCAAATTTAGAAAACCATTTTGTTTGTTGAGGTTCGTATGACCATGAAACATGAGGAAAAAATAATCATACAGCATGTATGTTCTCCTGCAGTGCATCCCCAGAGTGTCCATCAGAAAGCAATGCTGTTTATAGAGGGATCAATTATGTACAGTCATTACTGTAGAAAAGTATTATAATTATAGAGGAAGATATAATGAAAGGAATACGCTTAGTCATGTGAGGGGTTCAAAGGTAGTTCTCACCCGTTTTCAACAAAGAACAGGTGGATCCTATGCGAGGATTAGAAATGTACTAACAGAAATAAAATGAACATCAGTGCACTGCAAATGTAAGAATGGCAGACATTGAGTGCTCCACATAAGTAATTCTCCCACTGAGCCTCAATGACCTTTAGAAAACAAAGCTTCGGACTTGTCCAGGAGTTGACGGAGCTTGCACACCGTACACAAAATGCCAGATATAAAAAAGGCAACTATTGTTCTTACATCTTAATTGCATTACAAACCAAAAATGTAAGACTCAATTATAAAGACTGAAACCCAAGCATTTGGTTCATGTTTGTGGCTTTCTTTTGTTTCCATGAGGGTTTGCAGAGGAAATATTTGAAAAACTTGTTTGCGCCATCATCCAATTAACTGAAATTTAGAGAAATACTTGGACTTCAGTACTTTTAAACGGCGATTCGGAGTGAGGCTTTGCACCGTGTTTTCACAGTAAAGGTCATGTGATGTGGCTCGGGAAAGGTTGCGTGTACCTTTGCACCTGTGTCTATATGCCCATTTACCTGAGAGAATTGACATTAATAATTCATAAGTTGCTCATCTTTTGTAAGTTAATTATTCAGGGGCAAAAGTGGTTCTCTTTGCAGACACTTTCCCCATCTTGTCCATCTGTAACGGTTAAAAAAATAAACCAATTGTAAACTAAATCGGTAATAACTAGAAAAATATGTTTTTTTCTACATAGAACATGGAAAACATATTTGGAGTGCATATGAAAGATGGCTTGGATCAGACGCTGGCTGTCCATACTGCATTCTCCTCTGTCCATTTTAACAGGCAGCAGAAGCTCAATCATTGGCGTTCATCTTCAGATCATAAGAGATTAAGTTTTGTGGCTAAATTCCCACAGGCTGATGTCACAATAAGGAAATGAATTGACAATAGACAGGCGCCTACACTGGCACCACCAGGGACTGGTCTTTCAGGGCCAGATGGCGGACAGATCCTTCACAATGACACACGTCATTGTGTGGAATAATAGAAGGACCAATGGAGCCGAGCCAGTCAGATTAACTCGTTACCATGGTATCCAGAGAGGAACCTGTGATTAATTCTACATCAGACTTTCATTACACTCTTCACTCATTTCATGGGTTTTTTTTTGGACAGCACAGGAAAGGTGAGAAGATTCGCCCCCCATTCCCAAACTATATGCAATTATGTTTCTATAAAACAAGAAAATGTTAAACTGCTAAATGTACAGAGAGTGGCATTGTTCAGATTCTATGCAATCACAGTGAAATGTGTGCTCTGGCTGTTACATTCCTCAGGAGAGAGCTCAAATTAAATTCTGTAGTTATAAATCTGTAAAATGGAATATTTGGCTTTAAATGGCCGGGAAATTAATGAAATAAATACATCCAGTGTTCGGTGGGGTAACACGAACACGGGAACGTCTTTAAATCATTACCTATTCCCCGCTATTCTCAAATTATCATTCAATAAAAACAACCAAATCCCACGTACAATTCCGCAGTACGCTACGGGCGATATAAGTGCATTTGAGAGATCAGATTACACCAATACAAGCAACCAAACCACAACACGGAGACATGGCCTCCCTATCGGATTCCAACAGCGTCCTGTACACGGTCACGTGACCGCTCATCCCTGACCGCAGGCACACGGCCTATGGAAAACACGCCCCGCCCGGCCTGAGGTTAAAGGGGGAGGCGCCCGCCCGGCCTGAGGTTAAAGGGGGGAGGGGCCCGCCCAGCCTGAGGTTAAAGGGGAGGGGGGGCTGGAAGTATGCGTGCGCTCCCGGCACACCCGGAATTTAGAAACTGCCGGACGTCACAAACAATACATCTCCCAGCACGCCTCTAGTTTTGGAACGTCTTCAAGGATGCTGCAGTCATTTCTCTGTAACAACAAATGTTACTGTACTGTCAGGGTCCAAGTGCTTTATACTTCTTTTTTTGTTGGTTACACCCACGCACGCGTTGCGCAAGCAGGGGGTATTGTTTTTGGCTCGTGTGTGTGTGTGTGTGGGGGGGTGTGTATCTGTCTATCTGTCCGTCTGTCTACCTGTGTTTGTGTCCCTATCATCCATAACTCGAACAATTCTACTCTGATTGTAATGAAACTTTTTGTGGAAATGTTGACAGTTGGGCAATGACCTGAATGTTGGATGCCCCCCCCCCCCAAATGGTCAATGCCCACCTTCACAGTGCAAGATCAAAGTGCTCAGTGGGATATAAATCTCATTTTATAGCCTCACTAAAAAAAATAACATGCAGCGGATAGACCTGAGGTTTATGAATAATAAAGAACGGATCAAACCCAATGCCTTTTCTGGCTCGCTTTGGTCTAGTGAACAGCAAAGCGTACACTTTGTAAATCGAACTCACTTTGTGACAGTTATATTAACCCAACTAAGTAGCTACATTGACAGCAAACGGACAAACAGAAGGCAGGGATCTTAGAGAGTGGACAAAATTTTTATAAATTGAAGCCGGTACTGAAACTTAATAATGTCTATCAAGGCTAGCCCCTCTGACACACATAATCCCGTCCCACATCACAACCGACAGCAAATATCTTTATGCCTCCTAAAAAACTATGCGTCTAATGAGTTAACTTGTAATGGACGTCTCCTTGGAAACCTAAATGTATGAATGTGGCCACAATGCCAATGTGCAACCAAACCCTTGAAACTCCCGATTTCATCCATTTTTAAATACAATTTATTTCCAGCCCTTTGGTAAAAAGGTGTGTACAGCTGAACTGTAAAATATCTCCATATTTTTGTCAGCAATAAGGTCAAATTCCTAATCAGCCTACTTTAGTAACCGTACCCATGATTTTAATTATATTTCACAATTGGTTCTTCTGGTTTATCAGTTGTTTGTAACAATTATTAAATTAAAATTTGAATTTTAACTGAAATGTTTGGATGAAAGCCCTACAGCCCTATTGGGAGACAGTATAAAGTGTCAGGCTTGCAATGGAGTTCAAGCCCCATTCTTCTCCATTTCTCCTCATCTCTTCTTCTAAAAATAGACTTGCCACAGGAAAACATTTGTAAAAAAACAGGACTTGATGCAAATGCCGCCTGGAATTTTGCTGTCAGAACGACGTTCTCGCAAGAGTGAACATCCTCGCTTCAACCCAGCAGCTAAAGCCCGACTAACCTACATTTCACACGCTCCGAGCAGAGAAGTAGGTTTCTAAACCAGTAAGATGGAGTACAAACATGGTAAACAGCTCCATTAAGGCAGATGGGAGGGAAAAAAAAACAACCTATGATGACATTTTTTTGGGGGGGGAGGATACCAATGTACAATTTCATTTTCATTCAGGTACAACACAATCTTTACATTATTAAAAATTTTATAGCCTTCAATTTCCATTTTATGATACACAAATGAGCCTTCCGCTCATGGACTCGGCGGGAACATGACAGCAGAGCCGCCGTTCTGCGGATGAGAAGCTGCTCAGGTTTTTAACCCAACGCATACATTAAGTTAACGTCCTTGACGACAGAGTGCTGATCATTAACACCGGTATTGCAGTCAGACCCATTTAAGCAGAGAGAGGATGAAAATAGACTCCCATCTCCCGGGGACTGACCTGCGTGGAACACCACTGTGCTCTGCTTGCATCCTGACAGCAGCTGAAGGTTCCGGAGCAGACCCTTCGCCGTCAGTTTCACGTGGATGTTGGACAGGGAGAATTTTGGAGACCATAACATTTCTAAAACGCCTCAAAGGGAGCAGGACGCCCCCCGACCCCTCTCAAACGCAAGACTCAAAAAGACGCCTTTCTCAGCCAGCTACCGCATGCCCAAGTGCCGAGAGCAGCGTGGTACCAGCCCGTTTGCAGTCCAATGAGAGAAGCGCAAGCGAGGGGGAAAATTAACAGCGGTCGTGACAAAAACAACCCCTCCCCCCCTCCCCCTTCACTTCACGACAGCAGCCCTCCTCCGCGACGGCGAAAATCGGCGGCTCTCGTTCCGGCGGGGGACGTCTACGGCGGGACGGGTCTCGACAGATGTGGCGAAGGGCTAATCCGCACGGTGGGTCGCGGCTCTACGGACGACGGCTCACGCCCAGACAAAGCTCGGCAGCATCTCTGAGCCGACGGGTCGGTGAGGGATGCTGAGTGGAGGGAAGGAGAGGAGGGGGGGGGGTGGGGCAGCGAGCAGAGCCTGGAGTGGGCGGGGCCTGACGCTGCGATCGCTCGCGCTCGCTCCACATCGCCGCCCTCCCACACAGAGACGACGTGCAGAAAAGGGAGGGAAGCCGGTGACGGTTCACGGCAAGGTTATGTCTGATAACGGAGGGAAACGAAGCCGTACTACGCGTAGCGCGGCTCGCATTGTGCTCTTGATAACAGATGCTGCGCGTCGTCTCATCAGTCCTGATAAATTCTCTAGAGAGCCCGTGTGAATTAAAGCACATGAATGCCTCAGAGGAAGAAAAAAAAAAAAAGGGGGGGGGGGGGAAGAAAAACAAAAAAGGGCTTCTGAATATTTATTGAGTGGGGTGGTGTCACAAAATGGCTCGCGTGAAACGATCCAAATCAACCAACGGTTGTTAGCCGGAGGGGGCGGAGAATGTTAAACGTGCTGTTCTAATGAAGAATACAGAACGCCGCCGAAATAACTATGTATTATTAGGCAAGCCGAGAGAAGGCCGATCCAAAACTGCAATTGGTGGCCTAGAGCGTGTAGGCAGCGCCAACGTGGCTCTCAGGCACAGCCCGGTACATGCTGATTTAGCATTCCCTTTCTAGGATATCAACATTACATTCAGAAATTATAGTAATGTTATATTCACTCATTTTGTGTTCTGTATTTATATGGAATGTTGACAAAAAACTATATAGAATTTCAATCAATTGTGTAGGCTACACAATTCTGGCAAGTGTGATTTGTCAAGTACAATTTGATAATTTGACATTTTAGTTGCTGAAAATGGTCACACATGCGCACACACACTTATATAGCACAATGAACTGCCAGATAAGGAAATTGTAGAAAGAAGGACCCCTAGGATGAACCCTGACAACAATGACCAAGATATGGCTCTTTTGTACTGGATCCCCCTCTGGCAGAACGGAATGCAGAGGCCCGTGCCGGCACAGGAGACGGTGGAACGGCCATTCCGTGTAATATCCATGAGGGCCAGCGCAGCACTGCAAGCCTTCTTCCCCTGGGTCATAATTACGTCTTAAGTGCAATTCTCTTTACAGGAAGCACATGTGGAGAGAAGTGCGGGCTGCAAAACTTCATGCATCTCACAGACCCAGGCAAGAGAGCCAATCACAGCGAGCGACTCTTTAAAATAACCATTCTTACAGAAAACCACCAAAGTGTGCACAATTCTGTTGGAATGGATATTTTGGCATTATAGAGAACAGAGCAGAACCCCTCGAAGAACTAGAATTAGTACACTTGCCTACCCCCTTCATGAAGCAAGCACAGCAGAGAGAGAACTCCAAAACATAAGTGAAAACAAACAAGAAATAGATTTATGTCTTAGATCAAATTTAAGGATTTACACAAAAAAAAAAAAAACTAAAGAATAATTAAGCGACATTGTGTGTAAGCACAATGTTATAGAACAAGGTATAAAACAGAATAGTAAGAGAAATCTAATGGTTGAAATGTGTAAAAACTGATGAGCTTGTAACCTCGTACACGGCTGAGTGTATTTGGCAGGCTATAACGCACGGTATGATTTTGGGAACATTTTAAATATGAATGGGTTAGCCTCCATTCTTATTTAAATTTGCATACTGACTAGCTAAACGGTTCAGATTGTGAGGCCTGACAGGTGCCTGAAGATAAGTACCCTGACGAACAGCGAGCTGGTTAGCAGTTGGTTTCTAGCGAGACCGTTTTCACCAGGATAGTGTTCAGCTTTAGGGGGACGGTCCTATAGGGGAACAGGAAGTCTCTTAAGCTGTCTACAGGCACATATGGGTGCTACACATTGGTGGTGGTTGAGGTGAGTTTCCTCCCCCTCACCATTGTAAGTGTCCTTGAGTTTCTTGAAAGGCGCATGTAAATATAATGTATAATAATAATACATAACACAGCTAACAATGGAAATGCAATACGCGCAAGTAATAAATGCATAAATAATATAAATTTTTATATAACTATGGATGACTATAAATGCTGGGTGATTATGCATGTCGTGGACTTATTTTCTGTCCTTTAAAATCTGACATTAAACTAGGGGAAAATAAAATCCAAGTTTAGTAATGTGGCATGAATAGAACTGCGATAAAAGCTTAACAGATGGCTTTTTTTCCACGGTAGCCTGACTATTATGTCCAAAAGAACAAGCAAAAAATAGCGTGCCATTTTAGCTGAAGTACAATCCTCCAAGTGCACTCCTCGGTTCAGCTCGTTTGAAGTACTCAGGAAAAGTGCTTTAACAGCAGGGGGCGGGGCGGGTACACACATTGGTCAATGAGAATATCAGCCAGCCATGAGTCACATCTGGTGGAGCTGAACCAAATGTACGGAACGTTCTATCAAGGTTTCTCCAATTCAACGTAAAATCCAACGCCTTAGATCAGCATGAGGGCAGAAACAAAGGGCCAACTTTCTGAAATATTTTTCTGAAATAGGGCCCAACTTTCACTTACAAAAATTAGTTTTGTATGTGCAGTAATTAGTTCCACAAAGCTTTAATAGACCAGGAAAGTGCATTTTGAATGTGCTTCTGAGGATTAAATGTTCAAGTGCACACATGAGCACCATTAGCTAATGTCAAATACTGTGAATGTATTGAACCTTTTTCCAAAACGAAAATCATATCTGGTAGTTCCTGGTGATTAATAAACTGATGTCGCTTTTTGGGGGGCTCTTTCTGCAAGACGGACAGTTAGAGACTCTCACTATTACATCAATACATGAAAGATCTTAAGATCACATTCCAGTGCCTGTGATGACCTGAATGGGGAAACATCTAAACTTTAAAAAAGATTACTCCATAAATATTAAATATACCACTTGCACTGCCAAGCATCATTTTAGTGATTTGGGTCAGAGGGAAGGAGGAAAAGACAAAAAAAAAAACAGCCATTTGTGCCTGAGTGCTATTGGCACAGCAGAACTGAGATTACTCCACTGAGGACAGACTATTCACTAAAGTACCTTAATATTAAAGAGCATCAATTCACCCTACAACTGTACAAGTGTAAAACGAGGTCAATTACTCTCCATGTATTTGTTACAATAGGCTAAGTAGTGTTACAACAGGCCAAGCAGAAGTGCATGTTTAGCCGGGAGCAGTTCCATTCCACAATACGTATCTGCACGTGTGTTAGTTCTTAATAAAGTATCACGTTCCATTGCCTGTAGCAGTGCGAATGAAATCCAACCCATATCTTATAGTAAAGGACTGAGGAAAGCGTTGTATGAGGAAAGGCTGAAAGGCTCCTCAGTACAGCAGTGCTTCAGGCTGCAGTTATAACCCAGCAGGGTTGCAGTGACTGGTGTCCTTGTCACGGCAGTGACAAACGGTCTTTGGCCACTGCGGTGTGCCGTTAACAGTGCTGAGTGGGCGTTTCTGGGCAGACCGCACCGCTCAAGCAGCCTGTCGCCGCCTCGCTCCGTATGAAAAGGGGCTCGGAGAACACACTGCGTACAGTCCGCCCACAGACTGACATTTCAGTGCACGAGCTGTGGATGACAGATGCGGCAGCAGATCCAACAGTCCCTTAAACGCTGGGGATATATTTTGAATACCGTGCGCATTGATAACCAACATCATATGCATGTTTCCTGTGTCTATGACTATTGAAAGTACAAATTCTAAGTTGTAGTTTTGTATTTTATACCATTTGGGTGAAAGATATATATTTTTTTCCAGCTGCCAATGTTTCCCAGGGCATCACAGGTCCAGTGTGAGAAAGGCAACATAAGGAAGTGAAATATTAAGTTGTAATTAAGGACAGACGGCTCATCCAGGGACCCGCTTGTTTACAGGGAGGTTAGAGAATAAAACAGCACTGAGAGACAGAGCCAGGTCCCAGATGGATGGCGTTATGGTCAGAAGCCCATTAGACTGCAGAAGGAGAGCACGGCTCCGTAAATAAGACTGGGAGACCCACATTCAGAACCACAGCCCAACCGACAAACAGGCGCAGACTCTCTTAGTCAAGGTCAAACGGGCGTACCTTGTGGAGCCGAGGCCGGCCGCTGGAACCTCGCCGAGCCGGACCTAAGCAGCAGGCTCGCTGTGGACTGCGAGGCCGTCTGATTGGGTAAAGCCGCATTCTTGATTCCTGGTGTCACAGAAGGAAACAGGACAGATTCCATAATGTTGTGTGACGGCCTGTCCCATTAAACACTTGTGAACAAAGCAGTCTAGTCCCTGTGAGGGGTCAGTGTCTCGTACCAATACGCCACCATTTGAGCTTAGCTTGCTTAAACTAGGATAACCATCATCTGAGTGCTACACATGGGTTAGGCAGAGTGGGGGTAGAAGATGTTGACAGATACAAAGGGCATTTGATCAGTTTGTACTGTGTGGCCAATCACTGGGAGGGGCGGGTTTAACTTAATCAACATCAATGTATAAAGGCATAGCCAAGGCAAGATTAGATCCATTTTATTCTATTATCTACCAAAGAATGGCCATTACTGTGCCTGATGTCTGAAGCCAAACCACATTCATATTTCTGAGTGAGAAAACATTGTCATTCAATATCAGATTAATAATTAGTAGTTTCTATTTAATAGATAAATGAGAAAGTAAAAGCAGAACTATCAAGATGCTTGATAATATTAGCGTCAATCAACCTGGGGGGGGGGGATAAATGTTGTAAAATGTATAGTTGTCAGTGGAACACTTCTTCCAATACAATATAAAAATTGAACAACCCGGGAACATTAGGAAATGACTGTATGAAGAAATGTAAAAAAAATAATAATAATAATAAAAGTGGAATATCAACCCAAAACAAGCCAAAGTTGTAAAACTGGAGATCAATGACATATGTGATTAGCAAGCAGGTTTACAGACAACCTCCTAGGGTCCTTTTTGTTCCAAAAAGGGGTTGCATTAATCGTGCTGGTCATGTTTGTGCCTCATTTGAAGCTTGGTTCCTGAAGCCAACCTTCCTCTCCCTCTCCCCCACCCCCCACACACCACCACTTCAGAGTTTAGACACATATTTATATTTCAGAACGCTCTTTTTCCCTTTATTACACCATCTGTCCTTTGTTTCTAGTTATCAGCGCTGTGAATGCTACACTACAAGTACATCCGCATTCAAACAACAAAAACGTCAATGTGGATACGAACCCTCTGTGTATCAGTAATGTGTACAACTGATAAAAAATAGAAACTTACTGTACACAGTGTTGGCACCAGATATTTATATATTTACAGAAGCAAAGATAAATGAGGCCCTTGATCCTTGTTTTTAGTAAATAGGCATGCCATAAGGGTCAAGCGCATGGTTCACTCGAAAACAAAACGGCATTTTTGAGTGTTCGGAGACCAGAAATATTAAATAATATCCACACAATAACCACAATGTTCTAATGCTGTATGCAGTGAATACACAGTGGATGCTGAATTATAGTCATAGGTGCAGCACTCAGATTCTGTACAAACAGGGAACAATCAGGACCGGCCATAATTCCCAGAAATAACACTAAAACCTTATTCACAATTTGCAAACAAACAAAATGCAACCATTTTATGAGTCGGACATACATTGACAGTTGGCTATCATTTAGTATAGTTTCAATCTCTAATCTGTTCCACTAAAAAATACAATGGAAGCAAAAGGCATAACAGAGTATTTCATGGACTAACGATATGGAGAGAGCCAACTAACTTCAGTAAATATCATGAAAGAGTAACAGTCCTGGCTGGTGTGAATGGGATTAACAAAGTAATTGCATTATTGATATGGCTGACTGGGAAATAAGATATTTCCCTGGATGTTGTCAGAGATCAATTTGTAGGGTGAAGAAAAAAGAAAAAAGAAAATGACCTCAGGTAAGAAGCAACATTGTCCTCTGAAGTCTATACACAATGTATGATTTACACAGTTCACTCGGAGTACAATGGGGGAACTGGGTCGAGTGTGGTATGGATTTTCCGTTGTGCTGCGCAATGTGGCTTTAGGGGTCAAAAAACGAATGAACCCCGTAGTCTGATGTGAGGCTAGGGTCAGAGACATCACAGCTCCTTACCTGCAGTTAGGGCCTTCCTTTGAGGAGACTGGAGTACACCCCGAACCCCTCCAGCCTTGGTGACGGGGGGCTTTCCCTACGAGCCGAGCAGCTGGTCCCCCAGACGCCACAGGCCGAGCAGGCTTACCGTCAGGCCTGCACACGGCAGGAACAGAAGCTGTTGAGGTAAAATTTATTTATTAATGAATAAAACTAGAGGGGAGAATGGGCGGCTCATACATTGCTTAAGGGGAATGAGGGAACAATTAATATCATTGATGTACTGCAGCGAAGAAAATTAAACTTGTAGTTGGAAAACTTCCAAAACAGCGATTGTATCCAACGTAACGGTGCTGTACACATACACAAGGTGCGATAAGACAAATGTGAAAAATCTCATTTATTCAAGCAACAGAAATTCAGAAAACAGAAAACTAGATGTACAATTAAATTCAAACAGCTGAGATTGGGCTAGTACAATGTTCGTACATTCAAAATTTGAGGTGCACACCTTCAATCACGGTCGGTAAAAAAGCCTTTGTTTAAAATCAGTCATTGGTACATGTTTGCACTGCATATTAAAGCCTTTCGAGCCTCCAGTACTCAGGGAATAATTTCACTGCACACAAAAGCCACTTTCATGTAAGCAAACAGCTCGCATGTTCCCCCAGAGCAGCCGTAAACACGGAGGCTTGGTAATGAGGATAACGCGGCGGAGCGTGCTGCCAAAACCTCCCCTCGCATTTCTGAGAAATCATAAAAAAAGAATAATAAAGAGTAATAGCACCAAAGAGGACAACAGAGCATGCAGGAATGCTTCGGAGGAATTACAGCTGAGGGCAAGATGTTCCGTTCATACGCCCCGTGTAACATCTGCGCCCGCATCAAACAACAATGACTCTCCAGCAAGCACACTGCTGTCAAAGAGTACCCTTTGCATTTCAGAAATGCATCGGATTGGACGCAGGAAAAAGCAAAAAAAAAAACAATACAATTTATTATAATTTATTTTTTAAAGTCACTTACTCTTCCAAAGCTGGCTTCGAGCTTTCCCATTAAAAGCAGCCAACAAAGGGATGATACAGAAGCGATAGGATCCGACGAGCAGGCACGTGAGCAGAGTGAGATCGCAGTGAGAGCCCGCGCTGGCGTGCGGATTCAGGGTGGAGTTGATGAAAAGGTGAGCCGAAAACTCTGTGGACGTGCAGCTCCGCGGTACTCCGGGAGCGGACATCGGGAAAACGCGGGGGGTTCGAGGGGCGAAAAGAAAACGCAAGCCCACAACAAGACCGCTACGAGGAGGGTGCCACGGCCATATTACTGTGCGCTCACCCCCCCTCTCTGCCTCCACTTAGTGAACTGGAGTGGAAGGAACCCACCCGCCCAGACATCCGCGTGTGGGGGAGCGAACACAAAGGCAAGCGCGCTGCTTGGCCAATGGGAGAGCGCGCGCACTATTGAAGATGCTGGAAGAAAGAGGTCCATTGTGAAACGGGCTGCTACTTCTGGAGCCAGTGCATTTCCGAGGAAAGGCCCGTTACACCCCAAATTATTCTCTTGCGAAACATTTAACAAATACTGCTTGAGGCCTAGTCAGAGCCCCCTAACCTAATGATACTGCAAATCCATTTTCGAAGTTAGAAATGTAATCTACTGAATTAATTAAATACCACCCAAGTTTTGACATAAGCCACCTGGCTTTAGACATGTCTAAGAGGCTTACTCTTAAGAGCAGGCAAAAAAGTACAAAAAGGCTCTGCAACTGCTGACAAATATTCCAATAAACCTTAACGCTACCATCCCACATTTCATATGCTTTTTAAAATGTTTGACAATATGTGTAACATGCTTAAAGTGTCACTTTCCAGACTTTTAGCTCATACTCCTCATTGAGATGCACTTATAATAAAACAAAGCTTAGGTTGCATGCATAAATTTCATTTGACAGTATGAAACTGGGAGAATTACACATTTAGCCATTGTTTCTGCTGTAATACTGCTGCATAATTAGACGAAAACGAAAGCACTCCATAAGTCTGCATTTGCAAAAATGGGGAGAAAAATTTAATAAAAAAAGGTAAAACTGGATTTCAAAGGATTCAAAATGGAGGGATTTAATACCAGGGGAGATTTAATTGCGAGGCTCAGTTGAGCAAAATCAATTTGCCTCGAAATGTAGGTCGACTGCACAATAATCTCTGCTTACATTAGCCAGCTGTGACCTTTGAACTGACGTGCAAACTCACCACTGTTCCAGAGTGGCACTGTTTGAGCCCTGGTACTGCAGATAAGAACTCAACAGAAGAAGTTTTAAAAACGGTTGGGTACCGTGCATGTGAAAACAGGAGGGAATTAACGCTGTAGCAAAACACAGAACAGGATAGGCCTGCTTTACCAGGGAGCCACACGCTCGGTGTAAGGAGACCGCTGACAGACGAGAATCACTGTGGCTCAGTCTCAGAGGAGGAAAGTTCCCTCTCTGAATGCGATTACCCAAAACCTGATCCACGTACGTTCACTCACACGCACACACCACGCTCTCGCCTGCCGTATCCCCGTTCCGGTGAGATTCGACCGCAAAACCCATTTATGTACTACAGATGACGTAGCGGATGCAATCCACACATACGTGCACACGGCTATCGTTTTCGTTACCAATCTCCTGTGTGGAGAGGCGACCCACCTTGTGTACTTCCTGTGGTCAATCTCGGCTCGCCGTAGTCCTGAGACTTTACGGGCAGTCTGGACCCGCCTGCAGGACGAGGCCCGGCCAAGCCAGGGCCCATGGTGGGTTTGGCGCCGGGCGTGATGACGGCCACGACAGACGGCCTCTCCGTCAATCTCATTTTCTGATTACCTGCAACAACATAATTGTATCACAAACCGGTCCGGGAGGGGTAGCCTCAAAAGCCTACGTTTATTAGTAACAGACGCGCTTGACAGTTCATTGCTGCGGGGTAAAGGAGGGGCAGATTAACAAACACACAACAACGTAGCATTAAAACTCTCAAAGCCGGTCTGGAAGCCTGCAAGAATGGGCACGCTCCTGAATGAAACTGCTCCCGCTCTTTTGCAACTGTCATCTCTGCAGAACTAACAGATCCAACACCATCATATCAGAGGTTGAAGCAGAAAAGGTATCAGTTTGAGGATTGAGGATATTCCCTCAATAGGTGTGTGATGCAGCCCCCACTCCTCACATCCTCCTCATTGAACAGCTGTAGCAACAGAGCTGTGAATACAGCGGTACTTTCCTGCAGGGACGGTCTCCGTCACCACGGCTTTGGAACTCCGGCCTGACGTGCTCTGGAAAAGCCCGCGATTCGCAAAAAATGTGCTATGTTTTACATCTACAGGGAGAAGAAAAAAAAAAACAGGAGCCGACAGCAGGAACAGATTGAGGTTCCACTGCAAAGCAAATATAACATTTACAGTTAATACTGCGCAAATGAGAAATTGAGCGTTACAGGACTCATTTCAGCCGTAGCCTCATTGCCAATGTACGTTTCTTGAATAAAAAGGATCATCAAATCTTTATGAACATAAACATGCCACTGTTCCAGGATTGCTCCTGTAGGACAACGTAAGGTTGTGTAAACCTAGTAAAACACAGAGCACCTGCTGGAAAAACAGAGGAAATCAAATACAAAACTTCTAAATAAACAACTGGAACAACAGTTTTCATGATTTGAACAGGCTTTTCTCAAGGACTGATGATAATCTCTAATCACCACGGGGAGAGGATAATCCCATTAAAGCCGAATCGTTAACAGCACATTACAAATAAATCAAGGCTGGTGCCAGGTGCCACACTTCACTGGTTTGAGAAACCCAAGGACAGGGAGACTCCTCTCCCCGTTTTGGGAGTTCAGCTCAGAGACCTCACGCTCATGCTGCGAATTGCTGCAGCAGTCTTTTTACAACATCCTTTTCCCCTGGTTTTTCCATTACCACACTCCATTTCCCATTAGAAGCCCTGGCCTGATAAATCCCTCTTCATGGAGAAGGGGGTGTGTTTTATCACCACATCCCCAGGGGACTGGCGGGTTGAAGGAAGTGCATCAGTGTCCACGGCAGAGCTGGTGGAGTCTGACATACGCTCGGCTCATCTGGGACAGGAAGGCTGCGGCGTGGAGATTAGCGAGCCCTTAGAACACACGCCCTCTCATGGTCGGATCTGGTACTGCAGGGTAATAACAGGTCTGTCCAGGAATGCGATTGATTGCCGAAACCTGCCCGCGCATCTCAATTCCCGCACCTGAGAAACCGCCTGCAGGCAACTGGGATGAACGCCAATAAGAACACAGCCCTCCCACACAGAACTTTAATTGTTATTCAGTAACTTCTTAAATTGAAGCAGCAACTCAAAATACCTATTTTTAATGACCCTTATGAAGCAGTGCATTCACTCTGGCTTCAGTCTGGTTTTTATTTGGACTTTGACCATTTTCTGGTCGACACATTTTCCTCCAACACAACAGACTGAAACTTCTCCCAGCATTCTGAACAACGCAAGCAAAAGCTTAGCCTACCCAGTCGGTACTGTTAAAGTACGTAAGCTTAGCCCATGTTAATTAAGCACTGCAGCTTTTAACAATCAACAAAAAAAGAAGGAAACAGGCTCTGGCTTTCTGAAGAGGATAGCAGGCAGAGCCTGCTCCGACAGAAGAGCGAAGCAGACCCATTAGGGCAAAGGTGTAAGGTTAAAGGGCACACGCAGTCGGCTGAGATCAGGCTGCTATTTAGAGTTGAATGCCGCTGCAGCTCAATGCTTTAACCTTTCAGTCTCAGACGTTCAGCTCCTCTCAGGGCCCACGCACATTGGTTTCAATTTTCCAGGAACAAGCGGCTCTTTGTAAAAGGTAATTTAATGTGGAAAAAATAAAGACGTCCGTTCATTAAGCTGTGCCCCAGCGCTGGGGCAAACGTAAAACTAAAGTTTGATCCGGCTGGCGACACTCGGGACGAGCAGCGAACCATTTTAAACATTCATTTGGGAAAAATAATAAATATTTTGACGTTTTCAGAACACACTCCTCGCAAGAACTGAGCGGTCTGTGCTGCATTAGAACATGCCCTGTAATAGAAGTATGTGTTACATAACGCAGCACTGCACTGAGACAGATTCTCCCCGCGGAGCGTATTCTCCCCCTCATCTCTGCAGCAAAGGCTAAAGCTCCGGCTATTTCACGTACAGCTGGGCTCCGCCGTGCCGCCCTGACGCAGCTGGAAAACCAGGATTCCTCGTTGCCGTTTGTGGAAAACAGACAGTGTCGGAATCCCGTGCCTGCTTGAAGGTAGAGGTCTGGAATGTCAGAGGAATTTTTTTTTCCTGCGCTGCAGCGATCGTTCGTTTCACTGCTGCAGAGACTCTAGTCACGGCCAGCAGAACAGTTTAAAAAACAACCCCCACCCCCCCTCCCAAAAAAAAGAAAAAAAAAAGAAAGAAACTAAACACTCAAATACAGACATGTTTAGAAAATAAAAAAAGGTTAAAGGTGCAAAAGGCAGCAGAGTCGAGTGAGCAATCTCAAAGTTAAGGGGGAAAAAAAAACATCAAAACAAAGTGTGCGTGGACGCTCCTGTGGGGACAGAAAACGCCCGTTCAGAGGAAGCGACTGCACTAGAGGAGTGTCTAAGACGCCGCGCTCAGAGGAGCTGTCGGGGCAGCACATACTCACCGGTAGCCGGGGTATGCTTGGTCCTTGAAGCAGACATGCTGCCAGAGGTGCGGCCATCTTTGCTGGAAGTGCTGAGCCGAGTTACGGGAGGTGGCAGCCTCAGGTCCGCAGCCGGAGTCTGGTAGGATGAGGAGCCTCTGGCTCTGCCGGGGGATGGCCTCTGTCCAAGTCTGCATTTACCGCCTTCTGACGCTGCAACCGACTGCAAGCAGTAGCCCTTGTTACTCACAGAGTCCCACGGCAGCAGCCTCAAGTCCACATTCCCAAAACTGACTATGGCGTTGGCCATAACAGAGCTTGAGAATGTGAACGGGGGGGGGAAAAAAAAGCTCACGCAAGCTCTGAACCAACTTGCTATTGTACTACATTCCCCCTGGGATACTGGCAGCTCCAGCCAAAACTTTCCCCCCTCTTCTATAAACACTCTGTGCACATGGAGTGTACTTGTGGGCGGCTAGCAGTGTCGTCATCGTACTCATGCTTTCAAAGCAGTAGTTAAACAGGAGGGGGAAAGGATCAAATGTTTTCTTTTAGTATAAAGCTCCCACTCCCCAAAAAAATCATACAAGCAAAAACTTATTCCTCATAAAATCAACAACTGGTTTTCTTTGTTGCTTTAAAGAGAACGATGTACTACTCTGCCAATTTATACACTAGTTTTCACATTTTAGTTTTATGGAAGTCATAAATGTTGAGCTCTAAAACTTAGTTTAAAAAGTTACACAGCTACTTGAGGAAATGAAACGTGCAAAGTAATTTCATAATTATTCACTTCAATATTTGGTGTTACGGTGCTGTGCAGAAATGGGTTAATTAGGTAAATTCTTCATTATAATTATCATCATTATATCATCTACATTATAAACTGCCTTCAAGTCTTCGGTTTTTGGATTTTACCATGTTTATGCAAAAAAAAAAGAGAAAGAATCATACAAAAAATACGAAGCATTACATTACAGGCATTTAGCAGACGCTCTTATCCAGAGTGACTTACACAACTTCTTTTTGGCATTTCTTTTACATATATTACCCATTTATATAGCTGGATATATACTGAAGTGATTCAGGTTAAGTACCTTGCTCAAGGGTACAACGGCAGTGTCCTACCTGGGAATCGAACCTGCAACCTAGAGGTTACAAGGCCAGTTCTTTAACCATTATACTACACTGCCGCCCTGAAGCAAACAAGCTTACAAAGCTTAGCACTAAACACCTAGGCTATGTTTATGCAAATTGTTCACAGAATTGTGGTGTAGGTGAAGTATGTTGAAATTTGAAATCAATCGCCTGAATTTTAAAATAGAGCAACATTTATGATCAATTTAAATGCACACACCAAGTTAAGTCAACAGTGCAAAACTACGGTGCAAAAGTATTCAGACCGTGACAATCCAACACATTGGATTTGAAATGGAACAGTGACTATGAGGTTAAAGTGGAGACTTTCAGCTTTGAGGGTTTTTACATCCATATTGGGTGAACTGTGATGCAATCATAGCCCTTTTTATACATACCCCCCCCGCTCCCCCCCCATTTTAGGGGACCAAAAGTAATTGGACAAATTAACAAACTTAAATAGCCACCATATTTACCATTTGGTTTTATATCCATTGCATGCCATGACTTCCTGATGTCTGTGACCCAACAACATCAAAAGACACTTGATATCTTATTTTCTTGTATTCTTACAAGCGATACTATAGCCTCTGCATTCGGATGGATGTCTACGGAAATGGGGGGGGGGGGGGGGGGTTAGCTGTAAATTACGCTGGAACAGTATGGAATACAATGGCCGTAAGTCATCAAGGGTCTGAGGTATCAAACGAGCCTGTCACATATGCAATAGATATGGATGGATCACTTTAAGGGTTGTTTCACCAGACTCATTTTCCTATTGAACTCTAAGGAAAACCCTTAGATGAAACCCTTAAAGTGATTATTTTGATGTCGTTGGGTCACAGACATCAGGAAGTGACGGCATGCAAGGATATGCAACCAAATATTAAATATAATGACTAAGTTTGTTCATTTGCCCAATTACTTTTGGTCCCCTAAAAAGGGGGGGAGGGGCTACAATTGCTAGACAGTTCACCTGATATGGATGTAAACACCCTCAAATTAAAGCAGACGGTCTGCACTTTAGCCTCATAGTCACTGTTCCATTTAAAATCCTATGTGCTGGAATACAGAGCCAAAACAACAAAATGAGTCACTGTCCAAATCCGTATGGACTGCACTGTAGTTTAAACAAATCCCACCACGTGAGCTGAAGCAATCTTCAAATGATACCGCTGATAAGACTTAAGACCAGGACAGAGGTCATTTCAAGCACATCAATCGATATGTAGACGTACCGATATTTACTTACAACAGAAGTGACTTCCTGATTCTCTGCGCACAGTTTGGCTCCGGTCCCGTTCTCCCCCGGATCCGCTTCAGAGGGCCGTAGCTTCCCGCCCAGCGCGTCGTCCCCCTGAACGAGCTTCTTCTGATGGCCCTGCTCAGACGGGGCCGCCATGGTACTGAAAGTCACGTTATTGACGGAAGAGCCGCCATCACTCTGCCCCTCCCTCTGCAGAGAGGCGTCCTTTCTCGGTTTTGGCTTCAAAGCGGAATCGCAGTCAGAAATCCTGCGCGGCCTGGGCTTCGGAATCATCCCCTTGTTTTGGTTCATGGATGACCAATGTCTCTTATTCCCGTAGCCCGCTTCCCCTTTTCCCTGGACAGGCGAAGCGGCCGGGGTGTTCCGATTGGCCAGAGCGGGTTTACTGGGCGTGGTCGTGACTCGAGCAGAGTTGGACGCCGTTAGCGGGGTGGTCGGCCGCGACATGATTTTCGACTTGACGTTCTTGAAGTCCGCCTGCGGGAACCTCTTCGCGTGCTTGTTCGCTGCCGACGCGGGCTTCTTTAATCCCGCGGGCGACGACGGGACGGAGCGCCCTTTCAGAGCGCGAACGGCGGGGCTGCTAACGGCGCCTCGGTCACCCTGGCACGGAGACTCGGACAAGGAAGGAACGCAAAACGTCTTATTGATCGCGCTCGCCACCGGGGTGGAAGTCTGCGTGCTGCAGCTGGTGTCCGAGTCCTCAGAGCCCAGGAATAAAAAGGTCGCGCCCTCTGTGGAAGTGCATGCGCCAGGATCAGACTCAATGTAGGTTTGGTATAGTGGGGCCGGCGGGGTACAATCTCGCTCAGTGAGGATAAGGGCAGCGTCTGTTGACCGGCCATCTTCCCCTTCAAATTCAAGCGGCAGGCCAAGCGGACTTTCGTCACCTGCCGAATAAGTGTCCTCTCCGCTACGCTGAGGGAAAAATACAATCCTGCCGTTCTGGGAATCGAGGTCGTCGCCTGTGACGCCAGCCTTCTGCTTTTTCTCCCGCAGGCCGTCGCACACGTCGGGCAGCGTAGTTGACGACGTGCCGATTTCGGAGGGCGCTGGAGGGGGGCCGGCAGAGTCCCCCAGCACGGAGACGCTCAGCGCCTTGTCGCTCCCGGAGTCGTGCAGGCTTAAGCTGTTCTTCCTCAGGACCATTTCGCCGGAGCTGACGGACGTGACGGAGGCCCGACCGTCGTCGCGGGAGCCGCGGCGGGACGGGACGGCGGGCTCGGAGTCGGGAGAGGCGTCCGCGTCGCTCCGGTCGCTGGCCTCGCCGTGGCAAATACTGGTCATCACCAACGCCAGGTTATCGTTCCAGTTATCGGGCTTGGCGTCCAGGTAGAGGGACGTGGAATTTCCGCCGGACTGCAGACGTGCCACGCCCTCGCCCTGGCCCAAGCCGCGGAAAGGGGCGGGGCCGAAGCTTTCGGCGGGAACCTCCTTGCTCAGACAGCAGTCCAGCATCTCCACGTCAGCAGGGCTCTCCCGGCTGCTGCTGCTGCTCAGACTGCTGCTGCTCCGCGCGGAGTCCGGTGAAGAGGCTTTGTTGCCGTCGCAGGACACCTTGTTCCCGTTCTGGTCACCCGATTCCAGGAGGAGGCACATCCCTCGAGCGGAGCCCCCCGCGCTCTTCGCTCGAACGCGGTTCTGTGCACCCGCTCTGCGTACGCTCATTTTGAAAGTATCGTCCGAACCCGATATCAGTTGGACTATGAGAATTTTATTTAATTTTTTTTAACTACTTTACTGGATGAGGACTTCTGACATATGGAGGACCTACTATTGTATTGCTTCGATGGCCTTTACGTTGGTGGTTTGAACATGCTCGTCCATGAAGGTACAACCCATCTTTTATCATTCAAGACTCAGCACCGCCAAGAAAACCAGCCATCTGGGGGAGGAAAAAAAACAACAAAAACAATGCATTGAGAGAGAGAGAGAGAGAGAGAGAGAGAGAGAGAGAGAGAGAGAATGCAATACCATTACCAGAAATTATACCCCGAGTGAGTCAGTTACACTTCAATCCAACTATATAAAACCAATGCCCGGAAGATGAACACTTAGGCTAATACTTAAGACATTACCCCACTAGATATCATCACCTTTGGGAACGGCTCTCAAAGCCAAGAGCTGGGACTGTGTTGCACAGAATTTGCTTTCAGAAATAGTGCCGTTCTTAGATTAATATCCAAAATAGTTCATTGCAGAATGTGGCCTATAAAGGTTAACAGTGTTCCAACTGAAATGTAATTCATCGTGAATCATCATGAACGAATCATTCTACGCTAGGCTATTATAAAGCACGCCTTATAAAATGTATGCATTGTGATTACACTACAATTACCATTGGCAGTTTAAAAGTTTCCACCGTTTATACGTTTTACGCTAAATCCATTTTTCTGGTTGTTCCACTTCTGTTACTCTGCATGTGAAGCATGCCAAGAAATATGACATCATCAAATCAAAGGATCAGTATCCCTTTACCACAGCTCCATTTAAAAATCAACTCCTGCAGCTTTTAAGCTCTGCAGTGCACCAAACCAAACTACATTGTCACACTACTTTACTCAACTAAATTACCATTTAGCATAATTCATGGAACATATGAAGTCACGCCACCGTTGCTGTGCAACCATCCAAGCAGAGATTCATATAGTAAATTTTCAAGCATTGAGAAGCTGCTGATCAATATCCTCATACAGTTAGCCTAGTAATATATGCACAACTTTACTGAAATGTCATAGATCACTTCAATTAAGTACGATTCAATACATTTCATTTTTATTTTGAACCAACTAGCTAGGAATGATCCAACTGATCTGGCATTCACTTGCTATATAAGGAACACAAATGACTGCATTTTGGATAATTATTGAATGGCATACAAATAGCCTGAATGAATAATTCCCTGTGTTATGATAATTACTATTGAAAAAAAGGGTAGTGTCGGAAATATTTCCCATCATGCATGGCTAAAATCCAGGAACAGGCCGGAATTCAACTAAACTACCAGGGGCCCTGTGATTGGTCCACTGGGCCTCATGATGTGAAAAGCGTTCTGGGGAGAGAGGACAACACAGCGCTTCATCAAATTGTACACAAGTGGCTGTGTGCGAACCCAAAAATGCAGTCTGGAACCAAAATTGCATATTTAAAGGATTTATCTGGCAAAAAAAAAGCAGTGATGTTGTGATTTTCCAAGCACCCTTTATTACTCACTCTATAGTTTCAGTTTATATATTTATATAATGTATAGTTTGATTCTTCAGCCTGAAAGCCATTATTGAAACAGGGATCCACAGAATTTAACACTCATTAGAAATTATATTTTCATAGATGCAGAGGGTGGTATCGGTTCCGGCCAATAAGAGACTAAAACTAGCCTAACTTATCGGTATTATATCAGCATTGAAAAACATGCACCCCCACCAAACAAAACTGACACTTGCAGTACGGAGTGGGAGTTTGTTTCTATTCAAGGTTATGGCATGAGGTGGGTTGCCTATACTTTACTGAATTAGACCCATTGCCAGTAAATGACTAGTTTTTCATTTTTAAGCACTCCACTGGTAAAACAATTAGCCTCTCCCAGAGCCATTCTGAGTATCGGGCAGCCTCGACACAGATGCGGATATGTTCAAGGCTGGCCACAGGGGATTTTTAAAAACAAATTCTAAATTCTTTCACATGTAATCTAAAAGCAATGGCAAACCGCTGGTGAATGACAATACCTTAAATTAAAAAAAATTAAAAAACTACTTCTGTGGGCAGAATATTATATTTTTTGCAAGACGTTGCGTTTAATGCATATAAATATTTACAGGAGTGTGTATGACACATGGAAAGTGTCCATTAATGGGGCAACAGGTATAGAAACATTCCCAGGGGACAAATGGCCTTTGAGCAAATGCCACACTCAGCACTTTGTATCGGGGCAAAACAGCGAGCACATTGTTCAAGAATTACCACACGCGAAACAACCGCTGCATAATATGCATGTCCGCACGATCACAGCGGGGAGCAATGACGCCGCGCTATTAAGAGGGAAAGGTTGCGTATAAATATTCCATTCAGTTATCTGAGGTCAGCAGTATCAAATTCTACGTATCCAGTTCACTCTCGTCTTAAACTAATGAGTTGCGCTGTGTTACGATACCCTGTTGAATTGTTAATGACCATATGAAACACTGCGGAGCAGACAGCCTGTACCAGCACCTTCATTAAAAGTTAATTAGTTACTGACAGTGGGATCAGGGTGCAATTTCTGCCACAGCACATAATGGTGTACAGACAGGAGCAGAGTTAACCACGAGTGATACGGCGACCCTCTGCACTGCACAAACGTACATCCTGCGTGCCTCTGCAGAAGGGGTGTGTGTGTGTGTGTGTGTGTGTGTGTGTGTGTGCGCCTATGCAGACAGAGAATGATGCTCCACCCCCTTGCAGTGCCCCAATGCCTTGCGCAGACTGAAGCGTGTGAGACTGCAGAGGTTGGCGGCGCGGGTTTAATGCGGGGAGGTCACTGGACGTGCGAGCAGTCCGACTGCTCTAACTGGGCCGGGACGCGCCGATCGGCGTTCGGCACGAGCGAGGAGCAGCATCCAGACTCCCCGGGGGCGAACGGTTTTTAACCAAACTGCCCTGCCGGGCTGGGAGCCTTTGTGTTTGCTTTAGCTCTGCAGTATAGAGACGGGACCATAAAGGCCATCACATCCTCTTAGACAAACACTTCATTGTTATGGCCACAGATAACAGGCAAAGTATCAGCACACAAATACACAATCTGTGCCAAGAAGCACAATCCCCCAATTTATCCTCTACCTTTTCTTTTGTTAATCATTACATTGTGAAAAGTTCAGTGTTAAAAACAAACTGCAATATTTCAATTACAATACCAGTAATAGTGCGATATTCCCCAACACACATTACCTTGGGCCACTATAAATTTTAAAATGCCTGCACATACAAAAGAAAGTGAAAAATGAGAAAGTGTCCGTAAACTTCTGTGACAGACCAACTGTAAACAGTGCCGATCAATGGCCCCTTTTTCCAGACCTCAAAGCCGAGCCTGTTCTCCTTACAGTAATGGCCGTCTCCTCAGGGGACTTGGGTAATTCGGCATAATTCTCGATTGTTAGAAGAAAAGCTCTGTACGCTTCGCTGCACTCCTGTCAAGTGAAATAAGACAGAGGAATGTTTTAAACAGAGAGTACAAGTAGGGTCGCCGCGCTCTTCTCTTAGAGTGCAGAAAATACAGCCGCACAAAGGAAACTATTTTGCAGATTTGAAGTAGAAATATCAGTATTTCACAAGGGTTTCAAGTGAAAGGATGATACATTTAAACATCATTATCCACCAGCCTAGTTATAATGGAGTAGCCACAACGGGGCTTTACTGGAATGTTCCATACTCCGGTGCCGTCACTACACCTTAGGATTAGGCATCTATTGAGCTGGAAATGTAAGAAGCAAAGTCCCTTGAGGTGGAAGTGGAAATGGCCACTGATAATAGCCGATAGGTTGGCTTACAAAACAACGGCCTTAGTCAATATGTTAAGAGGAGCGAACTACTCAAAAACCAGATGAGATCACATTCACAACAACCTTTGTAGCTATCCACTGATATAATCAGTTTAAAACTATTTGTTCCAAGTCTTAAAAACACCCAATTCTGAGCAGACACCTCTTACCTCCAATGGGTGCTTTAGGGCATGGGTTTTTCCTTCATTGTGAGCAAATAATTTCACCATAACTACAGTGCTGGTATGTGTCGTTGTCATGCCAACCGTGGGGCATGTCTTATGTTGGTGTAAGGGCTCTTGGATCTACATGATTGTGGTAATTATTGGTGATTGAGTCGGTCAAAGATTTGCATCTGGTCCTAAAAAATGGCATTAATTTAATCTTGAATAACTCCTGTCAATAATAACTTGGACAGCCAATGCTGTCATAGGTAAAGCATGGCTAACTCATACAACATCCCCTAAGTCACACTTGAAATGGCATCGAGTTGTTGCAGAATAATGATTTTATAAATAGCGCAAAAAACTAATTTTTACAATTCATACAAATCTGCCCATGGAAAGTTATAATTTATATCTATAGTAAATGCCAGGGCCAGGGTGAAATCTCATTTCCAGAGAAAATATCCAGTAATAACTTATAATAAATTTAAAATCTGCCATACGGCAATGCTATATTGTGTGTTGCTGAAAAACAAAATGTCTTTCGGATTCTGAAGTGTCATAACGTTTAATTTCTTAGGATTCCGGGCAAAAGCTATAAACATCCTTTACCTCCCTTCTTTAAGAACAATGTATCTTACGTGCATAGGAATTAACTGTCTTTTAGCAATTTAAAACCTCTGGTAATACACACAAAACGTTCCATCTTGAGTCACTCAAAGCAGACCAAACTTAGGGCAAAAATGTCTGTTTTTAGAAGTAGCTGATTAGTTTATATTGAAGCCATGCTTCCATTTCTGCAGTGCCATGATATATATTTTTTTATCTTATTTTGTGGTGGCAGATCAGAGGCTTGTTTTTTTCCACCATCACATAAAAGGATTTCAATGCCACTGCACAAAATGGAGGCATGACTTCAATATAAACTAATCGGCAAGTCGAATCAACAATTGCAGTGTGAGATTTTATTCATTCCACGTTTGATGAAATTGTTGGCTGAAACAGCACGGCAACAATGCAACACCCTGGGCTGAATGAAGGGTTTCCTTGGGAACGGAAAGTATGCTTAGTCATGTACAGTCAGACGTGTGCAACCCAGGTCCAGGCATTTAAAGAAACAACATCCACCCTGAATTAGTGCTCAACTCAAGCACACATTGGACCCCTGCTGTGCTCCTCGTGTCTAAACGACTGGCAGACAGAACAAACGAGTCACAACAGGCACCTTGTGTGCAGTTTATGTAAGCATTAGACCAAAACAAGACACCATTTACATTGGTCTCTGAGGTAAATGCCAGTCCATCGATGTTTGTGGAGTAATGTTGGAAAAAATTACATTTTTAAAAGTTTGTAAATTGTGGTAAACAAGTTTTAGCTAACACTTTACATCATTTGCCATTTGTATTCAACCAAGTTATTCTATGCATAACTTTTAAATACCGCATTTGCATAGATAGAACATGCCTAATTTACTTCTGTGTAAATGAAAGACTGTACTTTCTGACTATTCAAATGCATGGTTATTGACACCAGTGAGAAATCAGAAATTCATATGGTTGGTTTCAAAGCTGTGATAAGTGGTAAAGACAACCTTACCACGAGAACAATCTAAACCTACAAAACACAGATTATATTCAAATGTAATCACGGCATATCCTAACCTGTATAAAAGCTCACACTCTCACGCAGAATGAAACGTACCAGGCAGGCTGTGCTCCGCGGTCCGAGGATAGAGTCAGTCAGAGCAGCAGATCTCCGTTAAGCCGCTGTACAGCTCGCTGTGGTATTCCTCTGCCAAGTCTCTGACTTTCTGCCTCAATCCCATTAGTGCTTTGCCAAGCAGTAAAAGAGAAAAATCCCGCTTTGGTTTAGAGAGCAGTAGCCGCTCCGAAGGCGAGCTCTTCTCGGCACGGCCTAGCCCAGCCGTGCAGCAGTAACGCGGGCTAAACCCGGGCTTTTTCCCAGTCAGACAGGCAAGCAGGCAGGAATTTTGTTTTTCCAGGGAACTCCTTGCCAGCAGCTTATCCCAAACTACAGCTCACACACAGACACGCACGTACACACACACACACCTCTGCACCAGGCGGACGGCTGCATTGGCAACATGCTTACGCCCTGCGCTGCCTCGCACGAGTTCAAGGTCCGCCTCAGGAGGGTGCTCCCTGTAGCGTTCCTGCGCTAAGTTTACTGTATAGCAACTGCTTACCTTATCCATGTGAGGCTCTCTCCAGGGAGGGAGGGGCCTCCACTTGTCAGACCAAATCAGCATTCAGCGTTGCTAAGCAGCCAAAGTCTCTTTTATATGAGAGAACAGACGAGCCAGACTTTTGGCTGGAAACTGAAACTGGGGGAAACGGGTGGGAGAAAAGGGGGAGACCTGCAGGTTTACCTAACGTTTCTGCTGAGCTGATCTTTAGGTCCAGCCTTTGTCTTACACACTGTACAATCAGATTAGGGGTGTAATCCCACCACATGGTGGCTAATTTTGGAGCCCCCAACAGACAAACCTGGAAATGCACAGCCATTCAACAAACAGCTTTTCATTTGCCTTGACATTAACACCACTCGTTTTATTCAGCTAAAAAGAACATCCACAGAGGTAGTGAAATGACTCCTAAACAAGGTGAGACACGCTGCAAGTTTTTGAACTACAGACAGCATAAACAAACCTAAACGGTATGACGTACAGCGCGCACAAGACTAAATTAAAATAAACAATAATCTCCAGTTTTTACACAGAAGCAGGTGACATCATATAGGCTAGAATGGCCCACAAAGAGCACACTGCTGGTCGTGTCAGTGCAGGAAGCACAGAACCTTGGAGAGCGTCACAACAGTTCTATTTTCTGCTTAATCCATATAAGGTCCTTAGAATGAAGTAACAATCTCTTGCCTAACAAGAGACACGCCAGCCATGGGAAACCTTCTCAATCAATCCTCTGTGGGCCAGGGAGGGAAACACACCGATTAAGACTTCAACAAAAATAAACATGGGTTTACACAGTGCAAATGCATTTTATAGCCTACATTTTACTGGAACTATGACTAGAGTTAACTTTTGAGTACATATCATTATCTAAGGGTATCTAATGAAAAACTTCTTAGAAAAACTGTTTTGGCCCAAGATTCACATATCCAGCCTCTGACCTCCACTGAAACAAAGAAAATTCCTGCCTGTAAAAGTAATCTCCGGCATAAGACATTACAATTTAAGAAGCTTCCAGTTCCCTAAAAGATGCGACTGCCATGCTTGCTGAACTTCAGTGTCTGTTTCGCCAATCAGCCACCACCCGTTAGACACAAGATGAAGTATCACATGCACTTCAGACAACTTTTATGGTGTCCACATTCCTTCAAATTTGCATGCGTGCGTTTTAACTTTTCCACCACACAACTTGATCTTTGATACAAATCAGCCAGATATGAAGTTTCTGTTAGCATTTCCCAGCGACTGCTGCCACCAAACTCTCAACAACAGCCAAAGTACCTAGGCCTAATAATGCTAAATAAATCTTAATTCAATTGTTGGAATCCCTTTTGGAAGGAGGTCAAATCGATACATTTACTAATAGAGCAGATGTCACAATGCAAAGAATACCACTGAGTGAGCTCAGCCCAATGATGTCCGGATTTTTAGAGCAAGCCGGTCTTAAGAACAGATAAGTGAATCTTTATCATTATAGTCGAGTCTTAATTAGGGTACTACAGTTATCAGTGTATGACTTCACAAGATTGCAGACAAGAGAAAACATGGGGGGGGGGAAAGGAACAAAACACTTTACTAATCCAGCAGGGCTGTATCAACAGAAACGATGGAGATTACAACCTGCGGCAGTGACCAGTTGCTCTGCAGCGAGCGAGCCATTATGTAAATAGAAGCTAGCGCAGAGCCACGTGCCGCTGCTACAAGGCAAGCATGCGCCCGTTAGCCTTGCGAGTCAGAGGAAGTCATCACTCATCACGCCAGACAGCGCAATGTTTTATAGCACCCGCAGCCAAGATAAATCGCCTATCAGCACCACAAACATTTCCCACGTAAAATATGCGGAAATAAAACCTCTTTATTTATGGAATATAAGAACAGTAATCTAAATAGTCCAGTTACATTCATAGGTGCTGTGAGAGCACTATAACTTACACTTTGCTTGAACAACATATCGGTTCCGCCGACACGGAATGCAAATGTTCACCTTACAATTAGCAATCTGAATTTGTTATGGAGAAGGTGAGTAGTGCGTTTGCAATGAACAACACTGCCCTTATTCACTGGAGGGGTGGATGAAATGTGCTGGCCTGACAGTGTGGGAGTCTCAATGCCACAATGAGATCTCAAGGGTGCCAGCAGACTGTGATCACACAATTCAGCTGAAAGCCAAGTCACCCCTGAGCTCCCCCACGTATAAGCCCTTTAAAAACTAAACAAAAAGAACCAGAGTACCTTGTGTGTAAAATCCAGGGTAAATACTTAAGTACGTACAAACAACTTTGTTCACACTTTAATTATTCCATCAAAAAAATTGTGAGATAGTCAAGTCTTCATACACTGCACCAATACTCTTATCCTACATAAAAATGAATAAAAGACTAATAAAGACACAGCACATCCTGCCCTACGCAGTGTCTCTATGAGAAGACACTCAAACACACCAGTGACCATACAGCACACTAAGAGAAAACAGCAAGGACCATGGAAACCACTATTCACAGTGATACATGAACATCTCCACAGGGCTCAGCCTAAACCTGCTGAAGATTCACAAGGACCTTCAAACAGTGCAGACTAGTCTACAGGGGACCATAGGTCACCAGGTCAAGCCATGACATTTCACCCGGCACTGTTATGCCAAACTGACAGGTTTTTTCCACCCGACTGTAAAATAATCTGGGTTCATTAAGGTCAGACATTTTCATTTCATTCAAAGAATCAATAATTAGCCTATAATTTTCATTAATGATTAATTAAGACTATTAGGTTGAATTACATATTTATTTTGACAAGTATGCACTTCTGAAGGTTCTAGAGCCATTTTATTTGAAATGTCAGCGGAAATAATGCAACTATATGCATATGCAACTGGAGAGGATATCCATGCTATGGAGCACAACATATGGGTAGTTATTTTTAACATATGTTTCTCAAATCTAATCACCTGGCCCACAAACTGGTTTAAAAAAAAAACAAAAACACTACACTGAAGAGTAACCAGCAATTGAGCCCTCTCCTTCTCTAAAACACAACCGTCTCCCCACAGATTTAGTCAATCAATGCTGATGTGACTGGCCGGCCAAAGGGCCCAGCAGAGCTGTAATCAGCAAATCTGTGGCCCTTAAAGCAACAGAAAGCTCCACAGAGTTTGGAAGGTCACTGTTGTGGAAGCGTAAACATGCAGCCAGAATGGACCATGTATTTAGAGTAACCCATTCCTTTCCAGATTCCATTTCTTAGGTCATCCATCTCCCGTGCCATCTATTTTCTAAGAACCAACGCCCAAGCTGTCCTCTCCACCTGACATACACATATCAGACTGGATGCCTGGCTGCCTTATCTAAAAATAGACTGGTAAACATACAGTCAAAGTAAGGAGCGTATCTTTCACTATACTTTATACTAGGACATCGCCATCCACACACATGCTCAGGCCCAGAAAGGACTGGCTTGGCAAATTTGCACAAAAGAGGCTGAAAAATCAATACAGCAGATATTACAACTAATTTCAGATTAAGGATGAGTACACGCCACCAACAATGTTTCAAACTGCGAAAGGCACAACAAAAAACACTGAAAAGGATGACCGTGCTTTACGATATTTGCTCAAACATTTATAACCGCCACAAATGGGAGTTGGAGTAAAAAGAAGCGATATGATGATCATCGTTGAATACAAACTTGCTTGCATTTCATATGCCCTTGAATGACTCTCGTCTACATTCAGGGCTTTGTTCCAGTAAGGCTTTGGCCACAGCAGCAGGCCTGGTTTTCACCTCTCCATTAAAAAGTTCAAATGCTTCCCAGTGGGAGATCTGGTTACAGTTGGGTTCTTAGTGAGCACTAAGGTGGCCACCAGCTGGGTGGGACCCACCACAGTGTTTCCTTGTAGTCTTCCAAGACTCACTTACAACAGAGGCAGGAGGTGGCAGGTTTGAATATTTCAAGAAAGCCAGAACTGTGCATTTTCATTAAGTTCTTCTACACAAAACAAATTTCAATCGTTTGACCCCTTAATACACTAGGCTATAGCCTACATTATCACTTATATGATAAAGGTTATCAATAGATACATGTGAAACCATACCAATAAATACACATGAATACTTATCAGTACTAACAAGTATCAGTGTAAATGAGACAAATTTAATCTGGACAATATTTGAGGGTTGTTGAAAAATAGACAACTTAGTTCACTCATCAGGCCATAGAATAATATCTATGATAAACAACTCCAGACTCATAACAGTGTTCCTGTTATTTCTGGTCCTTGATCTCTGAACGGTTGTTTACTTAGAGAAGAGTAGCAATGAGCATGCCTGTCTGGTACTCACAGGAAATAAAAACTAAGATAAAAACAAACAAATATGACAAGAAGATCAAGCAAAAATCACAGAAGAGAGGATAAAACACAACCTAGTAAAAGTGAACAATTTAAACAGCAAAAGGCAAGTCTATAAAATTAAGTCTTAAAATTTAATTGAAATGGTGACATTGACCCAGCAGTTCCAATGCTTAGAGGAATGCTGTTCCAGAGTCTCGGAGCCTTAGCTTACAAGGCTAGGTCCTGCTTTCTATAGCCTAGAGACTCTGGAAAATACAATGAGGCTTTCTCAGAAGACCACCCTTTGAGACCTCTAGGCAGTACAAGCTCACTAATATACTTGGGCACCAGACATGCACTGCCTCGTAGGTAATTAAAATGTTAAAACAATTGTGCAATGGCGTGCACTATTGCTTCAGTTATGCAATAGGACAATAAATGTGTTTGTGACAACATGCTTTCATTATAATATGACAAGAAGTGTCCATTACAGTGATTGCCTCAAACTGATAGTCACCTCAAATACCAACAGATAGCACAAGTCAACTATTAAATAGTATCTAAGAGAAACAGCCCTCTGATCCTTTCCGAGAATAAACATAGCAACAAACAAACAAATAGGGTAAACAAAAACAAAAAAACAAGGCGGCATTTGATTCAGTAATGTCTCATCTTACCTTGTTTCCAAGTGAAGTAACCTGTCTCACGCACAGTAGCCTACAGGTCAGAAGTAAACACCTAAATGCAAGTCTTCTTTGGACATACCTTCAGTCAGGTAAAACTGTACCAGAGAGGCATGCTCATTGCTACTCTAAGTAAACAACCGTTCAGAGATCAAGGACCAGAAAGGGCTAAAACAAAGACCTTATTCCTATCCAACATCACGATACTCTGAATGTTATCTGCGGTTGTGTGTGCAGTTCCATATTAGTATCTCTAACTCTAACGTTACGGTCAGCAATTTAGACTGGACTGGCATGAACGCAAGTGCATATATACATGCACATGTACATTTATATTTAGCCCACAAATGTTATTCAAGGGGGATCTTTTTATGGGAAATGACTTGCATCATAATCGGTATTTATAAAATAATTCACTACGTTGAATTCCTTTTTTTTTTTTTAATTAAGGGATCACATTTTTATAGCTTGGCTAGCTAACGTTATCGTGCACACACTTCCAGTAACTTCCAGCTACACTTCCAGTAACGTTAGCTTAGCTGATTAACAAACAAGGATTGTGGGCGAGTTGTAGAATGGAGATTGGTTGAACAGCTGATCAAATAACATTAACGCATGTTTTGCGTGTTTGTTCATAATAATTTAGGCAACTAGCCAACTAACGTTACAAAACCTCTAAGTTAACGTTACCTAACGTTAGTTGAATGAAGATCTGAGTTCTTCCTTATGTCAGCTAGCTAACTCCGTTATTTTAAGTACACGATCAGCCTACGTTGTAACGTTAGGCTACTCAGATTAGTCCCATTTTAACGTTACGTTAGCTCTATAAAGTGTGCTTCTCCTGGCATGTCAATGTGTAGCAAACGTTATTCGTCAGCTAGCTATATGGTTGCAAAGTTTATTACAAAAATGAGGATAATAAACATGTTTTATTTTTTTAATAAATGTAAATGTTGCAAAAAAAGAAAAGAAGCCTATACGGTTACTAGATAGGCCAACAAAATGTTTGATTACGTTAACGTTAGAAAAGTAGCTAACTATAGCTAACGTTAGTTACCCATCTCCAGCTAGCGAACACACAAGCTACAAAACCTAAACAATTACGGAACAAGTAACGTTGCATTTTGAAAATATCAGTGAAATATTGTTGATAATAACTAACTGACTATTTGTGACTTAGAACGATATTAGTAACCTTTGCCAAAACAAAAAAAACAACGTTGCGCATTTTAAATCTCAGTGCAGGCAATACTCACTTCACCACAACATGCTGAGGGACACACTAAACGAACGGTCGCAGGTGAGCTCTCTTCACCTGTGCAAACGGTCGCAGGTGATCTCTGTCTCTTCACCTGTGCACAGTGACGTCATTGCCATCTTCCAACATCACATTTTTAGTAACGTTAGCCACCGGTTGCGTTTAAAAACTGACCGTTATGGGCAGCACGCCTGTCTTGCCCCTAGGACAATACAGGATAGACCCTGGCCTTGGGACGGATAAGTTAGGCCTATTATATTTTACGCGGTAATCTACGTATTGATAATAAATACAAAATAGTACATATTGAGGCTCTTGAATCAGGGGGCGCTGCTAACAGATATACAAACCAATCAACACGATTAACTTCGAATTTAACAACTCATGAATCATTCAACAATAGCTACTTAAAGAAGATGCATAGGCATGTGTATCAAATACAGATAACGCGTGTGGATTCAGATTTCTTCACGATTAAACATGTCTCTGTTTTAGGAATGCCACAGTTGACTCACGAAAAACATGGACACCGCATTTCACAAAATAAATAAGCTACGTTTCCCACAAACCAAGAGACTCTGGTTGTTGACTTTGAAATAGATCTTCTGGGAATACAATTAAAATCACACACACGCACAACCCCCACTCCCTACTTAAATATGAACAAGTGTAGGCTACTCACCTTTGTTATGAGTGGATTTTGTCTTCACTCTTTTCGAGGACGTAATTTATTTGTAGAATCATCATAGCATATTTAACAGAGCTCCATGAAATGTCAGCTCTGCAATAGCTGAACTATATCTTGAGTGTTGCAGATAGCCTACACTAGAATGATACTTTCACAATACACATTTTACACAGGCATACATTTGCAGGGATATTACAAGATATAAACCAGGCCTTGTATTATTGAGACATTTGTATTTTATTTGAATGCTTGCTCATAGTGATATTGAAACGGTTACACCCCTGAAACCTGTTTCAAGTATATTTTGCCACATCAGGAAAAAGGAAATATGACATCAGGATCAGGATATCTGGTTCGTTCATTCAGGATATCATGCTGGAAAAATAACACCTCTGATACTTGAGTCTTTATGTTACCACTATTGTAAGAAAATATTCATATAAAATTAATTCATTTGTGATGCTTCAGCCATTTGTGACGCTTTCTCATATTATTTGACCTCTGCAGCAGTACAAGATAAACCCTATAGTGTCCTATACAGTTTCTAATTTTACATGGTAGTATACACGTGTCTTTTATATCACTGCAAGGACTAAAATGTGTAGCCTGATTATAAAGCTGCTGTTGACAGTGTGTGCCTGACCTATGCTTGCAAGCGCTTATCTGGGACATAATTGCAGGTGGATGTATCAATGGCTCAATCTGGATACCTGCCCTGCTTCACATCCATACACTTGAAGAGTGCCTTAACAGGATGAGCCCTTATCAATGTCACGATTCTGTTAATCTGAGGGCAGAATAGCATTTAGAATAAGTTTGGGCCTGATTTACTGGGACTGCAGAACTTTTTTAGCACACACAAAACCAATAAGATGACTAATTATTGGTCATTCTATTTGTTTTGCACCAATCATTGGTTGTGTTATTAGCTAAAATGGTTTACACATGCTAAAGGTCGTATTAAATTAGGCCCTATATATTGTTATATATGGATCTAGAGTAATCAAGGATGTCAATGACACAATGCGAGAATAGACTGTAGTCCCTGACCGGCAGGCCTTGGACTATGGTCTGGGAGAAAGGTAATAGTACAGAATCATCTCTGCAGTTTGGGCCCCATAATCAACTTTCCTGCATTGGACAACAAGTGTAGTATTTGCAGTAATATTCTGTTATTGACAAAAATACACCTGGAATGTGTGCAGAAATGCATTTTCTATTTGAAATATTCATGCTGATTCAATTCTGTGACTTCTGGACAAGTGGCTCCAAAATTTGAAACTAGGATATTGGATTTGGATATTGAAAAAAAAAAAAAAAAAAAGAGACTTAGTTGAACACTATATAGTTCAAGCATATGAACGTCCACTGTATATGCTGCACGTTATGCATGCTTTTGTGTTAATATTTAGAAAACAAAGATGAGATCTCACACTGCATTTTCCAGCAGGTGTTAGGGTGGAAGTGCTTTCAGAAAATGTTTAAACCTCATTTGGCTCAAAATCCTCAGGCCTGATTTTCATCACCACAGATTTTAAAGAGTACCACCATCCATGCCATGTGTACCAGACAATCCCACTGTCAGTCAAAGCGCTGTATGGACCCTTGTAGTAGTAGCCATTCAGATTGGCAGAGTGACATCTAGTGGAGAAAAATGGAAGAACACACAAGTGAAATAATGTGAAATCAGGTTGTTTATGCAGACTAACTGCTCACAACTGAACTGACTGCAATCAGTTCTGCTAAAAAGGACTGGGTTTATTTCAATGCTTTATTTTAAAGCAGAAGCTTTATTAAAACGTAGCAAAATACAGCATCAAACAGATGTATAATAGTAAAAGTATATATAAATATTATAATATAATAACATATACTGAAGAGCCCATATATTCACATATATAGCCTAATGCTAATGGTCACAAACAAGCACTGTTTTGGTGATTTGTAACTTTTTACCCCCTCAGTCAAGTGACCTGGTAGGACATGTACGGAAGCAAGAGACGTTATCTGACCTGTTAAACCACCAGCCGGCCTTGTCATCACGGGCACAGTTGCGTTGGTATCGGTCGTTGTCGCGGTCGTGAGTGCTGAACTTCATCCCCTGATGACTGGCCCACCACTGCACCTCAGGATGGTAGCTGCCCGAGAGCGAGTCTCCCGCTGACCCAGAGTACTTACCGAACGCCAGCTGATAGCTGTCCTGTAGAGAAAAGCGAGAAGCTAATATCAAATGTATGTGAAATAACCTAGGAATATGGCCCTCCAGTATACATTAATACCTCAAAATCAACAACATGCGTTTACTCTGCTGCTGTTCACACACCATGTTTCTTTTGGAAAAAATTATAACAAACTGTAGGCAGGATTTGCGAACCATAATAAAACCTATTAAAACACAAAGCTATTTACTGTACCCCACTTTTGAAGTATGCCTTAATTACGCCCAATTAACTATTACGTAGTTATAGTTTGTGTCTCGTGTTTAATTATTTCAGCTCATAATTTTTTTACTTTTAAAAATACTTTGCAACTTATTTTGAGTTTGTCTATTCCTGTCAACACCATGGTGTTCAGTTCATTGTATGGTTATCCTACAGGTGTTTCTGAGGTGAGGGAATATATAATTATTTAAACTTCACCTTTGACCTTTCCTTGGTTTAAATATTGACCAAAGTGAGGGATATCCAAACAGAATTATCAGAGAGGGACAATTCATACCTGTTCACTGGCAACTTTTAACCTTTTGTACACTGCATAGCGTTGATTATCATCAAAGTCTGCCATGTTGATCCTGAGGTTGTAATCACCTTTAAGGAAAGGACAACTAGATGTGACATTTATTATTGATACACAATAATTATCATTATAAACATTTCTATGCCATTTCTTAGTTTACTACACATCATTTGATTGCTGTAACTATAATTATGTGGTCTACAATACCTTTAGCTATTTTGTTATTTGTGAAATGTGTCATGTTTATCTAATGGTATGTAATGCAATAAACTTTTACTGGCTGTACAGTAACACGTTCTTACCTTGCGAAGTTAAGTAATGCAAATTATCATTTCCTAACCAGAATTCTCCACTGTCAGACTGCATGTTTCCGAAGCCTTGCTTATAGTCAGCCCAATTCCTACCGGGGAAAAAAATAAAAACATTTCCATTAACAGAGAATAAAATTGACAGCCGATACAATTACTAACAATGTTATTCATTTTAATATATTATACTGTCTTTCGCTTTTCAGGTCCAAAGAAATAAGGCTCTAACATGTGCAAAACCTTTGCTGCCATATAATAAAGCCATAATTTTGCTCACCGATCAAAGCTCTCACTACCATCAGATCGCCTCTGAAAGACGGTCCATCCTCCCCCATCGCTCATGTCACAGTATACTTTAATCTTTGAGGGAGAATTCAGGGGTTTGATCATGTAAAACCCACTTCCTTTCGTCCCATTATTGTAGATCTGAGCACAGTCTGAACAAGACAGCACACTTTAATAACATACCGTGTATTTGTACTATAAATGGCATAGCACAAAATTAACCCCAGTTCCAAAAAGGGTGGGTCAGTATATAAAATGCACATAAAAGCAGAAAGCAGTGATTTGTAAATTCTCTTTTACATAAAACAGTACAAAAAATATATATTTAATGTTTTATCTTATCAACTTTATTGATTTTTGTAAATATATGCTAATTACGAATTTGATGCCTCCAACACAGTCCAAAAAAGGAGGGACAGGGCCTAAAAGAAAACTGGGAAGTTTTATTTTGCAAGCGATACTATAACCTCTCTGCATTTGAATAGATCTCTATGGGACTTGGGGGGTGGGATTAGATTAAGCTGTAAATTACACGGGAATAGTATGGAACCCATGGTTGGCTGTAAGTCATCAAGCGCCTGAGGTATCAAACGAACCTCAAACCATCACTCTGCTGCCAGATATGCAGTAGATATGGATGGATCACTTGAAGGGTTGTTTCTCCTCACTTATTTTTCCATAGAGTTCAATAGGAAAATTAGTCAGAAGAAACAACCCTTAAAGTGATCCATCCATATCTACTGCAAATCTGGCAGCGGAGTAATGGTTTGAGGTTCGTTTGATACCTCAAACCCTTGATGACTTACAGCCATTTAGCCAAGCAACTCTTTTGGAATTGGAGTTTATACAAACCTGTTCAGCCCAGCACAATGTACAGCAATAATTGGGAGTTTTTTTAACATCTATTAAACATGTTTGTGTATTTACACCTCTCAGACATAAGCTCACGCTCCATAAAGATGAAGAATATCCTGACCTGCGTAGTCCTTTAGCTCCCCCAGGTCGACAAAGCTGTTTGTGAGGGCGGGCTCTGCTTGTTGGCTGCGGAGCTGTTCGATAAGCTCCAGCTGCCTCATGACTCGACTCTCCAGTGTCCTTAGTTGGGAGCGCAGCCTGATGGTATCCTGCTGGCATTCATCTGGGGCCTGCACACACAGATACACACAGATACACACACACACACACACATACATAAATACATACATACACACACAGACACACAAACATACACACACAGAGACACACATACATAAATACATACATACACACACAGACACACAAACATACACACACAACGCACACACACACACACACACACACACAGAGACACACATACATAAATACATACATACACACACACAAACACACACACACACACACACAGATACACACATACATAAATACATACATACACACACAGACACACAAACATACACACACAACGCACACATGTGCATACACATACACGGACAGACATAAATGCACACACACATGCATACACATAGAAAAGCAGGCACATGCGAAGTTGCACCATGTATACAAACGCAATAAGCAGGTGTATACATAGACGAGCACACAGAAGTGAAGGACAGACAAGGAGAGGGACCGTGTGGAACAAACAAATTGGTTCTAAAAAAAAATTATGAGCGCATTCTTATGCAATACTGGTGGCTACATTTTCAAACCTCATGAAGATTACACAATATACTGTATACTGAAAGTAGTGAATATCAAGTCCCTAAAAGCAACAAAGAATAAAAATACATTCAAAATAATAGGAACAACCATTACATTTTAACAATGTGATAATCATTGTGATGGAAATATATTTCTTAGCAAGCTGCATAATGCAAAAAAAAAAAAAAAAACTTTATTTTATGACTTTGGTAAAAATTAAAATTCATGATAATAACATGAGCCATGGTAATAATGTTGTTCCCACCTGGGCAATATTCTTTATACAACAGTTTATATATTATGGTGGACGTAAAATGGCACACCAAAAACACAATTAGTGTGATACCATGTTACTGCAAGCTCTTACCGAAGCTGAAGAATCCACAAAGAAAACAAGTCCAAAGACAAGTAGCTTCAGTCTCAATATTTCAGTCATTCCCATGATAAATCCTGCAATAAAAATCATCCAAATTTACACAGAAAGAATTCACTCAGCCCTTTAGGTGCTTAATTTGCTGCTTTCTGTGTAAATAAACGAGACAACATAAAGTGAGCAGACACAACACAAAGTGAGCAGGCACACAGAGGCAGATACTCTTTGTTCCAGTCCGTTTCAGAATGTCTTGTCTCCCTTAAATCTGATGAGTCACACGAGAAAAATGCTCATATGGGTCTGATAAACTCAGGTCCGTAAACATTGTCTAAACAGTGAGGGCCAACTGACTATAATAATCCTCCAGAGCTGACAATTCACATTCCTGAGTGAAAAAAAATTATAAAAATCACCGTCATTATCATGAGTTTGAAACAAATACGGATATTACAGATTCCCTGATGTTAAATTCCTCATTTCAGACAGTCCATTCTTCTAAGCATAGCTTTTATGGATGCCTCAGAACCCTATAAGCATGGATAATCCATTGCAGACAAACAGACCTTTTTAGGTAAAAGTGGGAAAAGCATGTGCGAAGCCACATACCCCCACTAAGCATTTTCATCCATTGGCAAGCCTAGATTTATATTATTACTTAAAAAGACATATAGTTTTTGTTAAAGTAATGACATGAACCAATGTACGGCAATGTATAGCCTTATAATCTTGGGAAATTAAACCTTAAGCGCTGAAACAGGCTTGTTAGTATCTCATTTATTCGTCTACAAAATAAATATCCATTAAAAATAAACAATTTTGGGTTTGATAATTACCCAGTCATGGGCAACCTCATATAAGCATATGATCATTAAGTTTTTATTCCCCTTTCAAACAATGAATCAGCTAAACTTTAGGTCACTTGACTGTTCAGATGATAGGTTAAAATTAAAGTTAAATTAAAAAAAAAACTGTCCATCGTGCAAACAGTCTAGCGTTACCTCTAATATGATGTGGTCAACAGATTTATAAAAATGTAATTGTGTTTTTTATCAGTCAGCGCTTTACATAGCGATGCTTTCTCTTGAACTAAACTTGGACCAAATCCAGGAAACAACTTTTTGTCTGACCTTTTTTTACACCTGACCTCATGCTGTCTAAAATTACACTACCTTCTTAATAATCCGAAAGCATAAATAAAACGGAGCTTTTTCAAAATGTAACGTTATTTTCTTCTATTTTGTGCAGTTTTGTAAGCGTCCATACGGTGCAATCGATCCAATTAATTAATAATAATCTAGGGTGTTAAAAGGACGTGGACAGTGTGTGGTTACTGTTAGATATGTTAGTAGCCAGTAACTATTGGTAACGGGATATCTTTCCGCCTACTTCTTGGTAAAACGATGGCCGCTGACGAAATACTGGTCTTGAAGACGTCTACAAATAAGGCATTAGATAGTTTATATTGAGACCTATTTACACAATATATTTGATTAGTAAAGTTACAGTAAAGTTATTTTCAACATTGATGATCCCTGGCCTGGCTGTAGCGTTGATCTCCCAGGTAACAACACTAGCTAGTCGCTATCTTGCGTTAGCTGGCAGTCTTTAGTTTGTTTTGGAGGGGAGCTAGCTAGTTTGCTAGCACCGTGTCCTAATTTGTGCAAGTGCAAATGTGTTGGTAACGTGATTGTTAAATTACAGCTGGATATATAGCTAGACAGTTTCTTAACCAGCCGGTGTTGAGACACAAATGTCATACGACATATAGCTAGCTAGCTAGCCTGCTGGGCAAAATATTAAGGATTGCTTGTTTGCACTGCCACTGGCATGCCACGGCACGGTCTTTAGCCTTGTAGCTTAGCTAGCAGGATCAAGAAAACATTATACACGTCAGTTGGCGCTAGCTAGCAAAAAACCTGACTGGTTGATTCTATTGCTAGATAACGTTAGCTAGCTAATTAACAACTACCGGTTAGCCTGACTAACGTAAGTTAAGTGACTTGGGCCTTATGTTGTAGTACAAGCTTCGTAGCCAGTTAACGCTATCAGTGTTAGCATATCTACCAACAAGCTGGTTTCTCACATTATTATCCATGTACGAACTGATAAGAAGTGTAACGTTAGCTAGCTGTCTTACAAACTAGGAATACTTTGTGAATATTTTCATTTGGATAGCTAAGCCTTCTCTAACGTTGGACTGCACTGAGAACGTATCAGCTAGCTACTAACTAGCACTAACGTTAACTATTGGGACTATTATTTTATTAACGTACGTTTACTGTAACGTTACGTTATAATGTTAGCTAGTTGGCTAAATGGAGCTTGTTAACACGTTAACTTGTGAGGTTTCCTTGTTTTATTTGGATGAAAATGAAGGGTCTTACAGCGTAACGTTACCATTACATTTGACATAACGACGTTACTGCCGTTTGCAAGTTACACACCGGCCAGCCATCCAACTTTTGTTATTGTTAGCTTAGCTAGCAGCAACTTTCAGAGGGAGCCGAAATGACTAAAAGCACTAAAGAAAACGAAAGCTAGCTAGACTAGATAAATTAGCTAACGTTAGTCTCAGACGTAGCGAAAACCCTTACACTACTACTACTAGTATATATAGCAAGCTTCTGCCAAACGTACTTGATGTGATGTAGCTAACATAGCTAGCTAGCTAGCTAACATTAGACAACAGACGTCGCGGTTCCACGCGCGGCAAATTAATAGCCAACGTTAGCTAACTAGCTAGGTATCTTGTTGGTAACCAACGTTACCACATTTAACGTTACATAAAATTGTCGCCATCTAAAAAAGGCTCTCTTGGTCGTAGCAGCAGGTAACCAGGCTATCGTTACAGAACAAGTTAACTTACTCTTTGTATTAACGTATAACATGGATTAACTATGTTACACCATTAACGTTAGCTACACTGATTAACGTTACTTAGCTAGCTAAGTTGTAACGTTGTGTTATTTTGATGTGCTTTGCAGGGCTGCTTAACGACGTTAGAAAAAATCGGTGACAATCTAAATGAAAAACGTTGAGGGAGGATACTTTTTTATTTTTTATAAAGGTGATTATTTTGGACTTGAGCGCCCATTTAACGTAAAGCTTACAAAAGGACCGCATTCAGTTTCAAATGGCGAGCCGCGAGACATAACGATAAGTCATTCGCTAGATTAACGTTACACGTTGTTGTCAATCTGATGCAGTATTTGATCGGTACTTTCCTCTCTAATTCACCTGAACACATGTGTTGAAATTTTAATATAGCTAACAAGGTTTCCTAAACAGTACTGGGGACCATTTTTTTTACTGGAGACTGTTGTATCTGAAAGTGAGTGATTGATAACATAAATTAATGTTGGCCTGCATTCAATCAACTAACAACTAACGTTAGCTAAACTGTTTGTGAATAAATACAAATATATATTTTAGTCAACATTTAAGGACAAGTGCTGATTGAATCAGCTGAAGTGCCAACCTGAAAGTGGTCAACATCTATTTATTGAAATAGAATCATAAAAGTTGGACATGATTCCATGATTGATTTAGGTAAACACTAAAAAAACAATACAGGGCACTCGGGACCAAGTTTGAGTAACGTTAGCCCTCTTATACCGTTAGGGGATGACTGTTAAGAGTGTTATTACAAAAATGCCAAATGTTATCTGCGCCTAGGTGACAATAAGGCTGGTGGGTGCGTAGGTAAAAAAATAAAAACTGAATATCCATAAAGTAGCTGAATTACTCGCACACAAGAAAAAGCCGAGAAAATCTAATGCAATGATTTTAATGTAGAAAAAGCAGACGTTTCGGTCTACACTGATGATAGTCTTGTAGACCGAAACGTCACTGAGGAACAATTAATTTTGCATTACTTTTTAAGGGCATATGCGATTTGGGCCTTTTTATGTTATGATTATTGGCAGTACTCATTAAATATTTCCCTCTGGGTCAACAAGCTCTTCAGTGGGCCATGGAATGAAATTATTGCATTTAGACTCTGCTTTTCCTGGTGTGCGCATAACTCAGCTACTTTAAGAGTGTTATTAAAACACCTGTTCCTCTATCAAGGTAGCATGCTTGACTCTAGTAATATTTTTGGTGTTACAGCATACTTCAGCATTATGAATTCAAGTTATAAGGTGATGTACTCAGTCTGTGTGTGAGTGCTTCCCTTATATTGTCTCCATTAGGTTGCGGACTGTCAGGATGGCCACTGGTGGGGCACCGTTTGACTGTGTTGATGAAGAAGAAATGCCTAACTGGACCTTAGGGAATGGAAGTCTGGATGACAGATTAAACAATATGGTGGGTTGACATTTTGCATAAATGACAGAGCGAAAAACAGTTTGCAGTATTTTAGAAATGAAAACCACTTTTGGATGCATGTTGTCAGCAAACGTCCATGTTTACAGAAAGAAACGGTCGTGGTTACATTTATAGATTCCGTCGTTGTCTTTTATTATTAAAAATTGTTAAAAATTACGTTTTTCTACCCCATTTTAGGACTGGGATGTTCCACAGAAGAAGGCCAATAGGTCATCGGAGAAAAACAAGAAAAAGTTTGGCACGGTGGTTGAAAGTCGGCTGACCAATGACATCTCCCCAGAGTCCACCCCGGGGGCCGGACGCAGACGAGCTCGTACGCCCCACTCGTTTCCCCACGCGAAGTACACCACCCAAATGTCCGTCCCAGAGCAGGCGGAGCTGGACCGGCTGAAGCAGAGGATAAACTTCACCGATTTAGACGAGGTGGGTAAACGCACACGCTCGTGGCATGGAACAAAGGCGATTATACATTTATAAAGCCTACAAGATATAACCGCTTCCGTGATTGATTCAGGTGAACACTAAATGTGATGTTTGTTGTGTGTATTGGGGGGGGAAAGATGCATTTATTCTTTTTGATACTTGCAGAGGAGCATCGGAAGTGATTCTCAAGGCCGAGTAACAGCCGCTAATAATCAGAGGCAACTCTGGGAACACAGAAAGGCCTTTAATTACCTCCCGCTGCATGTCAACACTAATAAAAGCAAAGATCTGGCTACTTTAGCCTCTGGCGGTGAAGATGCTAAAAAACACACCGCCGGGAGAGATATCGTTGCCCGTGTCTCAGGCAGGGATGCTCTCCACACAGAATGGACATCTCTGCTCGAGGATGACGCGGGAGAACCAGACATCGACAGTAGTCAGGTAACTCTTTTTAGCGCTAATGTGTTTGAAGCTCCTTAAGGATTCGTGTGTCGTACAGGATCACTAAGGGCACCGTGCCCATTTTACAAGCAGCTGCATGAACGCGTGTATGAATGTTTTCGTGCTGATGGCCCTCGCTACTCCACAAGAACGTGTACGTTCTGGCAATTCTAATAATTTACACATTAACTGCAGAATTTCTTGTTCTAATTAGCCACGTCTGTGCTCTACTGTGTGCTTTCTCCCAGGTTGTCAGCAAGCTTGTTGAAATTAGGAAATATATTTCCATGGCCTGCTGCATGCGAGATGACCTGGTGGAAAAAAATGATATCCCAGCCAATGTTGAGCATTTAACACATCTGTTAGGCCATCTGAAGGAACAGGAAAAATCCTGCTTGAAATTTCTACAAAAGTTGTTGGTTAGTATGATGACATTATTGCTTTGCTTAAAGGTTGTATCAGCGATTTTGGGTGGAAACATAAATGATCACATTCATCTGATTTTTCCTCACGATCCGCTAGCTGCCCGCCCCATAAGCAGGCCGTCAAAAAACCGCGTCTCTGTAGGCAGCCTATGCTCCGAGATCGTACACAAAAACAATGGTACTACCAACTACTCAAAACCAAAATAAACAGTATTCCAACCAATCACAATGATCTGCACAAACGTGACGTCACTTCTGAAGCGAAATCCCAAACAAACATACTTATGAATAATTATGTTATGTTTTAAAAAATAGTGTTCAAGCATCCAGAATTATAACCACGTTAATAACGTTTGTAAGAAACCAAACCGTTTGTAAATCCGTCAAGATTTCAGCGAGATAAGAGTATTAGCGTTTGTGCAGATCATTGTGATTGGTTGGAATACTGTTTATTTTGGTTTTGAGTAGTTGGTAGTACCATTGTTTTTGTGTACGATCTCGGAGCATAGGCTGCCTACAGAGACGCGGTTTTTTGACGGCCTGCTTATGGGGCGGGCAGCTAGCGGATCGTGAGGAAAAATCAGATGAATGTGATCATTTATGTTTCCACCCAAAATCGCTGATACAACCTTTAAGTGCATTGCCCTCAACACTGGCATGTGTTCAACTGCCTGCTAACCCTTATTTATCACAAAGTGCCTGCCCTCTAAAGCTACTTATCTAGAAACTAACACATCTATGGTACATTATTTGCTTTCAAGTCATTTTTATCTTGGATGATAAAAAAAGAAAAAGAAAAAAGAAATGTGTATGCTCATGGTAACGGTAAAGGTGAAAAGCAGTGGCTCTAGCTAGACTGTTTTCGACAGGTGTTGCCTTCAGTTCCTGTTATGGTAAGGGCAGTAACCACTGCTTTACACAAAATGTATGCGACAGTCTGTCACTTGGGCCTTGCCTCACATTTTTACATGCCCGTGAAGTTGTTCCAATCACATTTCTTTTTTGCCCCTCGTACAACGCAAGTCATTTCTGATAAAAGTTTCCAGGGATTAGAACCGCTGAGCCCATTTCTTCACATACCTGTGATTTATGACGTTCAAATCATGTCAGTTACTTTACGAATGCTTTTCACTTGCACACCCACCGGCTGGTGATTAATTGACCTGAATCTCACGCAGGCGAGGGAGAACGACGAAGACGACATTCGCACCATAGACTCGGCTGTTGGGTCTGGCTCCGTCGCTGAGAGTACGTCTCTGAACATAGAGGTCCATTCAGAGGCCTCGGATGCCACAGTAAGTAAACCAATCGCATCTTTGCATTACTCAGTGATCTAGATTATTAATCCTTTTAGTTAATTTTATAGCGCTACGAATGTGGCAAGTGATTCAAAGCACAGTGTAGAAATAAGCATGTATCTAGTATTGAAATTCTTTAAAAAAAAAAAAAATACTGTTGAACTTGTTTTAAAAATTCTAACAGCATGCCGTCGTGTTCTTAAAATCAAGCGACGATTCAGGTATTGTGTTTGCTGGCCTTCAGGGCTCAATATTTGGAGTTAATTACAGCACTGTAACCCACCTAATATTGTTTTACCGGTTGAAGTGTTAATGCTTTGAGTGGTTGTCCCATTGATCTAATCCTAATTTACTCAAACTTGCCGAAGGAGATCTCTCACGTTGTGAGATATCGACCCCGCATTGAGGACAATCTAGGGAAGTCAGCGTCCCCAGAGCGGGGTTCTCTCTATGATGCTACTGCAGCAGCAGCACACAGTGGCGGGCGGGTATGGCCTGATAGGATTGTTAGCCCGCGTCCGGGAAAGGTACCTCCATACCTGCGTGCAGTCCTTGTTCAGCCAATCTCTGCTCTCTTTTCGGTTGCTCTTCCTCCATGCCGCACGTTCAACTTCACCAGCTCTTCTGCGGTTCCCGCTGAAACGGGGTGGGCCTTCTCGCTTCTCCGGCTCTCCGCTTTCCCTTTGGAATTGTGAAAGTGGAGAAGTCGATCATTAAAAAAAGCTTGCCCTCGCCGGCGCTTCCATTATCGCCTTTTGCTGCCATCGAGTTTGATGAATACATTTTCTGTGCTGTAGATGAACGCATAAAACATTTGCACATTGAGTCAATGGCTGCATTAATCTGCTATGTTCATTAAAAAATAAACTATTTCTTTATGAATAGGTTTGTGATTTATTGATCGGGCTATTAAGAAAACATTTGAGAAAATGGCTGTTTTTTTTTTGAGAATGAGAAGAGCCTTAAATCTGGCCAAATTCTAATAATCATCACTAAGGGGAAAAAGGAAGTAGGAAAACACGTAGGCCTAAACTTCAATTCCATAGGCTTTGTTTGAATTTGGCTTGGCTGCTGGACCCGCCCTCCTTGTATAACACGCCCCCCCCCCCCCCCTTACAGGGCAGAGACCCCCACGGCGGGGCCAAGGAGGAGCTGGAGAACCTGCGCAAGCAGCACGACCTGCTCAAGAGGATGCTGCTGCAGCAGGAGCAGCTGCGGGCGCTGCAGGGGAGGCAGGCTGCGCTGCTGGCCATGCAGCAGAAGGCCGAGCAGGCCATAGCGGTCATGGACGAAACCGGTGAGAGGCTAACGCAACAATGCTACAGTAAAGGCTAGTGCTGAGGAATGAGGAGAGCCACGGTTCTTATTGTTGCGAGTGTTATGTACAGGATATACACACTCTAGAGTAAGGGTGGCCCAGGAGGGCGGTGCCTGTTTCTGAATTTCACACAATCTTCTGCTCACCAACGTCTAGTTATTTAATTGGCCCAATCATTTACGTGTTATGACATTTTGGCTACATTTCTACATAGCTACATTAGCTCATGAATGGCAGCTAAAGACTGTTCTTATGTCCCAATATGAAACCTTTTACAGTGGTCTATTCTGCGAGTGAGCCAACGTTGATGTGTACAGCGAATCGGTTAATTGAGTCTGAGTAGTTGGTGAAAGCCTGTACAAACCAACCCTTCAGGAACAGAATTTCCCGCCTTTGAGCTCATGGCATTTTATGATGCTAAGAGGCTTTTTGTTTTGTCTGTCTTTGTGCAAGGTATTGGCAGATTGTTGAGAGACTTTGCTATAGATTATTGAGCTTCTTTGATGCTTGATTCATTGAGTAAAATTGTACATGGTGTTTTTTGTGTTTCTTTATTTGTGTAGTTGTTACTGAAACTACAGGCAGCGTCTCTGGAATCAGCATCACCTCTGAGCTAAACGACGAGCTGAATGACTTAATTCAGCGTTTCCACAACCAGCTTCATGATTCACAGGTAGAGCGGCACTTTATACCAATCACGCAGTACTAGAGCGAGATTATAAAAACAAACCTGACATTGATATTTAATTGCAGATTGCACAAATGCAATTTCAGTAGCATTTGAGAGGGGTACGCTTGTGCATTACATTGTTCTTTTACAGAAATGTGTGCTTTTTATATTGTTTGGAAGCCTGCCTTCAGGGAGAAGAGAGATGAGTGAGTGGTGGGTGGGATTTGGGGGTGTTGCCGCTCAGGAGATGATGTATGGGAATTGCTTGATGTCAGGTGTACCTGCTGTCTCAATTATAAATAATGAGGCTTGAACATGTTCGGCCTGCTGTGAGGTGATTTTCAGACATATCCTCAGGATGTATTTTCTGGTGTAACACGCAGACCAAGGCGGTCCCAGACAACAGGAGGCAGGCGCAAAGCCTGTCACTCACCAGGGAGGTGACCCGTAACAGGGGCCCTCCTGGCGGTAACCCCACCCCTCTCTCCAGCGCCCAGCTCACTAAGCTCCAGGAGCTCCAGGACAAGAAGCAAACCATGGACAAAATACTGAGGGAGCTCCACACACTGCGAGACCACACTTTAAACAACAACTCCTGTGAGTACGGTCTGCAGCCACAGTCCTGGCTCTTCTGTTCACAAGCTGTGCGTGTAGTTCCTTTGACTAGCGGTAACGAAAGGTGAAGCTGTCTGTAGGGGGTTTCATGGTCCTTGGAAGTCTTTGAAAATATTTATATTCTCGGAAGTCATGGAAAGTGCTAAAAAATCCCACTGTCCTTGCAAATCCAGCAGGTAAAATAAATCCCGTCTTTTTGTTCACAAGCAAAATGTCACGTACTGTCAAGTATTGAATTATTAGCGTGATTGTAATGCTAATGTGGACAGTTCTCTGGTATGTACATTAATTCCACTGCCGAAATTCATCAGCCACTGGAGACCAAGGATTGTGCCTTTGGAGCCACAAAATGCCTTTAAAGTTATGTGCCTCAAAATGTAGTTTCGTGTTGCGATTGCAAAAGCAGTCATATAACCCAAAATACATCTGACTAATATAACAAAGATACAACCTTGAAATCTATACATTTACCCTTGAAACTCATAAATTTATCTGTGAACCGTGATTGAAAGTTCACAGGAGGTGTAAATGTGATTTTATTGTAAACCCCTGTCTGGTGGATCCGTACCTCAGGTCAGCAGGTCCAGGCTCCGTCTCAGAGAAGCAGAATGGCCAACAGTCGCAGCGCTGCCAGACTGGACACTGCCGCCCCCCAGCTCGGGCCCGAAGCAGACGGCCACTCCGCCCAGAAACTCAGGTACAGCCCCTCTCAGGCCTGCCCCTCTGCTTCACTTACAAGAGAAACTAAACTACATTCTGCTCGTTTCCCTGTCTGTGTGGTTGAAATCGCCAGGCGAAGCATGCCTTTAATTAACTGTGCTTCTCTCTAACGCCGCTTATTTGAAGAAAGGTCATGCTTGCAGTGATTGATGGTCATGTATTGTTGTCTCACCCGGCTTAGCTGAGTGGGCTTTACCGTGAATGGCTTCTGCTAAATGGCCGTGATTGTAATTGTACTGAAGGAAGCTGAAGGAGGTTCATAAGAGGCTGAACGAACTGCGGGAGCTGGTGCACTACTACGAGCAGACCTCCGACATGATGGTGGACACGGTCAACGAGAACGTCAAGGACGAGGACGAGGAGACGGAGGAGGACTCCATCTTTGAGCCCATGTTCGACTCCGAGCAGGAGAATCTAGAGCCCATCACAAACATCAGGTTAGTCTCTATAGAAACTCATTCGTATCCACAGGTAATTTAGGTGAACTTGGCATCGCTGGCGACGTTTTCCCAAAAGGAGTTTGTGCAGCTTGAGTCACAGAGCTTTCAAATGACTGTTTCAGATCAATAGCAATTTATTAACAAAGCAAAAAGTCTTATTCACAGTATGGAACATACAGGGTAAAAGCAAGGCCGGTCAGTTACAAGCTGTTGTTCAAGCACCAGCTTTATACCCCTTTCCCAGAACAAAATGGACGAGTAAGGTGTCACATAACCAGATGGTCATTGTTACCTCTGTATGCATGTCTGCTACCTTTTTGATAGACTGTCAAAACACCCCCCTGTACTTCCACGTCTCCAGACTATCCCAACATTCATGCATACTGAGGCCGATTACATGATCATTACATAATTATGGTCACGTCTCTGTCTGTGTCTGTCTGCCTGCCTCCCTCCCATTGCATTCTGCTAGGCCATCAACCACCCCCCTTTGTTGAGTTGATATCTCTAGCCAGTCTATCCCCGTCCAAGTCGACATCTAGGCACGCTGAGGCAGATTAGTTCATCCAAACTGCCTTACAGTCACCTCATGTTGTCAAGTGTTTATTGTTCATTTTTTCCAGAAACCCACAGCATCCTGGGAACTGGATGGACATGAATAGTCTGACCGGTGCCCATGGCAACGGAAACCAAGACGGAAGGCTAAACACTAACCGCCAGATCAACAACACTAACCGCTCGGCGGCTAACCTCAGGAGCCTGAATATCCCGTCCGCCATAGGTACTCGTCTGTGAATGCTGTCTACACGCATTTTACATTAGCCGGGATGCTTTATCCTACCGTTAAGATTTTTAACCACTTAAATGTTGAGTGCAGGTAACGTCCAGTAAAGTTAATGTGTTTGTTACTGACTTTAGGAGCACTATTGACCCCTACAAGGGGAAATGTTTTCATCACCAAGCGTAATGTTTGTAGACAATACACAAAGCACAGTTATAGGACACAGGAAAAAGGACGCGCACGGTACAGTACTATAACATATACTGTGAAGGTGCAGTAAAAAGCTGCTTCCTTTAGAGAGGTGAACAGCTCTTATGTGTCACTAGTGCCAGCTGGCACTGTATTTTTGGTAAAGAACCATATTTCTGATGGTAGAAGCAAACGCTTAAATCTCTGGGTTCAGCACTTTGGCGGGAGTTTGAATGGGGTGTCGTGTTTTGAAACAGAGTTTCAGTACAGCCGCGACCGCTCCCGCGGAGGGGCGGGGGCCGAGGGCGGCGTGGAGGACCCGGACACGGAGGAGGGCCCTCAGGGGCGAGCGGGGGCGGGGGAGGGGGGCAGTTCGGAGGCCAGCCGCCGGAGCAGTAGGGAGGAGGACCCAGAGTTCCTGGAGAAGGTCCACAGGCTCCGCTCGGCCAAGGAGAAGCTTCGGCACCTGCAGCAACTGGTCGCCATGGTGCAGGTGAGCCGGGGTCACGTCCTCTTGGTGCGCGTGGCGCTATTCACTGGCGCTGGGGAAATCACGTACATCTCCGTGGTAAACGGGAATGAGCTCTGTGAAGACTAATGTTTGCCGTATTACAAAATGCAGGGGAGCATGGTAGTGCAGATATCTTTGTGTGTGTGTGCGTGCGTGCGTGCGTGCGTGCGTGCGTGCGTGCGTGCGTGCGTGCGTGCGTGCGTGTGCGTTTTGCTCTGTAGGGTAGCCCATCTTGCTCTCTGTATGGTACGCCCCTGTAATGTTGTTAAGGATAATGGATCGGTGCTATAGCCAGCGATGACTGGTGACAGTGAGGAATGATGGGTATTTTCAGAGCGACGACACCGATGGGACCACGGCTAACGCATCTAGCGTAGCCGATGACGACGGACTGAACCAGCAGCCCAACAACACGAGAGCCGCCGGTCCCAAACCGCAGAAAGATCTGGCTCTGACCGAAAAAGAAAGGTACAGTGCGAAGGGATGAGGGAATTGCCCTGGAACATGAGTAGTTTTTCAGCTCAGTGGCTGATTCACTTGGACTGAGACTTTGTCACACAATGAAAAGTTCCTGGGAGCAGGAATGTGCAAGCACTATTGGTTTTTATCATGTCATACCTCTCTCGGCTCTGCCTAAGTGTATGTCCATTTGTTTTAAAAAGTGAAGTCTGCAATGAAGAAGTGGACACAAGCTATGAGAACAGTATTTTTTTCTGCAGTACACACACCTAGATGCAGGCTCCAAAAGCCATAAAATAGTGGCTGTACCTATACATGTAGTAAACAAAGTTGTCAGACTGTACAATCATGTACAGTCAGGTTAAAATGTTTTTATAGAAACATACTCCAATATTGTCTTTTGGTTTTAGCGCTATTGAAAACCTTTCGATCACAGATTTTCACTAGCGTCCCGTGCTCAGTGGTGTAGCGAACATCCCAAGTGTAAATCCATTAGAGGTTATGTTACGTGTGTGCTGTGGAAGTGTCACATGACGGTGTTATATGTGATGTGTGTGCCGCGTGACCCAGGTGAGTTTTATACGTGACAGAGAGAAGTTCTATGAAGCAAAGCTGAAGCAGCAGCAGCAGGAGTTGAGGCAGCTTCACGATGAACGCCAGCGTCTGATGGACATCAAGGGCGAGATACGGAACCTCCGCTGGGCGTGTCCCGACCTGCAGGTACGTCCCGTGGCCGCCTCTCCCGCGCCGGTACCCCGCAGCCCGTCACCGCGTGTCAACCCGAGCGCCTCCTGTCGCACCCAGCCTCCCGCGCCCGTGCCCCCGCCCACGAGCCAGCGCGGACCCTGCCAGGCGCCCCCCGCCACGTCCACCCCCGCCGTGAACGTCAGCGGAGCTGCCCTGAACCGCACCGTGGAGCCCACCGCCACGGCCGCGCCCGACAGCAAGGTACGGCCCCCCTCAGCGCCGCCCGCCACGGCGGCCATTACGGATCGCGTTAGCACGTTAGCGCAGCTCCCTTATCCAACGAACCGTCCCTCCCCCTCCTCTTACAGCTGTGGTCCGAGATGCACAGACACCAGATCCTACGCGAGCACCTGAGACAGCGCAGGAAGCACCTTGAATCTTTAATGGAGGAACACCAGAGACGGAAAGTGCTCAACGACTCGCCCCACAAAGGCCCCGGGACCGAGGAGCAGGCCTCGGAGGCCCCTGGCAGAGACGAAAGGTCGGCCCCAGAGTCATCATGAATGCCTAATCACTCGCTACACCATGACGGTGCTCTCAGGTGGCCACAAAGGCTTATGTTTCATTTGATTGACGTCTCCCCATTGCTCTGGTCATGGATAGTAGGTCTGTTACACTCTTTACCTTGTAGAAGCCAGTACTCCCGTAAGAGTCACTTAAAAAGAGCCGGACGTGCATGTGCTTTATTTGATTATATACAGGGCTGTGCAGTTCCCCTTTAAATCTCCAGGTTTCCTGAAACGTGGATTTCAATGGAATGCACGCAAAGATCTTCAGTATAATGTCGCCACCAATTTAATTTGCCTGCCGGTCTCCTGAAATGTTTGGATTTTGATGAAAAGTACCCAGAAAACTAAAATTGTATGTTAATTTAATACTTTAAAATGTTAATACCCTGGGTGATTATTTTTAATTTGAAATTAATTGCTTGGCTGTTTATAATTAAATTTGAAATAAAAAAATAAAATAAAAAAAATTATTACTTCTGTTTCTGATGTACAAAATTACCGCTAACTAGTCCGGCACCCATAAATTATGGGGCCTGAAAACAAATTGCTAATAGGTTAGTGCATGAATGACGGATAGCTTTTGAAATGTTCCTATAGGATGACGGGTACGTGGGGCGAGTCTTCGCCGGGCGTACTTGAGGAGTATGACGATGACGTCCTCTTGGGGGTGGGGCCTGGGCTGGAGGAAGAGGAGGAGGAGGAAGTGGACTCAAGCTCCAGTGAAGACCTTCCTCCATACTCCAGCCAGAAGCGCAGGTCTCGCAGTACGAGATCTCGAGACCGGTATGCCCCAACCGCACTGAAACCACACCTTCACTTAAAGGGGAAGTCATGTGACACTACCACACATTCAATTAAAGGGGAAGTACTCAAAAAAATGCAGCCACCTTTCCTCCACGACCACCTCCTCTCCTCCGTGCCCCAGAAACTGATCTTTGTGTCCTAATCTAATGTTGCTGATTTCATATTAATTACATTTTAATGGTTACTTAGTAATTAATGTCTCGACGCAAACCGCAATGTCTGGTACATTGTATTCCGTACATGCAACTACTTGTAGTTTAAATGTACAGAGACGAGTGGTAGGAGAGGAGTGGAGGAAAGGAGTGAAGAATATTGGGACGCAGCCCTTGTGTTCCACTACCACATTCATTTAAAGGGGAAGTCGTGCCACTACCACACCTTCACTTAAAGGGGAAGTTGTACTGTATTTCACACAATAGAAACGAGGTGGATAAAAGATGAGGACCAACATGTTAAACCTCAATTCTATGGCTGGATTTTAAGTACCGTACCTGTGAGTGAATGGTGTTACTGTAGGAATACGGCTCTCGTGTACTGTGCCTGTGAGTGAATGGTGTTACTGTAGGAATGCGGCTCTCGTGTGCTGTGCCTGTGAGTGAATGGTGTTACTGTAGGAATACGGCTCTCGTGTGCTGTGCCTGTGAGTGAATGGTGTTACTGTAGGAATGCGGCTCACGTGTGCTGTACCTGTGAGTGAATGGTGTTACTGTAGGAATACGGCTCTCGTGTACTGTGCCTGTGAGTGAATGGTGTTACTGTAGGAATACGGCTCTCGTGTGCTGTGCCTGTGAGTGAATGGTGTTACTGTAGGAATGCGGCTCTCGTGTGCTGTACCTGTGAGTGAATGGTGTTACTGTAGGAATGCGGCTCTCGTGTGCTGTACCTGTGAGTGAATGGTGTTACTGTAGGAATGCGGCTCTCGTGTGCTGTACCTGTGAGTGAATGGTGTTACTGTAGGAATGCGGCTCTCGTGTGCTGTACCTGTGAGTGAATGGTGTCACTGTAGGAATGCGGCTCACGTGTGCTGTACCTGTGAGTGAATGGTGTCACTGTAGGAATACGGCTCACGTGTGCTGTACCTGTGAGTGAATGGTGTTACTGTAGGAATACGGCTCTCGTGTACTGTGCCTGTGAGTGAATGGTGTTACTGTAGGAATACGGCTCTCGTGTACTGTGCCTGTGAGTGAATGGTGTTACTGTAGGAATACGGCTCTCGTGTGCTGTACCTGTGAGTGAATGGTGTTACTGTAGGAATGCGGCTCTCGTGTACTGTACCTGTGAGTGAATGGTGTTACTGTAGGAATACGGCTCACGTGTACTGTACCTGTGAGTGAATGGTGTCACTGTTGACTCCAGCTCCCTGAGGACCTCAGACCCACGCTCGCTGAACGGAAACGCCCGGCCCTCCCCCAGGTCCCAGCAGCAGCAGCAGCAGCAGCAGCAGCAGCACAACATGAGCGGCCGGCGGCAGGAGAACCCGCGCTGGGCCTCCGAGCTCTCCTTCCTGGAGGAGAAACAGCAGTGGCAGGAGCAGATCTCCCAGCTCAGGAAGCAGCTGGAATTCAGTACCTCCGTGTGCCAGACCCTCATGCAAGACCAGCAGGTGCATTTACCTGTATGATAGAGAAGAATAAACAGGTGTATTTCCCTGTATGATAGAGGAGAGTAAACAGGTGTATTTCCCTGTATGATAGAGGAGAATAAACAGGTGCATTTACCTGTATGATAGAGGAGAATAAACAGGTGTATTTCCCTGTATGATAGAGGAGAATAAACAGGTGTATTTCCCTGTATGACAGAGGAGAATAAACAGGTGTATTTCCCTGTATGATAGAGGAGAATAAACAGGTGTATTTCCCTGTATGATAGAGGAGAATAAACAGGTGTATTTCCCTGTATGATAGAGGAGAATAAACAGGTGCATTTCCCTGTATGATAGAGGAGAATAAACAGGTGTATTTCCCTGTATGACAGAGGAGAATAAACAGGTGCATTTCCCTGTATGATAGAGGAGAATAAACAGGTGCATTTACCTGTATGATAGAGGATAATAAACAGGTGCATTTACCTGTATGATAGAGGAGAATAAACAGGTGCATTTACCTATATGATAGAGGAGAACAAACGGGTGTATTTCCCTGTATGATGAGAATAAACAGGTGTATTTCCCTGTATGATAGAGGAGAATAAACAGGTGCATTTTCCTGTATGACAGAGGAGAATAAACGGGTGTATTTCCCTGTATGATAGAGGAGAATAAACAGGTGTATTTTCCTGTATGATAGAGGAGAATAAGCAGGTGCATTTTCCTGTATGACAGAGGAGAATAAACACGTGTATTTTCCTGTGCAATAGATGAGAATAATTTTATTTCTCACAGGGAAATTCAGGTGAAGTAGCCGGCATACAATATAAATTATTAAATTATATATATATAAATTAAATTACAAAAGTTGCGTTTAGAGGTTCCTAAATTAAATTACTATTAACATCACACTTGTTTCAACTAAACCACTATTCTGATACTTTCCTGTTCATATACAAGTCAGTAGTCAGCATGTTGACCGTGTTTGAGCCTTCTGGCCTGCGTGTGTGTGTTTCTCTCTCAGACTCTGTCCTGCATGCTCCCCACGCTGCTGTCGGGCCCCTACAGCGTGCTGCCCGGCAACGGCGGATCGCCGCAGGTGCATCTCGTTATGCACCAGCTCAACCAGTGCTATGCGCAGTTGGCATGGCAACAGAACAACGTTCAAAGGTGAAACACCTTTACCAGTCTGGCGAAGGGCACACCGTGGCATTGTTATTTTTTTATGACTGAATGCTACATATATCTCATTATATTTCCAACCCCTTGTGATTTGTGGTTTGGCACATATGAGATGTGCCTGGTACTAGTGGGATAGAATAACGACGTGTGTTATTTACAGATTGAAACAAGTCCTGAGTGATCTGCAGCAGCATCAGTCTCAGACGACGGAACAAAGCACAGATCCCAGCCCTGCGTTCCCTCCGCTCAATTTACCTCCCTCATTAAATACCCTGAACATGCCTGGGCTTGGACTCTACCCTTATCTGTCTCCTGGTATGTATCTCCAAGAAAGTCTTGCTTGCAGTGTAAGAAAATCCTCAGTGGCAGTTTGAAAAGGTAGAGGAGGGGAGGGGAGGGGGGGGGGGGGCGGTTTGCATCGTTTGTTCCATTGCATGTGTTTACAAAAATATCCAAAGGATTTTTTAAGATTTACATGCTTATTCTCATCTTAACTGAAAAATGTTGAGCACTGATCTTTTGAATATTGTTACAGAATTATTTTATTAAATCTACACGCCTCTATTTTTAACCCAATGGTTTGAAATTAGACCGCAGTCCATTCCTGTTTAACACATAGAGTAGACTACATTCTCACACGTTGACCGATGTTGGGAGTGATGTGCCAGTTCCTTGATATGAGAGATGTTCCTCGGTGTGATATGTGAGACTTGTTCCTGATGTGTTCGAGACTTGTTCCTGAGTGTGATATGTGAGACTTGTTCCTCATGTGTTCGAGACTTGTTCCTGGTTGTGATAGAGACTTGTCCTGGGTATGATATGTGAGACTCGTTCCTGGGTGTGTTCTAGACTTGTTTCTGGGTGTGTTCGAGACTGGTTCCTGGGTGTGTTCGAGACTTGTCCTGGTTGTGATAGAGACTTGTTCCTGGGTGTGATATGTGAGACTTGTTCCTGGGTGTGTTCGAGACTTGTTTCTGGGTGTGTTCGAGACTTGTTCCTGGGTGTGTTCGAGACGTGTTCCTGGGTGTGATATGTGAGACTTGTTCCTGGGTGTGATATGTGAGACTTGTTCCTGGTGTGTTCGAGACTTGTTCCTGAGTGTGTTCGAGACTTGTTCCTGGGTATGATATGTGAGACTTGTCCTGGGTGTGTTCGAGACTTGTTCCTGGTTGTGATGGGGACTTGTTCCTGGTTGTGATTGAGACTTGTTCCTGGTTGTGATTGAGACTTGTACCTGGTTGTGATTGAGACTTGTACCTGGTTGTGATTGAGACTTGTACCTGGTTGTGATTGAGACTTGTCCTGGTTGTGATTGAGACTTGTTCCTGGTTGTGATTGAGACTTGTACCTGGTTGTGATTGAGACTTGTACCTGGTTGTGATTGAGACTTGTCCTGGTTGTGATTGAGACTTGTCCTGGTTGTGATTGAGACTTGTACCTGGTTGTGATTGAGACTTGTTCGCTCTGTAAACTGGAGTCGCCTCCTCTCCTCAGGGTTTAGCTACAGCCCTGTGTTTCCCGCTGCTGTGGGGGAATTTTACCAGAACCCAGCGGCCCAGGATAACTGCACACCCCAGCAGGGCGATCCCAGCGCCTCTGTGAACCCCGAGTGCGTCGGCTTCCCGCAGCCTTTCGAGAGCTCCTCTGCCAGCGGAGACAAACGGTACAAGCCGCGCCCGCGGTGCGCGAACACCGCTCCGCACGCGCTCAGTGACTCGCGCGCGTTATGCAGCCGCGATATTATTGTTGAGCACTAGTTCCACACTGTAGAAGACCAAATGCCCAAAACGCCTGCATTTCAATGTCCCCTGAGTTAAATGAGCAAAAACACTTTAGCACCACACTAATGATTGATTCAGTTAATTGATTTCCTGAGCGCAAAGCTTCCGCCCACCACCTCGAACAATAATGTTGGCTTTATTTCCCTCCTCTAAAGACCGTGCTCGACGTATTTTCACACATTTAGACCATCGTTTCAGTTCTTCCCGTAATGAAAATGTTTTCAGCTTTGTGTCTCCGGCAGATCTCCATCTGCTGCCAGTCTATCCCCTCGGTTAATGTACTTTTGCATTAGACTGTGAGATATTCAAACTGAGAGCGTGCCACGGGGAAACATTCATAGCCAAGCTGTTCTCTGTGACTGTAATGTTAATCAAAATGTCACTGGCTCAGTCAAGTGCTTCTTTTCAGAAGTCCTTGGGCTTTTCTGTGAAGAGTTACACAGTGCAGCTTGCGACTAACATTAGCATTTTGATCTGATTTCAACTTAAAACAAACTTTTTTTTGTGTGTGTGAGTGTGTGTAAAAATCTTAGGCATTTCATAATTAATGGCAGGGACTGTTGATTTCAGCCATGCCAAGTAATTTTCCTTTAAGAAAGGTGATTTGTAAATCTTTGGCGTGTCCAGCCCAAACACTTTGGTGTTTATGCAGCCATGTATCCACCCATAAACTGAGGAAATGCACAGGTCACATTACAGCTTGCAGGAAATGCGGTGAATAAGTGACTTCCTGTTTGAAAGGAACAGGAAGAAGAGCGAAGGCGCCATCTGGGCCCCCGACAGGAAATGCCCAGACCAGGCTCCCCCTGGCACGACGGACAACGGCGGGCAGACCCAGCGAGGCGGCGCCAGACAGCCGCCTCCCAGGGTCCTCAGCGGCAGACAGATTGACGAGCTGTCGATGGGGAGCCTGGGCAGCATGCCGGACCCCTTGGACCCCACCACCGTCACCAAAACCTTCCGGTCGAAGAAGGCGTCCGCCCAGGCGCTGCTCGCCTCCAAAGAAAAAACGCCCAAGAGCCAGAGCCGGAGGAGGAGGGGCAAGGCCCACGGCAGGAGAACAGGTGTGTGATGTCATGCCCCCAAAGCCAATTACAGTTTAACATCCAGGCAGATGCAACTTTAACAAGACCAGTTGAACGAAGTGTTATCAAAGCAGTAGTATAGTTTAAACGGGGGGTGGGCAATTCTGGTCCTGGTGGGCCAGTGTTTATGCAGGTATTTGTTTCCACCGATTACCCCTGGCTAAATGAGCTAATTGGCTGTGTACACCAACACTGGTTCACTCGTACATTAGATCACAGTAAATCCAATCCAAAGTCATTCTTGTGCTTATCAAGAAATACAACTAAAATGTCAAATGGTATAAATGTTTGGGCTAAATAAGTAATTAAGGCCAGAAGTGGACATGAAAACCAGAAACAGAAATGGCCCTTGTTGGTGACCACGGTTGGAAGTTAACACACAGACAAATCTGTAATCTACAGACACACTGCAGAATAATCGCTTGGCCTCTTTATTTGTAATGGACCGTTATTCTTAGCTTTTTGAAGAGAGGCAGCTGAGGATGGCTTGGGCAGAATCCCTGTTCCTAAGTGTCAGTAATAACGGCTACGGTTTACGGTTCCAGGGCTGGAAAGTGACAGTATGTCCAGTGTGAGCGACTACAGGAAAGACAAGTGTCCACCAAGCAAACCGGCCGAGCGACCGGAGCGCATCCTGGAGAAACTCACGCAGGAGAAGCTGGACAGCAAACTGAAGGTCAAAAAAACCAACGACCTCTCTTCCGGTGAGCGGCCATTTTACACGTTCAGCTCATTTACGTCAGTTATGTGTAGGATTTGAATAAAAAATTTTCCCCCTCAAAACGGTCATCCACGCAAAAAAAATATTTAAATTTAAATGTTGTGTGCAGTTTTCCTACCACCTATTCCTTGATTTAGTAAATAAATTTGTCATATTCTATGATGCCTGTTTTACCTTTATCACAGTTCAGATTGAAAGGTGACCTCAAAGAAATTGACTGTGTGATTCAGCCGTTCTTGGTAGTGCGGACTGTAACTGTTAATCTTGGTGTAAATGGTACTTTTTCACCCCGACTTATTTCCTAAAGCAAAGCAAAGTTGTCTAAAAAACACCGGATTACTAGACTCCGCTGGCATCTCTCTTGAGCGATTTAGGGAAATGTTAGCAGAACGGATTAAACTAAATCCCCAGAGTTGAAATGTATGAAACTGTGCAGCCTTAAGTTTTAAATATTCAGGCCAAGGCAGTGCAATCTTCTGAGAGAACAGAAGAGGGCAGTGTTACACATTACAAGCACTTTTTCCTTTGAAATTTCTTTGTCAAATCTCTTTATTTATTTATTTTATTAACCTGCGGAAAATAAGGTTTTCTAATATTATTCTGTTTATTTTTGTCCCCCCTCCATTTTTCTAATCTGTGCGCACATTTCTGTTTATTTGTCCGACTCTAAACAGCATATGCTTGGAGAACACCTTTCCTCTCTAACAGAATCGCATGCACTGAAGTACAAGGTAAAATCTCACCCTGCATGTTAATCAGCTTGTCAGTCTCTTCCCTTGCATCTTTTTGCATCATTATTAGATTATTATTTTTCTATATTTTTTTAGTTGCCATGTGTCCAAGTAACACATGCTTGCATGCCATATTGAGGAACCGATTGCGCGCTACGTTAGCATTTCACTTGCATCCTCATCTATTGATTGACTGGTTATGGTGTGCATCACAATGGATGGTTTGCACACTCCCTGAAAGTCAAATTGGAAAGCTAAAATGTGTTGAAGAATTTGCATGACATTGACAGAGGTAGGTTATAGTGTTGATATTTATACCAAGTTGCAACCCCTCTGATACACCATGCTGTACAGTTTTAATGGTTCCTTAATCCTTACAGTTAAGGAAATTAGTTTTTGATATAACTTGAAATGTCCTTGAATTGCTGTTATAGGCAAGTGTGGGAACGCTGTTGAACTCCGTAGTTTGGGGATGGGAATGAGCTAAGAAGCGAGTCACTGTCATGTTATTTTTTGTTTATCACATCAGATCCCAAGATAATAGGTGTTGTATCGGAGCTGGTGCCCCATGTACGAAATGAGTTGGAGTTCTTTCAGGGTGGAAAGATTTGTATGTATTTTAATAAATCACAAGTTGTGTCTATCACCGTTCAGAATAGCTTTGTTTGTGGCTGTATTTTGCTTAAAAATAATGCAACCTCTGCAGGCACTTAATGGGAAAGGGTCTTCTATTTTCTGCTGTCTTTCCGAAAGTCTATCAAATAGAAAATTCTGCCACACGTTCAACAAGCACTTTTTGAAATTTATTTTACAGATACCAGCAGTGATTTCTCCCTGTTCGAGGCACTGCGAGAGACCATCTATTCAGAAGTGGCAACCCTCATCTCCCAAAACGAATCCCGGCCACATTTCCTCATCGAGCTCTTCCACGAGCTGCAGCTACTAAACACTGATTACTTGCGTCAAAGAGCCCTTTTTGCCTTACAGGTAATTCCCTTAAATCGCTCCGTTCCGCGGCGCGGGAACTTACCGGAATTTATACGAGTCTCGCTCGCATAAATGAATATATAAAACAACATAGGCGTTCAATAACAACAATTTAAAAAAAATAAAATAAAAAAGCAGAAGAAAAGTTTGGTCATGTGGTGAAGGGATTTAGTCAGTAAATTGCTATGAAATGATAGCATTGCGTATGTGTTGGGATGGTGCTGTTTTAACGGTGTCGGTCATGTTCTTGTTTACCCCTGTAGGACATAGTGAGCAGGCACTTGACTGAGAAGGATGTTGGTGAGGAGCAGGCTGCCTCTCTCAGCTCCGTGGCCTGGGCTGCCTCTAACTCAGAGCTCACTCCCAGCGAGAGTATGCCCACCAGCGACGCTGTAAGACTGCGTTTAATTTCAGTGGATATACAGTGAGCACCATAATTCATTGGACAGTGACACATTGTTTGTTATTATGATTCTGTATTCTAGCACTTTTGAGTTTTAAAGGATACAATGACAATGAGGTTGAAGTGCAGACTGTCAGCTTTAATTTCAGGGTATTTTCATCCATATCGGCTAACCGAGAGTCTTTTGATATTGTTGGGTCACAGACATCAGGAAGTCATGGCATGCAAAGGATATGTGACCAAATGTTAAAAATGATTACTTTATTCTACATTATGTTAAACTGTACAATATTTTTTGATGCGCAAAAATAAGGGGGGGGGGCTATGTACAAAAGGTTCTATAATTTCTAAACGGTTCATCTGATATGGATGAAAATACCCTCAAATTAAAGCTGACAGTCTGCACTTCAACCTCATTGTATCCTTTCAAACTCAAAGTGCTAGAGTACAGAACCAAAATAACAAACAGTGTGTCACTGTCCAGTGGATTATGGTGCTCAATGTATCTGCATTATATCCAAATTATATGAAGCTGATTGCATGTCTGGTGTCACGGGGCACTGTGTCCATTCACTGTTGTTGTTATGTGTTGTCTTAAGGGGGGTTTAATCAATAACCTGAAAGAGCCGTGACTGCATCATGATGAATGCCATTACTGTTAAATATTTAATTGCATACAGCCATGGAAAAAATAAAGAGGCCACATCAAATTTTGTGTTTCACAGTTTATGGATATGTGTCTGTGTAAAGTCAAACCTTTTTTCTAACTTTTCTTTCATGAACTATTGACCACATTTTATTTTAATTCCAAACAAAAATGTTGCCATTCAGAACATTTATTTGCAGAATGTGGCAACTGGTCAAAATACTCAAAAGTAAGCAGTGTTGTTATACATTGAATAATGCAAACTAAACAAGTTTATTCCCATAAATAAATATTAAAGATAATGAAGTCTTCACTTAGGAAGGGTTCAACAATCAATATTTGGTGGAGTAACCCCGATATTTCTTCACAAATTTATTTTTTTCCATGGCTGTATTCGATTCCTCTTTATTAGGCCGATAGCCTTACTGAGGCAGTGCTTATGATTTTACACTCTACACATTGCTCTGATTTTGCACTTGAGTGACGGAGCTATAGTACAGTGTCATGCACGATTCAGCCCTATATCCCAGAATCTGCTGTAATAAACCCATCGTTGACAACCCCAGCGTTGGACACAACAGTTCTGACTTGCGTTCAGTGGGAATCGTGACCTTTCAGCGTGTCCCTTTCTCAATCTCAGGAGGTTTCAGAAAAGAACGTGGAGAAGGCTCTCCACTCGAGCAAGAACCACAACGGAGGGTGTTCGCTGGACGAAAGCACCCTGTCTACCTCGTCCATCCTGGACCCGTTCGCCAGCGACGACCTGGGTGAGTTCGCCAGGCCGCTGAGGTCAGAGCGACATTCCCCTCCCCGGTTCCCTGGGCCGCCCCGCCTGACGTCTGGTTTCTGTGCGCGCTCTCTCCGGTGCAGGGAACACAGTGATACATTTAGATAAAGCGCTGGCTAGGATCAGGGAGTATGAGCGCATGAAGCTTAGCGAGACCGCCGCCCCTGCTGACGCCCCTGCCACTGACCCCAGCGCTGTCGCCCCGCTGCCAGGTAAACGCTTCTCTACGCTTCGCCGCTTCCTCCTGCTGAGCTTGTGAATCTAGCACGCGTTGTCCCTCCCCGTACGTGTGTGTGCGCGCGTCCAGTCGCTCCCAGGGGGATAACCGGACTGTTTGTTTCCCAAGGTCCCTCTGAAGGCCAGAACATCATCGGACAGATGCTCTCGGGTGTGCCCTGCCCGCAGATCGACACGCAGCAGCTCGACAGGCAGATCAAAGCCATCATGTCCGAGGTCCTGCCTTTCTTACAGGTGAGAACAGGAAAAAAACATTTTATTTGCTTGTTTTGGTCGATGTCAGTTGAAAACGTGAATGGTCCCCGCGGTTCTTGAAAATAACTGAATCGTGAACAGTCATGGAAGCTTGTGAGATATACCTTCGTCTTAGAAAGGTCAAGGGAAAAGCCAAAGAATATTTAAAAAACATTTACAGTAAGTGAAATTTTCAGTAAGTGAACGTTTTCGCTAGCTTGATATCACTCGCTCTCCGGTCTTGCCATATGTGTGTACTGATAATGCTAACTGACTGGTGAAGCGCACTCATTTCTACATTACTATGAAAGGTCAGCGTTCACTGGAGACAGAGCGAGTGAACCATAACAGCAGTAAGTAAGACAGAAGCGGCACGCGTGTGCGTGTGGTGATGCTGACCGTGTACGTGTTGTGTGTTCAGGAGCACATGGATGACGTGTGCTCCACCCAGCTTCTCACCTCTATCCGCCGCATGGTGATGAGGCTAACGCAGCAGAACGACGAGAGCAAGGAGTTCGTCAGATTCTTCCACAAGCAGCTGGGCGGCATTCTACAGGTCCGTCCGTCCGCCAAGGCCGCTAAAGCCACCCCTGGTCAATTACACCCCATTTTAGTCGACTCATTAAATTAATTAAAGTTACATTTAGTAAAAAATATAAATAAGTCAGTCAGTTTCAATTAAAGTTAAATTGAAAAATTCTCAGAGAACATCTTTTAAATTAATTTAAATTCCAGTTCCCAGATTTTAAACTGAATCTGATTTTAAACGTACTCTAACCATGTTTAAAATGTTTAGTTCCATCTGTACTCTGTTTTAATGCCCCTTCTGTTTTTTAGTACATTTTGACTGATTTAGACGGTTTTTGCGCCTTCGCAGGAGTCTCTGACCAAGTTTTGTGGGAGGACGTTGAACGAGTGTGGGGAGGATCTGCTGGTGGCCATTTCTGAAACCCTGTTCAACGAGCTGGCCTTCTTCCGGCTCATGCAGGACTTCGACAGCGGCGATGCCGCGGCTCCGAAGAGGAGAGTCAGAAAGAGAACACATGCCGTGATCGTCAAGAGCGCGCCTAAGACCAGGGTGTGTAGCAGTGTGTATCTCCCATATCGGCCCAGAGCCCTGGGAGCAGTGCCTGAGTTTCTACAGGCCCAGTCTGTCACTGAGCTTCTCTGTCTCTAACGGTTGAAATTCCCTTTCTGTTCCCCACACTGCCCCCGCCCCAATCGTGATGTCAGAGTACCTCTTTGGAGGTACATCTACGTCATATGGATAATTGTTGTCGCCCACAACAGAAACAGCCGGCACCTGATTGGCTAGACCTACTACGTTCCTTTCGTTTTGGCTCCACATTTTTAAACCGGAACAACGTGGCATCCTGTTCATAAACTCTCTTATTCCACCTAAATAGTCCCTAAAATACGTTTCTGAAAATATATGAGAAATAGGCTGTGCAGTTGTTGACTCTTGATTCATATTTGATCTGCAATGTCCAGTTTGACAGTTTGGTCCGAGTTATAGGAAATAGTTAATACATTGTACGTTCATTTATGCAGATGAGGATGGACACCGATCCTCCGCCCCCACCCCTCTCCTTCGCTCTCCCCACAAAGTATTTTTCAAAATAGTGTAGTTGGAGGAGACGGGCTGAGACGGTGGGTGCACTAACACTTACTCTTTAAAGTCCAGCTGGTTGTGCACAAGCTTTCTTGAGCTCCCTCCCAGAAACTGAATATTGGTTGTATTTTTGGGTCAGCCAGGTATGTTTCATTTAACAACAGGATCCCCCTGGGAATTCTGCTCTTAAGAGCTTATAGATATATTTAAATGTAACAAAATGTTCTCTCTCTCTCCAGGAAAATAAGTCACTGGAAGATCATTCATTCTCAGAAGATTTTCAGGATGAAGACAAAGTAAGTGTTATATCATGTGAGAAAATATGAAAGAAAGATGCACACACACACACACACACACATGCAATAGGTAGTCACAAATTAACATAGGGGATGTGCTCTGCAAATGTTCAGACATCTTCGATGAACTGAGACAACATATAATTTTGTCATTAGCGCTTTGAATTAAACAAACTCAGAACAGACATGCCTCCCTTGCTCTTAGCACTGCGGCCTTTGACTGTCTGAAAAGTGCCTAAATTAAGTGGTTCTACCAAAGATTTCTGCAAACACATTTTTGTAAATGAAAGCTAGTTTAGATGGATGTACCAACAAGCACCATTCACATACTGATCCTTCTGTGATTATATCTCACAAAGTAATATGGCTCTATTGCTTTGCATTTGTGGTTGACTGTCTGAAAAGGAATGGATCACCAACACAGAAATTTACATAATATGTTATAAATCATTTTGAAATTGTATTAAATAGCCAATCTCTCATAGGCCATACAGTTCCTGTAATTTCTTGGTACCAACTTTGTCAAGACATTCTAAAACTAAAATGTACTGTAAGGCATATTTACAGTTTTGTGTGGGATTATAGGATAAAGACGACACGGAGAAGGGGAACGTCGCTACCGAACCTGAGGCGAAGGAGAGTGGGAGCAGTGAAGCTGCTGAGGATGAGGATGATGATGAAGATGATGATGGGGACGACGATGATGACAGTGAAGGACTCCCCCTCTCAATACGTAAGCCAAGGGGGGTTCGCAAAACGGCGTCCGTTTTCATGTTTGAATCCGGTAAAATGGAAAATGGATTGCCTGTACTGAGTAGATGTAGTAGATGGGTTAAGGCGACGCTGTAGGGAGTTTGGGCGAAACCCTTGCGCTGTGATTTCAGACCTGTCCAAGGCTGAGACCCAGGCGCTCACCAACTACGGTAGCGGTGAGGATGAGAACGAAGACGAGGAACTGGAGGAGTTTGAGGCGGGGCCTGTGGACGTTCAGACCTCACTGCAGGCCAATAGCGAGCCTGCGTGTGAGCGTGTGCAGGTGTGGCACGTCACTACCACTACCCTTCATTGATTCATTGAGTTTATTTTATAAATTGAAATGCAATACACAGATATGCGTATGGTACGTAATCAGTCAGGATATCACAGTAAAGTCACATGACTTGTCTCCTTTGCGCTCATGAAGACTTGTCTAGGAGGCAGGCAGGAAAAGGGAGTGGCATCTCTTAAGATACTCATTATGCATCATAAAATCAACACATACACAACATTAAACCTCAGGAGCCAATTATTCAACTGTTTCTTAAAACTATTCAGAGTGCGGGCAGATTTAATTTAATTTTGGATTTTATTCCAAAGAAATGTGCTTCTCCCTAACTTGCATCTTAGATTGGGCAGTTTCAGATTGTACACACTAGCCCTCGTATTCAAGCCACGAGAGTCCCTTACCAAATGAAAATACACAGAAAACTCATTTGAACAGAGACGGTAATAAACCATATTAAGTTTTAACTTCTGAATTCTAAGATCAACAGGAAGCCAGTTTAACTCTTAATGCCTTCATACAAGGCTTCTCACCGCAATAATCTTCCATCTGCTGATACTGACAATGGTGCCAAAGTATGCAAAACGTCTGTAGAAAATATTTACTTTGTTGTTTCTCAGAAAACAAATGAAGTCCAAGAAGACATGAGGCAAGAGACTAAGTTGGATGAAGAAGCTGCAGAATGCTGTGATGGTATGGAGCTAATTGTAATGTATGAAGTCACAGTCGAGGGGCGTGCACATTCATCTCATTGTATGAAGCCACAGTCGAGGGGCGTGCACATTCATCTCATTGTATGAAGTCACAGTCGAGGGGCGTGCACATTCATCTCATTGTATGAAGTCACAGTCGAGGGGCGTGCACATTCATCTCATTGTATGAAGTCACAGTCGAGGGGCGTGCACATTCATCTCATTGTATGAAGTCACAGTCGAGGGGCGTGCACATTCATCTCATTGTATGAAGTCACAGTCGAGGGGCGTGCACATTCATCTCATTGTATGAAGTCACAGTCGAGGGGCGTGCACATTCATCTCATTGTATGAAGTCACAGTCGAGGGGCGTGCACATTCATCTCATTGTATGAAGTCACAGTCGAGGGGCGTGCACATTCATCTCATTGTATGAAGTCACAGTCGAGGGGCGTGCACATTCATCTCATTGTATGAAGCCACAGTCGAGGGGCGTGCACGTTCATCTCATTGTATGAAGTCACAGTCGAGGGGCGTGCACATTCATCTCATTGTATGAAGCCACAGTCGAGGGGCGTGCACATTCATCTCATTGTATGAAGTCACAGTCGAGGGGCGTGCACATTCATCTCATTGTATGAAGTCACAGTCGAGGGGCGTGCACATTCATCTCATTGTATGAAGTCACAGTCGAGGGGCGTGCACATTCATCTCATTGTATGAAGCCACAGTCGAGGGGCGTGCACATTCATCTCATTGTATGAAGCCACAGTCGAGGGGCGTGCACATTCATCTCATTGTATGAAGTCACAGTCGAGGGGCGTGCACATTCATCTCAGGAATGGGCGCTGGTGTCTTTTCAATTACGAGTCTCTCCCGTTGCCAGACATGAGGCTAATTTACAGTGAATTAAAATGTAGGAGATGTATTATTTTGTGGGGGGGAAAAAAGACATGTCAGTTGACAGTTTGTGAAAGGAAAGGGTGAACATCTTCGAGGTTAGCGTTCGAGTTCGGTTAGCGACACTGTGTTTGACGTCATTTTTTCCTTTTGCTTCCTCCCAAAGTGAAGAGCAGCGGGTCGGCGGCGGGGTGGCGAACTTCGCCGAGGAGTGCGAGCCAGCGGCGGCTGCCGTTAGCGAGTGCGGGTCCGTCTCGGAGCAGTCCGTCTCGGAGCAGCCCCTCTGCGCGGGACCAGCGTACCCGCGCGCCCGTTCCTCAGAGCCCACGCCCACCTGCAGTCCAGACACCGACTCTCCTGTCATGATCAATGAGGACGTGAGTGAGACAAACAAACTGCCTCACTGTTCTTAGTGCAGTGAAGACTCGCGCCACAAACTGCCTCACTGTTCTTAGTGCAGTGAAGACTCGCGCCACAAACTGCCTCACTGTTCTTAGTGCAGTGAAGACTCGCGCCACAAACTGCCTCACTGTTCTTAGTGCAGTGAAGACTCGCGCCACAAACTGCCTCACTGTTCTTAGTGCAGTGAAGACTCGCGCCACAAACTGCCTCACTGTTCTCAGTGCAGTGAAGACTCGCGCCACAAACTGCCTCACTGTTCTTAGTGCAGTGAAGACTCGCGCCACAAACTGCCTCACTGTTCTCAGTGCAGTGAAGACTCGCGCCACAAACTGCCTCACTGTTCTTAGTGCAGTGAAGACTCGCGCCACAAACTGCCTCACTGTTCTTAGTGCAGTGAAGACTCGCGCCACAAACTGCCTCACTGTTCTTAGTGCAGTGAAGACTCACGCCACAAACTGCCTCACTGTTCTTAGTGCAGTGAAGACTCACACCACAAACTGCCTCACTGTTCTTAGTGCAGTGAAGACTCGCGACACAAACTGCCTCACTGTTCTTAGTAGTGTTGTCACGATACCAAAATTTTGACTTCGATACCGATACCAGGTTTAGTATCATGATACTCGATACTGAAACGGTACTTGAAACTGAAACGATACTGATTCGATACTCGGTACCTCTACTGAAATGACCTTAACCCTATTTACTTTGGCCCTTCAGAGGCAATTTCCTCCTCGTTTCTACTAGTTTTATTTAAATGTCAATATCTAAATAAATATTCCCTGCACATCCATGGTTTTAAGTTCGAACTGAAGAAGAAGCTGTATCATTCAGAAATTTGCTACAGAATACATTTATTTCAGAATAGTCACATACAGTACAGTGTTTCCCCTAGATTTTTTTTCAGGCCGGGTGGTAGGCCCCTCGAAACTACCAGTGTTGTTGCGCGTACACGGTGTCATCAAACGCGCATGCGGGGCCGAGGTAGTATCATCGCGCAGGTCGGGGGTACGGAGAGTCGTCGCACACATGGGGAGGGTGTTGGTAACAAAGTGGTACATTTCTCCATTCTGAGCTAAAATAACATTTGCTCACAAAGTCGTATGGTAAATAAATATTAGTTATTTATAATATTAATAAACTTAAAACAGAACTTATATACAATAAACCCCCCTTAGCTTCACAAATGATATTCAGAACTATACAACTTAAACCCAGGACAAGGAGTTTGTTTCTACCGGTTTTTAAGGACTGTTTCTGGATCAGCTATCTTTGCACTGTAGAGCTGCTTTTGAGACTCCTCCATAGTGCTGATCCATAATCAGTCCTTAAAAACAGGCAGAATCAAACTCCTGCTTCTGCAGTATTAGCTTTTACTCTACACTAAAATGTAAGAGTTCTGGTCAGATAGCGAAACGGACGAAAGTGCGCCATTTTGCGTAGAGGCGGAAACTATAATTACACCCTCATAATATCAGCGCTGGCATTGAAAATTTAATTAGGCCTAACGGGAAACCGAAGCTGTTTTGGCAAGGGTTTTTCCAGATGCTATTTTGATCATTCCAGCATTCTGCGATAAGGGAAATATTGCAGCTACATAAAAGAAAAAGAAAAAAAAGATTATATTAAAAAAAAGAATAATATAAAAAATTTTTTTAAAGTACCGAACGTCGGAAAATTCTAATACCGAACCGTTTTTTTTTTTAAGTATCGAAAAAGTACCGAAGTTTCGGTGTACCGTGCAACACTAGTTCTTAGTGCAGTGAAGACTCGCGACACAAACTGCCTCACTGTTCTTTGTGCAGTGAAGACTCGCGCCACAAACTGCCTCACTGTTCTTAGTGCAGTGAAGACTCGCGCCACAAACTGCCTCACTGTTCTTAGTGCAGTGAAGACTCGCGCCACAAACTGCCTCACTGTTCTTAGTGCAGTGAAGACTCGCGCCACAAACTGCCTCACTGTTCTTAGTGCAGTGAAGACTCGCGCCACAAACTGCCTCACTGTTCTTAGTGCAGTGAAGACTCGCGCCACAAACTGCCTCACTGTTCTTAGTGCAGTGAAGACTCGCGACACAAACTGCCTCACTGTTCTCAGTGCAGTGAAGACTCGCGCCACAAACTGCCTCACTGTTCTTAATGCAGTGAAGACTCGCGCCACAAACTGCCTCACTGTTCTTAGTGCAGTGAAGACTCGCGCCACAAACTGCCTCACTGTTCTTAGTGCAGTGAAGACTCGCGCCACAAACTGCCTCACTGTTCTTATTGCAGTGAAAACTCGCGCCACAAACTGCCTCACTGTTCTTATTGCAGTGAAAACTCGCGCCATTTCTGGCAAATATGACCGTTGTGCTTTTGTTCTATGAACTAAACCGTGAAAAATGGCACGATTTTTAAGCCTTAAGCAAGTTCATGTTTAAAATAACCATCTCTAAAGTGTAAGTACACCCACTGACTCAGCCTGTCTTCGCCTACTACACAATTTAGAAAAATACTCTGTGGGGTGAGCGAGGGAGACGGGTGGGGGCGGAGGAGCTGCATAAATGAACGTACATATTGTTCAAATTGTTTCCTATAACTCGGATCAAACTGTCAAACTAGACGTTGCACATCAAATATGAATCAAGATTCAGCAACTGCATGGCCTATTTCTCACCTCAAATACAAACATATCTTCATGGACTATTTAGGTGGAATAAGAGTTGAACAGGACGCCACGTTGTTCCGGTTTAAAAACTCGGAGCCTAAAATAACGTAGCGTGTCTAACCAAGCAGGTGCCGGCTGTTTCCGTTGTGGGCGACAACAATTATCCAAAGAGGTACTCTGACATCACGATTGGAGCGGGGGCAGTTTGGGGAGCAAAAAGTAAATTTGAACCATTAGGGGCAGCACAAAGACGCTTTTCTACCAGTTTCGTATGATATCCAATAGGGGTGTCACGATTCTCCAAATCCGCGATTCGATTTGACTTTCGATTTTAAGGTCACGATTCGATTCGATTTTTGATTTTTTTCCAGCACTATTTTTTTCCCCAGCACTATAGTCTAACTAATGGCTATGCCATTGTTAGACTATCGAGTCTTGATTTGTAAAGAAAAATACTTGTTTCTCAATAAGTAACTTTTATTTGAATAATAACAATTATAAATAATAACAAAAATATGATAATATTTAAACACACCTAAACAGTTAAGAGCTTTATCAAAACTAGACTCTAGAATAATAAACAGTTGAACATTTACCACGCTATTAACTATTTACACATTGGTTTTATGCCCTGACAACGGTCATTTACATTTTCAAATTCTTCTTTAAAAAGATGAGCGTGTTCACATTCTTTGAACAGTTAAGAGCTTTAACAAACTAATATCTGAAATAATAAACAGTTGAACATGTACCACGCTATTAACTATTTACACATTTTTTTTCATGCCCTGACAACTGTCATTTACATTTTAAAATTCTAAATGATTCTCATCATTTGCCTGTGTCAATGTTTTTTTCCCAGTCAAATCTATTTCTTTGTGATGCCTGCGAATGTGTCCTGCCATATTTGACGTGTTGCCTGAGGTGGCGTATGGTACTCGTGTGTAGCATAGCCGAAAAACTGTCGTTTTTTTGTCAATGACGCGTTCGTTGTTTATATAACTCACGGGGAAGGCAAAATGTTGCCACACCAGTGACTTGAGGGAAGCAGGAGGATTTTCCAGTTCTGTTTCTCCATCTCCGACTCCGGCAGTGGCCATGGTGTGTTGAAAAGTAATGCAGGCTACCGGTAAGCTAACGTTAACTAGCAGCTGTGTCTTCTTTGAAATATCGTTGGTTTTTTTTTCTTCGGACGCACGCCTGCGTGGACGAACAAAATGCAGTGGAAGGAGTCAAGTTTCGTTTTGTCTGAAACGCTTACATTAGAGATGGCCAAGTAGGCTACTTTTTTTACATTTTACCCATCACATGAAAGGCTAAGAAGAGCGCGCGGGGGGCGGGGGTGGAGAGAAAAAAAAAACTGGGAGAATCGCGAACTAGCTTGTGATTTCGAAGTTCGAAATCGAACGCTCATTTCGATCGATTTTCGATTTCGAATCGGTATCGTGACACCCCTAATATCCAATATTATTTCAGAATTGTTGAAATAACGGAATGCATGAATAAGTTTCATTATAAGGTAGCCATACAATCACGTTTACAGCGAGGAAAATTTTTTTTTTGATCTAGAGTGTAGTTACCCTTTAAAATACCGCTGGTATTAAATCCTGAACCTGCCTGTAATCCCGGTGGGCGGGGCGGCGCATAATCGGATTAGTTTTGCCTCCTCACGCAAAGTCAAGCGTTAATTCAGTTGCTGTGCTCATGGGCTGAACTAAAAACATCCGGCTCTTTGCGAAAGTTATGTCTTCGGGGGGGGGGGGGGGGGAATCTGAGTTTTGAATTTAAGTTCCACACACAAAAAAAAGTTCTGCACGTGCGTGGTTAAATCTAGATTATTCATTCGGCTCACAACGCGCACCGAACCGAAAGCCATGTACCGAACGGTCCGGTACAAATACGTGTACCGTTACACCCCTAGTTCACATAGAATAGTGTTAATTTTAACCTGATATTGGAATTGGAATTTAGTCAATACTGTAGTGGTCACTACAGGCATTGCCATCAAGTTAGGATTTGTGATATTTGTTTACTGTTTTCAAAGTTGCATTTTTTAATATGGAGTTCTGCAGGTTACTTCTATAAACGTTCACTTTGTACCTTATATTTTAAGCACATAGTACACTATTCTAATGTTTTATTTAATTTGGTTTAGGAGATTGGTTCAGGAAATTTAAGCCAGAAGTCTGACGAAGATGATTTTGTCAAAGTAGAAGATTTACCTTTACAACTTGCTGTCTTGTCAGAGGTATGTATGAGTTAAGAACGGTAAAAAATATGGCCTAATGTATGTCCTGGGCCAAATATAAGTATGAAGTAATATATGTATTTACTCTTTATAATCTCTTAATAGGGTTTAATTTCTGTGAACAAATCTATTAATTTCAGGAGGAACTTAAAATAACAACAGAAGAACAACAACCCAACAACATGTCACCAGACGAACCAGGAGGCCTTCTGGGAAATTCTCAGCCCGCTAAAGAGCCAGGTAATCTGTCATTTACACAGAATAACAATGAGATGGATTCACTGACCTTTCACTGCTTTGCACCTGGTTGTCCAGTGTCCCGTCCACAGTTTTTCTTCAGGAGATGTCCTGCCAAATTACAGGTGAAGTGTATCAAACTGCTAAATTGTCATAAAGGTAGGACAAGTCGGTGGAACGGTTGAGCCGATTTTTCTCCAATTTGTAATGGCCGATAGTGTTTTTAAGCCTTTGCTGCAGTATCTTTGTGAGTTTGAGGGACCACAGACTTGCGCGCACACACACACAACACACACACACACTCAGCCAGCTGCCGCTTCTTTTCACTTCTATGGTCCGCCAGCTGAGCCTGCAGTCGCCCCGCTGGAGGACTGCACATCACACACAACCTGCAGAGGCGAGGAATACCCTGCCAGCTGATTACACATTGCCCCCACGGTCCTCACAACTATAGTCTGTGCTCATGCAATCAGGATTAGATTCTTGATTGGGGATGCGTCACAGCACTGGGGCCAGTGCTTTGGCTAGATGCACCACCATAGAATCCCCACTGGAATGTGTTTTCAGATGTACATGCTGTTTTAAACAGAAAAAGTTCCAAAAAGATGCCTGTTTTGATATGAGTGAATCTTTCAACTTTAAACACTGCTGTATTAATATTTATCCCCATGTCTTTCACAGAAACGGTTGGAGCTCAAAGTGCATTCTGACTTTGACGGACTGTTGAATCGACACTACGAACACGTGCTTATTCCCACTAAAAACCTAGGAACTGTAGATAATTAGCTGCTTTCTAACGAGTTACCCTTTAAGGGGGGAAAAAAATATATATGATTGAGCACTGCATTCAGTCAAGTTCTCTTGTTACACTCCGCCTCTTTCTGGAGTCTGCGCTTGAAAGCCAACCTGATGTCAAATGTTTCCAAACATGCTTGAAGCTGTACTGTTGGACTAATGAAAACTGGGTTGTAAAGTTCATACCATGTTACAGGTATGATTACAGGTACAATTAAAAAAACACACATGATTATAAATGAGATTTTGTTGCTGAGCGAATTGAGTGAAGTGTTTCCTCCAGCCCCTCCTTGAAACCGAGTAGTGAAGTAAATAAACCAACGGTGTTGAAATCTCATCACACGGTGCACGGGAGAGTCCAATGGAAGCATTTCATGTAGATGGCTCACCTGTTTGTTACCTCACACTGGTGCATTAAGCTACGCTTGACGTTTTGCATTAATATCAACCCCTGTGATGGGCCTGCGTTTGGCCCTTACTGCACCCTTTCTGTTCGGTTGATTTTTAACTTCTACGCATGCAGTCATTTTCTGTGTTAAATTTAAAAAAAAATTTAGGTGGAATATCTGTAGCATTAAGTTTTAATTTAATGATTAATTATTTTTTACATGGAAATCCTTTGGTCTCTTCGGTTTTTGCCTTTAGAGTGATTAAAAGCTTCTGATTTATATGAACAATCTGCCTTCAAATGTGAAATGACTTTTAGAATGTTCTTTACGCGTTCAGGATTTCTGATTTTAGATTATTTCATTGCTTTATTGAGCCTGGTTATTTGCTTTGCTCAGCACGTGTTCACCTTGTATGTACTGTACTTGCCTTTTAATAATTACCTTTTTTTTTAAAATAAATGATTAAATTATAGGGCTTGATCACCTTCATTGCTTTGTCTTCTAGCAGAGTTTAATTTGAAGTATATTCTTCTCTTGTTGAATAAATCACTAGAGAACTGTCACATTGTAAGGCAAGGGCTGCAAATGATCTTATAGAGTCACACTACTTATTGAATTAAATTAAAATAAATTAGTACGCATTATCTTTACCCTGTGATGTGATGGATGGAACAGTCTAGAACAGTTTTCTACTCTACATTTCAACTAACAATTTTGTTCTGTGGTAGATAAAAATTTCTGTTATTATGTCAGAGCGCGGCTCCAGGGTTTTTATACTTGCACTGATGTGGGCCCTGTTTTGACAGTGAAAATGCAGTTGGCTTCAGCACAGGTGCTAATCTTATTGTTGTATCCACTTGCGGATGCTTCTGCAATAATTTTTTATTCTCATAATGGCCCCCTGTCAGCGTCTCCGGCATTGCTGGCGTACGATTGCTCTGCGCCGAGGCCAAGGTTTGTAGTGGCAGATTTTTCAGACTCCTTAACTCCGTTAAATACCAGTCCCTACCGCCAGATCCTTGAACCTGTAGCCTTTCCACCAATCCAGCACGAGCGCTACAAACGGGTCAAATGCCAACCTCAGCGCAAATGTTTTGTTCGCATTGGAGACCCATAGGGTCAAATTTTTCAGGAAAAATATCAAGCACTAATTATGTTCTTTTGGCTTTGACTTTACACGAGTTAAAAATGAAAAAGTATTTTCAGCTGTTGAATCTCGAGTGTGAACGGTACCGAATGCAGCTTTGTGGAATTTCCCAGCATTCTTGGTTTTATTTGGAATGCCAGTGCATCATTCTGGATTTGTGGCCCTGGAAACTCTTGTAGAACATTTTTTTTACCTGCTGGTCAATGGCAGAACATTTTCTGTAGTGGACCACAAAAGAGGAAAAAAGTTCTCAGTGCTGGATGTCTCGGCATATTTATTGGTTGAAAGGCAAGTGTTCTCTATTACCTTTGGATTTCCTTGGATGAGAACATAAATAAATTAATGGCCTGTAAATGTGTGAATGTGTAGATGCCAGCTGGCAAGCTCTGACTTTTTTTTATTTTTTTTGCTCAACGCTTTTCTCACAAACTGCAGTATATGCCCAGCAGCTACAATATCGACATAAAGAAGTGGGCTATGAGGCACATCCTCCCGCGGTGTAGGCACTGCAGTCCGCTATTTGCCTTCACCTATGAAGCGTTTTGCTCTTGGGTCTAGTGGCTGCAGTCATCGCTGATCATTAAGCGCCATACCGTTTCATTGTCCCCCTTTAGCATGCCGGTGATGCCGAGGACATTATTGTGAAACGGGGGGGAAAAGGACACCCTTCAGCGTCTATCAAAGCCGTGGCGCCATTACCGCGCTCTCTCCATAAACGCTGAGTGACTTGTAAAAGGGGCAAGCGTGACATTGGCTGGGATTTAATGATTCGGCGGTCCGTAAAAGCCCGCCGCCGCCGCCGTGTTCTCGCCCGTCAGGCCTCGGTAGCCCATCAATCCGCCTTTCAGGAGCGGGTTTATGAAGTGGCGGTCTGCGCCGCTCGTGGCGCTGCTGTGATTAAGATGTCAGTCTCGCCATTGTGCGATAGATGCGGTTAGGGAGATGGATACCGATGACCTCCTCAAGGTAAAATGCGCATTTGTAAAGCTCTTAGCTAAAGTTCCAGCTTTAAAAAAAGTTTAAAAAAACAGCACTTTCACCTTCGTCACATTATTTGACACACGCGTTTGAAAACCTCACATTTACAGGGGGGGAATCAGAAAACCTATTTGTATTTTTTATTTATTTACGTTATTTTTTTTTACTCTGGTTTTTAAAAGTGTGATCTGAGAGCAGATGAAATGAAATGTGCGTTGTTTACTTTGATGTTTTTCCCACGTTTCCCTGGCCCCATGACACGTGTTGCTGGCCTCTCTCCAGGCTCAAGACCAGACATTTTATAGTGTGGGAGTTTGAAAGAATTTCATGTTCAAATGCGTCTTGCATTTTCAATACAGATATGACCAGCCTTCAGAGATGCCACTCGTACCCGCTTCTCAGGAGTAGACTATCCAAAGGAGGTTTAAAGCCAATACCTTTAACGTTTGGCTCTTCTACTTAGCTCTTGTTCTTCCTGACTCCGTTCTCACTAGACAATAAAGCATCAGGCTGCATCAGCAGCACCACACCCCCCCCCCCCCGCCCCCCGTACGCTGAAAAACAAGAAGTAATCAGCCGTCTAGCCCAGCGTTTCTACCTCTGTGTATTCTCTAACTCCAGAGTAATAATACATTTTTAGAAGGCCCTGCACCTGGCATCCTCCACTAATATATGCAAGACCAAAGCCCTCTCATGTCACCGGATGTATTTTTAATTATTATTATTGAGATTCACATTTTATTAATAACTGAAATGTTGAAATGAAATGTGGCAGATATTTTAACGTGGCGCGAATGCTAAGTGAAGAGTATGATTGACGGCTATATGAATTACGTATTCTGGAACCTGCCTGCCAGCCGCGTTTAAACCCAGGGGCCTCCCCCAGCCCTACTCTACAGCCGCCCAGGTGACAAAACGCATCCATTTCCTGGAACGTTGAATAATACATGCACACACAAAAAAACATTTACGGAGGCGATGAGACCGAGATCCGTGTATCAAAAACAATGAATGTATGCACATAGTTTAAACCTGCACACGGGGAAGGGAGGTTTTTGTCCAACGGGGGTGTTAAACTTCGCAAGACAAACGTTGATACAGTAGGCTACAAATAACAATGATGCATCTTATAATTATAAGAAAAATGGGATGTGATGTTTTCTTTTTTTATGAGGACATTATTTGTGATAGTCTTGAGCCCGTGTACACAGATGAGGCAGAGTACACGCAGCTGCTTCACATATAATAATAATGCCTGCCATTTACAGATCCTTTCCAAAAAATTAGAATATCATGGAAAAGTTTTTTTTTTTCCATAATTCCATTCAAAAAGTGAAACTTTCATAGATTATAGATTCATTACACACAAAGTGAAATATTTCTAGCCTTTATTTGTTTCATTTTTCATAATTTTGGCTTACAGCTCCAGAAAAAAAAAACCCAAAACAGTATTTCAAGAAATTAGAATAGTGTGTCGAAAATCAGCATTTACTTCAGTTATTTCAGAGAATGAATGTTTTAGACTGAGTGTCACACTATCATCTAATTTATTCAAAACACCTGCAAAGTTTATCTCAGTTTGGTTCAGTATGGGGAAGACTGCAGACTTGACAACTGGCCAGAAGACCATCATTGACACCCTCTAGAAGATGGGTAAGCCACAAAAGGAAGGCATTGCATCGCTAAGGAGGCTGGCTGTTCACAGAGTGCAGTGTCCAAGCATATCAATAGAAAGTTTAGTGGAAGGGAAAAATGTGGCAGGAGCAGGTGCACAAGCAAAAGAGATGACCGTAGGCTTCAGCGGATTGTCAAGCAAAGACGATTCCAAAATTTGGCGGAGATGCAGAGGGAGTGGACTGAGGCTGGAGTCAGTGCTTCAAAAACCACCACGTACAGACGTATCCGGGACATGGGCTACCACTGTCGGATTCCTCGAGTCAAGCCACTCCACTCATTCTCTGAAATAACTGAAGTAAATGCTGATTTTCGACACACTATTCTAATTTCTTGAAATACTGTTTTGGGGGTTTTCTGGAGCTGTAAGCCAAAATTATGAAAAATGAAACAAATAAAGGCTAGAAATATTTCACTTTGTGTGTAATGAATCTATAATCTATGAAAGTTTCACTTTTTGAATGGAATTATGGAAAAAAACAAAACTTTTCCATGATATTCTAATTTCCGGGTGTGCTCCCGAATGTACATGAGTACATTCGGGAGCACACTTTTCAAGAAGTACACGAACATTTTGGTCACATGAATATGACGTGAAGTTTCGTTTTTGAAAAATGAGGCACAGCTTCGCTGACGTTATCCTTCAAATACAACAAGAACAACACGTGACATGGCAGCGCAAGAGTGGGGTGCAGGGTTGCCAGATCTTGTAAGACTTTCTAGCCAAATGGCGACTCAAAACTAGCCAATTTATAGGCTATTTTTAATCGAAACCAACGTATTTTAAATAGAAATCATCATGTTTTTACATTTTAAAATAAGTGCGTGCTTTGCGACTTTTAATTTTTACCCGTGACTGCACTTTGAAAGTATCCCAATTTAGCTGTAAAACTGCGGACATGACAACACTGGTGGGACGTCTTATGACCTGCTTACGACACTTCCACAGTACGGTTTGGAAATAGTATAGCGGATATTTTTCGCGTCCTGCTAATCAGTGCACATTAAACAGCACACTTCTGCCAGTGCACTCTTTGCAGGAGACAGGGCGCAGTAGATAGAGCTTTGATTCGGACACAGCCTAGGCTTTAGTTTTGAAGCTCACTTCCTGGTTGGGCAATTGTGCCGTTGTTCACTCGCGCCACTGCGATTGGCTCCAGTATAGGTCTTTCACCATGTAAGTCAATGGCAATGTGGTCAAAATACTCAGTCAATAAATTTTTCCCACAAAAAAAATTTCATTACAATAGGTGCCTTTCCTTCATCTAATGTCTCTGCATGTGCTGATTTTTTAAAATAATGTGTCGTTTGGACAGGGTATTAACATTTGGTCCGGACCAATCAGAGGGACAGGTTGAGTCCTCTTCGGCTCCACAGAGCAGACGCAGTTTGTACAAACTGGCGGCGAAAAATGCATCCGGAGCTTCAATTCGGTTTTTACGAGGCCGTGGGAAGGCAATGGGTGACGTCACAGTGACTTTGTCCATATTTTTATCCAGTCTATGGTTGGGAGTTTAGCCAGGACACCGGGGAAACCCCTACTCTTTACGATAAGTGTCATGGGATCTTTAATGACCACGGTGAGTCAGGAACTCGGTTTAACGGCTGCATTCAAATAGTCAAAAATATTGCTTTCCTATTGCCTTTTTCCTTTCCTTGCAACTTTTCCTTGACCTCGCCAGAAAACGTCATGGGGGTCAAGGAAAAGTTGGAAGAAGAGATTTGCAAGGAATCTAGCGTAACTGTGGAATTCAAACCTCTTTCTCTACCTTGCGTCATGGTGCGACGTCCAGTCGTATTGACGCGACTGTTCAACATGAACTACAACTTCACGAAAAATTACGAAAAAAGGTCTAATCTAATCTAGCAAGACTAATGCTTGGATAGCAGATAGATAATTTAACTGAAAGGCCTATTATATACCCGAATAGCAAAGCTGTCTAGCCAGATATCATTCATTCAACCTAAATTTCAAATCTAAATTCATTTGTCTTCAAGACCTAGCTCTCTGCCCAATGGGATCAGTATAACTATACAAAACATATGTAGCAAACTAGTTAACATTACCCTAATAAAAATGTTATCCTTTTTGCGTTGTGGAGTGATCAGTCTCTATAATGACACATTTTTAACACCACACACTGGAACATTTTGCCGCCGCTCTTCAACCTGCTGCTAAAGTAGCCTATTTATAAAATAAGAGCAGTACAAGCACAATGAGAAAGGTAAGGTTGAGGTAACATTTATAACTCCAATGAGTTATAAATGTGGCCTGGTTTATTTAAAGTTCCCTAACCATCACTGTACAGTGTAGTAGTGAGTCTGCGGTCTTACTAGAAGCGCCTTTTGTTTGTAATGGCCACTCATTGATTTTGATTGGGTTACAAATTTCTCCCATTTAAGAATTAAGCAAAGCAAGTTAGACAGCTTCTGTTTACAACAGGAAATTTAATTAAATTTGAACAATTCAGGTTAAGTATGTTGCTGGAGGGTGCTTATCCGACGCCTTGGATGAATATTTGATTGCGATTGGCTGATTACCGTGCCTTGCCTTGGAATCAAACCCAAACTCTGAGTAACGAGCTGACGGTCAAATCTATACCTAACAAAACTAAAAAGAGCATATAAAAGCTGTGGACAATGTAGTAACAATGCTTAGAAGTGTCAGAGGCGCGCTTCAGGTGCAATCATCCGCACATTAGAAAATTTACATTTCTAACATTACATTACATTACATTACAGGCATTTAGCAGACGCTCTTATCCAGAGCGACTTACACAACTTCTTATTACATTTATCCATTCATGCAGCTGGATATATACTGAAGCAAGTCAGGTTAGGTACCTTGCTCAAGGGTACAACGGCAGTGTCCTACCTGGGAATCGAACCTGCAACCTTTCGGTTACAAGTCCAGTTCCTTAACCATTATACTACACTGCCGCCCAGTAGGGGGATCAATGCCGCACAATAACATTGAATTATGGTGAAGTTTGCTTTTAATGTTTGAACTCTAATTAGCCCACAATCCCTGGGAAGGCCATCAGTTATCATAATTTCTGCCAACATACACACACACACACACACACACACAGTAAATCATCTGATAAAACATTTCAGGCAGGGCAGCCTTAAATAAACTACTTTGATGATGCTACTTTAGCCGCACGCGCAAAGTCCTCTGCTTCCTATGAGAGTCCTGTCCGCACTGCTGTTTCTCATGCAGAGCACACGCTGTACATAATCACAAGAAGCCCACACGGTTTCCTGACCAGCCCGTCCGCGCCCACAGAGGCACGAGCTCGTATTCGGCTGATGGTGAATTTTCTCCTCCCCCTCCCGCTCAGACGCTGAGCGAATCCTCCAAAGCCCACACCTGCTGTTCATTTTTTCCCAGGTGCTTTTATAGCCACTAAGATATAAAGCCCACAGACTTCTCTGTGACCTGCCTGCACATTAAAAAAGAAAAGAAAATGGCAGTCCACAGGCTGGGTAGACGAGAGCAGAACAAAGCAGGCTTTTCACTCTCCCTTTGAAAGCTTAGCTCTCTTTTGCATGTACTTTTCCCCTGGTGGAAATCAAAAGGGGTGAACTGTTAAATCTCTTTCACTCTCTGCTCCTCTCTCTCTCTCTCTTCTCCTTTCATCTTCTTTAAATGAATCAATCTGGATGACGCAGGTTGAGATGCTTTCAGATCCGGGCTCCGCTCCTGCAATTCACAATTAGTTCAACATTGTACTCTTTCTGAAACGTGGATCAAATTTATTTCACCTTTCGAAGAGTTGATTTCAAACTTGTTTGGAAGCTTGTTTTTTTTTTTGCTGATGTTGCTTTGACACAATCAAGAGGCTTCAAAATAGGACACTGTTAAATCTCCCAAAGAACTATGATCTGTCTATACCTGACTTAAGTGTGCCATTGACTGAAGGCATGGAGCCTGCGTGCTTGTATATGAATCCAGCTTGTCCTCGGTTGTGACTTTTACCAGTTAACCCTTTAATGTGTATGATCACAAACGTGTGATTAGAATGTTCTTTTAGAATTGAACATTCTAATGCTGATGTAACAATCACTACTGGTAATTTAACTCAATGGAGTTCTACTAAAAGGGTTAAAGCACTAAAACTGTTCTTTTGTCTATTCACTCTTAGTTACCATTCCAAGCAAAACACAACTCAGAAAACACTATTACACATGTAACATTTGTATGCTGTGCCTCAGGCACTAGAATTAGTGCTGTGTGACTCAGATCTAAGGTCAGTGTTTCCAGAATTTCTGCTTTTATTCTACCAAAATATTTCTCACAATCCCACATCTTGAATTGGCACCACATACATTTTCAAGACGTTTCTCCCACTTTTCTCCTCATTGTAAAATTCACTTTTCTCCTCATTGCTAAGTTAATAATTTTTTTATTTTTGAAATCACAGTAGCTTTAGTTGATGTCCTGTTTTGGAATGGGATGGTTTGTTGATGCAGAAGAAGATAAAGGAAGCATCTCCCATCTGTTTCTAAGTAAATGTATCACTGTCACACGTGAGAAAGTTCCAGCCTTATTCTGTAAGAGGGGTCTGTGATGTTGGACTCGTGTATGAATCACTCTTGGAGCTGTCAGCAATACCCGCTTAATGAAATGAGTCACTTCCACCCCTCTTCATCGGGCCCATCACAGAAACTACAAACGTTACACATGCAAGGCAACTGTTCGTTTTATGTTCTGTGTGCATTTACAGATCAAAAGCATGGCTTCACAAAGTTATGGAGGCAGGCATTGTGAACATTCTCAAGTTGCAACAGTTACTCTGTCTTTATAAATTCAGCAATTAAAAAAAAAATCTTATTGTTTTCAGATATTGTGGCATTACTGAGCGCAGTGAACGGCATTAAAAATGAAACAAATCGTGTTCTTGTGAAGAAATATAGATCTGTTTAAAAGAACAAAATAACCATGTATTTATTCCTTTTGGGAGGGGGCACTGCACATAATTCTTCTAGGGAACTTTTAAGACACAATGTTCTAAGCCATTATCAAATCAAATTAAGTTATGAAGTCCAATACCAAGAGAGTTAATTTATTCTTGTAAAAGTCATTTTCTGCTAGCAAGTATCACACCTTTCATGGCATCCTCATTATTAAGGAGCTGATATTCCTGGGAAGTTGTCTGCACCCAGAAAAGTGCATATAGTGTTATAGTTGTGGATCATGACACATTGAGGCCTGAGAATGACATGGTTCTACCTGCCATTTCTACGCTTCTGAGATAATGAGCTTTTAACTTCTTGTCAGTTCATTGGTTTTACCACTTAAAACTGTAATTACACAGAGATTTTAAAACTTGCTTTTTTTAAACACCGCATACATGTAAAGAATGATAAACACTACGTTTATTTGTATATACAGTACAACTAATTTTCGACAGAAATGCCACTTAGAACCCTGTAATTCTCACATCACAATATATCGACCCAGAGCCCCAAGACCTTGCATTATGCTAGGGGAGAGAACTCTTCAAACCCCACCTTTGTCAGTGCATAAACGCAAGGCCATCACTTTGTGTATGGTAAAGTGCCATATGTGGGGAAGGAACATCGTCTCTGTAGCATTGTGTAGTCAAAGAGGGATCAATTTACACTTAGATCTCCATCCATACTGCTCCATTCATACTATCAGCCTTCCCCACCCCCTACCCAACATAATGCAGCATACTTGGAATATTCTGGTAGCCAATTACAACAATCTGGAATATTCTGGTACCCAATCACAACAAACTGGAATATTCTGGTACCCAGTCACAACAAACTGGAATGTTCTTTTACCCAATCACAGCAAACTGTTGTGCTGTGCTGACAAAACTACGCTAAGCTACACTTAAATGTGTGAGGTAGGATTTGAATTCTTCATCCTGGAGCCGGCTCTTCTTATTTTATGTGGGCTGATCTAGCCACAGCAATGACATAATTCTCTGGGGCAGTGTGAGACGACAAGATGTCGTCGTCTTGGAGATGTCTCAGTTTGACGCACCCATCTTGTGGTTATCCGTGACTTCCGCGGCCCTGAGGGTTGTCAGACATTCTGTCCTCAACATAAAGGGCCCTTCAGTTTTATGACAGGTGTGACACTTCTGCTGTCATTCGTGCAGGTATTGCAACCTGTTATTTGTGAAGCAGGTTAGCAATGTGCTCATGGTGTCTAAGGTGGAGCATCATGCCTTGCTGGTTAAATCAACTCGTCACTGCTTCCAATTCACCTGTCAAACTACTGAGATGATTACAGCTCTCATACAGCAAGCAAAGACACCTGAGGCTATCAGAAGTTGTATTAGAGTCGGGGGAAAGAGAGTCAAATCTATATCATTGAGTTTTGGCCAAAATGCTAGTTCCATCTGCTAAAATTGCAATAATTGCATTAATCTAAAGCACATGTCCAAGTAAAGTATATTTGAAAATTATACACTGAAAACAAAGTCAAGGTTCTGGACTAGCCGGTTCAATCACCAGACCTCAATGTCAGAGAATATTGGTGTTTTTTCTGTAATTTAGCAGATTACACAGATAAAGAAATGTGATGGAACTGGAGAAAATCTGTCAGGATCTGTGACAAAAATTGCTTCAGAGAAAAGCATTGACTACCCCCCTATAAAATAAAATAAATAAAATAATAACAAATGCAGCAGAGGATACTCAACATGCTAACTGCTGCAAATCTAATGAATGAAAGAATTGTATTTGTTGAAAAAAAAGCGCTCTGGACACTTTTAATACTAATGTTAAAGATATACCGTAGAGCCTTTTCTGAGGCCTTTTTTACCACTTCAATTTGAACTGGAACTTGTGAGTAGGTGTGGTCATATGACGATGATGTCACGTAGTCATATTATGAATATTCATACGATCAAGGAGTGAAAGGGTGTGTCGATATAAGTCGTAATATTAACGTTAGCAGCAATACAAAGCAATTCCCATTTGAACATGAACTAGCTAGTTAGCAGTACAAGGGTCTCAGTCTCAAAGAGGAAAAAAAAAACGTTGGTCTCTACTTGTATACCACGTGCCCAGCTGAGACCACCCTAGGATCACCTCAACTCCACCCATTTTTATGTTAAGGATCTCGTGATGTCACGAACCCCTGGAAACCAGCGTATTGGTAATCCCATTTTCAGACAAAAACAGTTGTGTATGATCATAATCTAACCCAAAACATCGGTTTTCAACGGGAAAAGTCGGTTTTTGACTGCAGTATCACTCTAAAACATATTTTCTTACTAGATACGACACACACACAATGTGGGTACTATGCTTGGTCATCACATAATTGCATGTCTCATTTTATTACACAGTAAACAGCTGGTCTCTTAAATTATACTTGAATTGCCCCTTTCACATTCCTGTGGAGTACTGTGGTATGAACTGGTCTTGTAATAATAAAACTACAGGTTTAAATCATGTGAATTGCTGCCATTGTGGCCTTGGGCAAGATAATGTGGAAAAGGTTAGCCATGTAAATTTTCCTTGATTAGGGCATCTGACAAGTAAATAATTAATGATAATATTAAATTCCAATCAAATTTGAATAATCAAGATTACATTATTAGACCACTCAGTCTTTCATATTTGATTGTGTCAGCCCATGGAAATGATTTGTAATTTCAATTAAATGACAGCAAGGAATGTTGATGTCCCTTGAAAAAAAGTCATTTAGTCTAATTGTGTATTCAGGATGATCACTGATTGCAAATAACAATTTCTGAAAAATTGACCCAGGAAAAGCAAATAATCTTTTTAATGATAAGTTTAAATAATTGAGAATGGCATTACTGCCTGCAGAATTTATATGAAGTTTCACACAATGAGAGGACAGGAAATTATCTCCTAATAGGTTCTAGAGGAACATAATAGTTTATTTCTAATAGCAATAATAATAATTTCCATTCATTTCAAAGAAGTCATTTGCCACCTCGATTCTCTCATATTAATTTTGCAAAGTGATATAGAGAATCACATTATGCATACACAATTAGCATATCATGCTCTGGGTTTTTTCCTTCTGTTTTTGCACTGATGTTCCTGCCAATATTAAAATGAAAGACAAAACAGCCTGGAGGTCAGACATTATATTATAAGGTATTATAAGATAACCTGTGGAAATGTTTTGTCGGGTTTTTTCTCTTTTATTTTTTTTATCTGGTCCAATTCTTGCCTTGCATAATGTATACTTTTCTGAGTTTAAAATATGCATGGTCCTCTTGCTGAAATCCAGTAAAATGCAAGTGGTATTATTACTATTACAGTGTATTTACTGTATATTGGGGTAAAAAAAAAAGAGAAATAAAACCTTATCACAGTTATGTAATATGAATCAAAGTATCTATCAGTGAATCAAATGCAGTTTGAAATTGCTTTTCATTCACACAAGCGTGTTTGATTGATACCTGTAAAGAGTACCAGGTACTCCTACGTCCTGCTTTTACGTATATTATATCCCAGTCAAAACATGAGCATTCGTTCAAGTAAATGCATAGTTTAGTGAATTCGTTTTGACAGGTATTGCTTCTTGGTAATGTGTCCATGTTTACAATATTCCCTTTGAAATGTGCAATGTTTTAAAGATACTCACTTTTAGTCTGAGGTAAGCAAAAATATTATATAAGACAAACGGTTAAAAAGGAAACTGTCCAAGGATAGTCTCAGGTAATGCCCAGGCCAGACCCTGGTGTGTTTCTTTATGAAATCAAGGCTGGCTAGTTAAGGCCTCATGTTGGAAAGTCTCTTGGCTGTTTTTTGACATAGGTGTGAGATTTCATCCAAGCCTCCAGCAGGGAATCTCCATCTTCTCCATCTTAGTGCTCCAGTTCTCCATCTTAGTGCTCCAGTTCTCCATCTTAGTGCTCCAGTTCTCCATCTTAGTGCTCTGCATTGCGGGCGGGGATGCTTTCTTTCTGCCTGTGATCGCGGGCAGTGTCCTGTTTTTCCTTCGTGTGAATATTATTCCCAATATCATTCTTAACCATCAAACCCCCTGTCTGTGTAGCTGCATGCATTTAGATTAATTTGCGCTGTGTGCATCAGGGGTATTTTACATGGGTTTTTAGTGCGTCCAGGGTAATGCTTGGATGCAAATCTTTATCTGTAGTCCCGCGGCAGGTTTGAATTTTTATAGAATAATACAGTACATACAGAATTTCTGTATAATGGGTGCATTGCATTTTAATTAACAATTTTAGACCCGTCGGTAGAGCATCAAGGAGTAGTGGAATCAATTATACTGTTAGTATAACCAACTGTCCTGACAACATATCCAGTATTAAATAAAGTGTCAAGATTTATAGAAGTGCTTGGAGAAGACCGAGCAGATAGAGTAATCAATCTGCATGATTTGCATCTCCCATCAATGAATCCTTTCATTGCCACAGCAGGTCATTGGTACCTGTGACGTTTGGAAGGGCACACATATCATTGGTACCTGTGACATTTGGACGAGCACACAGGGCATTGGTACCTGTGACGTTTGGACGAGCACAGAGGTCATTGGTACCTGCAATGTTTGGACGAGCACACAGGGCATTGGTACCTGTGACGTTTGGATGAGCACACAGGGCATTGGTACCTGTGATGTTTGGACGAGCACAGAGGTCATTGGTACCTGTGACGTTTGGACGAACACATGTCATTGGTACCTGTGACGTTTGGACGAGTACATTTGCGAAGATAAATTCTTGCCACCGGCCTCCAGCAAATACTTCTTTTGACAGTACATCACTGGTACCCATTTAGATTTATTTTCTGAGTGCATTTTCTTAGAAATGTGTCCCAGAATTCCGAGAGCATCCTGAAAACTCCCACTGATGTCTTCACCCTTCAGCCATGCTAGCATTAGGTAGATCCGTTTAATTTTCAAACCGATAATCACCAGTTTCTTATTTACTGTTCAAGATTTTTGCAAGTGTTGCCTGTATGGTTTTTTTTCATTGTATTTTCATTGCTCTCTTCTGGAAGAGTATCATCCATAAAATTAAATTATTGCATCTGTGTGGAGCACACCTCCCATTAGTGCAGTGAAAGTGATATCTATAACGCTATCCTGGCTGGAATTAAACTGGAAGTTCTAAAAGAAGTTTTTGTTTTTGCAAAGTAACATCAGTGTCATCCTCCAAAAAAGTCTTGACTGACAAACTATAGAAAGGACCATTCCGGATCGTTCCAAGCAGACATAGAATGGGCCAATTATATTATAATTTGGCTAGTGAGAGTACTGCATTACTGTGGCACAGCGCGGTATTGTGACCATCTTGATACCCCCGACGACATTTCTATACTTGATGTTTAAAGTGCTTCGGGCCGTCAGATCTGGCAGATCTGCCTCTAAATTGCGGAATTGGCTGCATCCTCTTATTTCTTCTGAAATGAACTCAAATCGCAGCCGTCTGTGTGCACAAGCTAAGGAGAGGAGACGGCAACAGAGAGCAGCTGCTCCGTACTGACAACATGATGCCAGCCTTATCATTTTCTCTTCAGCATGTGAATGTGGCATTAAACTGGAGGGTGTGTACGTGTCTAGTGTGTGTGTAGCACGTGTGTGTGTGTGTGTACAGTGTGTGACACACATACAAATGTAGAGAGAGAGAATATGCACTGTTATGCACTGAAATATAGCTGCTGTCAGTATGTCGTCCTGTAGCTCTAAAAACTCCCCCCAAGCCTGTCCTACACATTTATACACACATTACCTCCAGAAGTCAGTATGCACGTTTATACAGACATCACCTCCAGAATTCAGTATGCACATTTATACAGACATTACCTCCATAATTCAGTATGCACGTTTATACAGACATTACCTCCAGAATTCAGTATGCACGTTTATACAGACATTACCTCCATAATTCAGTATGCACGTTTATACAGACATTACCTCCGGAATTCAGTATGCACGTTTATACAGACATTACCTCCAGAATTCAGTATGCACGTTTATGCAGACATTACCTCCATAATTCAGTATGCACGTTTATACAGACATTACCTCCAGAATTCAGTATGCACGTTTATACAGACATTACCTCCAGAATTCAGTATGCACGTTTACACAGACATTACCTCCAGAATTCAGTATGCACATTTTTGTTCTTTTCTTTTCTTACTGTGATGGTGATTTTAGGGATATACAGTAGCTGTTTATGATCAATTTGGCTTTATAGTGATATTTACTGTTGTTTACAACACTAACTGTTGGTTTGATCGGCATCACAGTTTGGCTTCTTGGTGATGTTGCAATTTGCGCTTCCTGAGAATAACACAGATGTTCATCGCATTTTTAAGTCACACCGGATGAGAGCATCTGTTAAGTGAATGTTTTGCACAGCAAATAACAAAAATGGTAATTTGATATCAGCAGAAATAAAGGGAGTGAGGTAGATGCATTATATTGCAAATCCCATTGGTAAAACTGTAAAGATGTATTGAGCCTTGGGACTAGGCATGGCTATGCAGTCTGTAAATGTTTTTTTTTAGTAGGGGAGCTTCACCATGCAGGGACACAAGCTGTGAAAGGTTATTTATAAAGAAGGAATCCAGGGGTCCAGGGTGAATGAGGTGGATTTTTGAGCTTATAATCGTGTAAGAGAGATAAGCAGGTACTCTTAGGCCAGATCATCCTCACCCTTTTTATCTTTCCCCCAGCAATCCAACACTGAAGGGTCCCACAGTCTCCTGGACTGCAGACATACTCAAGAACGAAGGAACCAGGCAATTTCACCCTATCTTTGTCTTTTTCAATTTCAACTGTCCACAGTTCATGAGTTTAAACTGATAGAATTTCTGCACCTTCTGAATTACTATGCTGCCGGATGCTATTGTGCTGTGGGTGAGTCATTGTGCCGGGCCTATCATCCATGAATTCCTGGATACGGCACATCATATTCAATTACCTGTATCTACCTCCCAGTGCCAGGTAGAACATAAAAAACAAGAAAAAAAAAATGGATTAAATTAGATTTAGCCACTGACTGACTATATGATGTTATGTGAGGCAGATTCCTTCAGGAATACAATAATAGGATATTTTACCCTACATTTCTTATTTTTTTAAATCTTTTTTTTCTTCTGCTCAAGTATTGTCAGGTGTCCACATAGCTTTTTCAAAGTGTAAGATGTAAGAAAGTTTTTTTGTGGTTTGTGAGTCTGTTGGAGAACCATGGTGGCTCAGAATATCGCTTATATTTGGAGCTAATTAAAACATCAATTGCAGTGAGAAGCAAACAGCGAGGAATCATCTTTCATAGAGACGCCAGTAGACCATTGAAGAAATTATGAAGCAAATTAAGAAATGGTTGAAATGAATAGAAATATGCATGGATAAGCATGTCAATCAATAAAGCCAAAGCTGAAATGTGGACTCTTGGATGATAGGCTGTTTATAATTAAATGTGTCACTTCCACATTCAGACGGAGGCATTTCAAAAGACCGAGTCTTTTAATTTAATAGTTTCAGGACAACATCCATTTCTCTTGAACTCTCATTGATTTGTTTTTCCCTTTTTTCCTGCAAATAATAACAACTCATCTTAAAACCTTCTTCTAGCTCTGTCTGGTTTAACAAGTTTCTCTTCAGCTATCTGAAAATAAAGGTGTGCAACATCATCTTTGCAGCATCACTGAGATACGGACACTGTTTTCACACTTTTCTATTGCACTCCACAAAAACAAATCCTTTAGTTCCAAAAAGAAAAATATCAGATATGTTAACCCTGCGGAATGGCCAGATAAATCAGACCTGTCTTACCCAGTAGTATATTCTGCATTGACAAACCTGAAGGCCTGTAGCTATCATGGCATTGCTTACCAATGTATTTTACAGTCATCCAGAAGAAATTGTAAAAGCCAAGCAAATGAAACGAATACGGAATCTGTTTTTTTATTCCCAACAGCTATGTGTAAATGGTTTTAAAGTGAGTGCATAACATGTTTGGAAGTGGTTAAACACAGGCTCACTGGATGCACGGGTATCTTACCTCAGTGCAAACCCACGGCTTTCCTTTGAAACACGTGGTTCAGCCACCTGTTTCTCCCTACGTACCATCGCCAAACTTGTACAGAGCGGAATCGAAGGAAGACCGCCACATGCAGCTGCATTTGCCCGGCCCAGCGTGGTTGCCTGATTAACGCAGGCCAACTGAACCCACCCATAATTGGCAACGCAAGTGCCAATTTCTCTCACCCTGCTTTGAATGAATGCACAGACACCACGTCACAGTTTGGGAGTATGAGCTTCTGTATGAGCATCACATAAACTTGGTAAATGGCTTAAATGAAACAAGACAGGTGTACCATTTACAATACAAACTTAGATTTGTTTATTTTCATAATTTAAGTCAAAATAAAGTGCCACAAATGCAAAGAATCTTTGGAAAAATGTAAAAGAAATTTAGTTTTTCTTTAGTTTGCAACAAAATACTGAGAGCTACAGTGAAATCGGTAATACATATACATTTCCTGGATCATAAACTCCATGTCCACAAGTGTGCAAAATCTGAGGATGATATGCAGAGCTACTAAAGGTTTATGATGCAAAATATAGGCAGTGTACCCTGTTGTCCATTAGTGTCTCCAAATCTATCCAAATGACTAAATTGTGCACTGCTCTAAATAAAAAAAAATGATGACATGTTTAACTACAAATCAACAGTTTTTGCTCATAAAACTCACGTTTGCATCATTTTCAAGTGGGAATTACTATATTTTCATCAGTATAGTGGGGTAGATATCCCCTATGCAAAACATGTCATAAAATTAATTTTGTCCATTATAAAGCATATACATTTGCTCCTTCTGATGGCTTAAGATAAAAACATTGATATCACAGTGTTACATACACCTAAATATGTTGCCTAATCATTCACTCTTGTATCTGTACTCTATAGTATGTATTCTTTTGCCCTGGGATTACATTTTTCTGTAGTTAAAAAAAATAAAATAATTGTTATGTTCCTATTCATAATGACTCCAAGGAAAAATTTTAATCTACCACATATCAGCACACAGTAAATTGGAATGAGCATTTGTCATGCCCTAAGTGACAAGTATATACACCATAGCCTATATTATGTACGATAACATGAAAATAAAATAGTATTCCACCTGCAAAATGCTGCCAAATGTTCTATCTTCAATGAACATCGGTAGCCTACATCAAAAATAAATTTAACGATTTTATGTGAAATGCACTCAAAATGCGAAAATAACAATAGGCTTATCAAACATATTGGAAAGACAGTGCTCGAGTGGAAACACAAACGTAGCCTACATATGTAGCCAGCCAGACCAACAGCATTTTAGACGCAAAAATACTTACATATCGGGAAAGGGAATACTCCCCTGTTGTAGTTCATTTGAAGGCAAGTACCTGGTACATGCGCAGTAGTTTGGGGCTATATCTCTGCTCTCACTAGTAGAAAGTTGGCTGAGAGCTCATTTTAATCAGGAGGAGAGCTACTTTTCTACAAACCAAACATCATTTTTGGGTGGAATTCCCCTTTAAAGCTTGTGCCAAACAGAGCCCCAAGGCTAACCACCTATTTCCACCTAACCACCTATATTTAACCACCACGACTTTGCAGATTTCTTCGATGAGAAAATCGCAGACATCCGCAGCTCCTTCAGCCCCACTCCCCCTCCCCTCACGGACACTGTTTTCCACTCTCTTCCTCTCTCTACCCCTTCTGTGCCCCCCCCTGTTTCTCCACCTTTTCTCCCCTTTCTGATACCGATGTATCTCATCTCCTACTCTCCCATCGCCCCACTACCTGTGCCCTCGACCCTATCCCTTCATCTCTCCTCCAGGCAATCACCCCAGATATCCTCCTGTTTGTGACCTCCCTGGTGAACTCCTCCCTGACCTCTGGCTGCTTCCCATCATCCTTCAAGAGAGCCCACATCATCCCGATCCTGAAAAAACCCACACTGGACCCCTCCAACATCCAAAACTACAGACCGGTATCTCTCTTTCCTTTTCTTTCCAAAACTATTGAACGTGCTGTTTCTAACCAACTGTCTTCCACTCAACGGAGACCGCACTCCTCTCTGTCAGCGAGATGCTTCACGCAGCTCGGGCAGCCTCCCTCTCCTCTGTGCTAATACTGCCGCCTTCAACACCGTAGATCACTCCATCCTCCTGTGATCCCTGTCTGCAGCGGGGATCGGCAGCTTGGCCCTGGATTGAGTCCTACCTCTCGGAGCGCTCCTCCCAGGTTGCCTGGGTTGGTAAAGTATCGGCACCCCGTCCCCTTACCACAGGAGTCCTCCAGGGCTCAGTCCTTGGTCCTCTCCTTTTCTCCACCTACACCAAATCCCTTGGCCCTGCTGTGATGTGAGGGGAACTATGCACAAGCCCGTTGGGCTTCCTTTCCCCTCCTAGCACTGACACTTTATGTGCTGAATAAATAAACTAAACTAATCACTGCTCATGGTCTTTCTTACCACTGCTATGCTGACAATACTCAACTCTTTCTCTCCTTCTCACCCTCTGACACTCAGGTGTCAGCCCGCATCTCTGCTTGCCTGAGAGACATCCAGTGCTGGATGGACAACCACCATCTCAAGGTCAATCCATGCAAGACTGAGCTCATCTACATTCCTGCTCTAACCTCTCCCCCTCTCAATCTCTCCATTTCCCTAGGGGACACTCCACTGACCCCAACGCCCTGTGCCAGGAACCTCGGAGTGGTGATGGACAACAGACTGTCCCTCTCCGAGAACATCGCAGTGATAACCCGGGCGTGCAGGTTCTTCCTGTACAACATCAGGAGAATCCGTCCCTTCCTCACCACCCACTCAACCCAGCTCCTGGCCCAAGCTATGGTGCTGTCCCGCCTGGACTATTGCAACTCTCTCCTGGCTTTCCTGCCAGCATCGGCCATTAGACCCCTTCAGCTTATCCAGAACGCAGCAGCGCGCCTGGTCTTCAACCTCCCCCGACACTCCCATGTCACCCCCCTGCTCATTGACCTCCACTGGCTACCTGTGATGGCTCGCATCAAATTCAAAACATTGGTACTCGCCTTCCAGGCAGTCCGAGGATCTGCCCCTCCATACCTCCAAAAGCTCATCAGACCCTACACACCTGCCAGATCCCTGCATTCCGCCTCTTCAGGATGACTGGTACCCCCCCCCCCCCCACTTCATACTAGCACCCGGTCTCAACGTCTGTCTGTCCTGGCCCCACGGTGGTGGAATGAGCTCCCTGTGGAGGTCAGAACAACAGAAAGTCTGACCGCCTTCAAGCGCAGATTGAAGACTCACCTCTTCAAGCTGCACCTCTCTCCACCCCTCCCTACCTCCTTGTGACCTCCCTTGATTGTGTTTTATGAATCCCTGTTTAAGTGGTTCAAGCTTCTAGTTAATACTTGTAAGGTTACTTATTGGCTTACTGTTGTACACGCCAATCATCAATATCGTGTGGTTACCCCCACCCCCCCCAAAAAAAAACAAAAAAAAAAAAACATAATCATACTGATTACGCCTGGTATTTGAATTCTTATTTACCTTTTAGGGTCGTTTTAAGGAACTTGTTCCTAGTTTGAAAATGCACTATGTACGTCGCTCTGGATAAGAGCGTCAGCCAAATGACTATAATGTAATGTAATTTCAGAGTCTCTGAGGTACCACATACAACCATGTTTCACATAATTATGGGCAACCTTGCCTGTACACCATTTTTATATCATGGCCCTGTGGGGACTGGAATAGTATTTTCTTAATTAATAGATGAGCCTTGCCTATATGGTAACTACACATGCATCCATGTCTCACTAGAAAGAGCACAATAAAGATAAAAAATTATTAAAAAGAGAGAAAAACAGAAAGCTGCTCATTTAAAAATTAGATTATAACAGGTTCATTTTGTGCTATGTGACCACCAAATGTTTGACTGACAAATTTACAGATTTGCCAATCATGGGGGTATTGCTAATTATCCTAGAGTATGGAGCAAACTCCCTGTCCTTACAGCGTATGAGCAAGCCAGACCTAATCAAGAACAGAGAGAGGGAGAGAGGAGAGAAAGAGAGAGAAAGAGAGGGAGAGAGGAGAGAGAAATATGGAAGATTTTTAACAGGAGACAGTGCTCATTCATGTCTTCCTGCCCTCTTGTTGACCTAACTCAGGAGGATGGATGATTTTGTTCCTACCACAGGCATTTCACCAGTGTTAGCTTTAGCTTCAGGGCCTCCAGCAACATGAGGTAAGTGTGCACTCTGCAATGCACAGACAGACTCCTTATCGTTAGGCAGATTTCATCCAATTCAGCCCATTCACCCTCTTCTAACTGTCGCCCTGACTATTTTCCACCATCTGTTTCGATATAAAATATTTTTAGAAAACGTTACACTTTGTAGACATTTTCTATTAGCTACCATACCCAATGAGCAGGCACTGCCAGTATCAATAAAATACCTTCTGTTTCTCCATTGTTTATTGATGTGGTCAACTGATGATACAATCTGCTCTGAGTGAGACAGTCTGCTTGAAGCTGTCCCCTTAATGAAATTTCACAATTTTTCATAAGTTTCATAGTTATAATAACATTGTGGATTATTAGTTGACCACATCATCCATATGCCATTTAGCATATAATTTCCAATATATTCTCTCATGGTGTGTACTTTATCAACAGAAATAAATAATGATAGTATTCCGGGTAGATCAGAGAGGGAATATGCAATATGTGTTTTTATTTCTCTCTTGACAGTGGAAGACCCCTGTTGACCTGAACCATGTGAAGGCTCGCAAAACTTTTTAATAAATAATAATAATAGTTTACCTGGAAGATAGCTTTCATATCTTAACTCTCGTTTCAAATCCTATCTCTCCACACGTCCCCTCAAGCCACACAGTGGATATTTCAGTGAAATGGTGCTGTTATACTTTTATTGTTACTCTAAGTGCTTGTTATGCACTGCTCAGATTTCATGGCCCACATCTGTATGTATTTGTATGGTTTGTGTATGAGCCCAGAATGAGCTGTTCACATTAACTCATGGGTCTCTACACAAACAAATAAACAATGGCTGCTACCACTGTGCCAAACTGAATTCCCTTAACTGATAGCATTCCCATTCAGATGAGAAATTCCAATTTGATGCAGATGATTACATTACTGACATTCTCTCTGCAGCTGGGGGGGGGGGGGGGGGGGGGTTAGCTCTAATGCAAATGCACGAAACCGCAAAGCACGACGACACTTAAACAAAGGGCCTTCGATTTCTCCATGCTGGTAAAGGGACTCTCTTGGTGTTTACAGGAGTTCCGCCTCCATTCTTTGAAACCGTGTTGCCGTACATCAGGCCAATATGGTCAGGTTTGCATACAGTCATGTGTAACGTACAAGGAATACTAGAAAGAGACATTTGATGTAATGGATAATAACTGCTGCATGGTCATGCCTTAAAGAAAAATTTAATTAGCCTAAAATGTTGTTGAGCTTGGCGCCGTGGCAGCGCAGCGGTCTACGGTACAGACTTTGTATGTGCGGTCGCGCCCCGAGGATCGGGGGTTCGATCCCCGGTCCGGCCAGATCCGAGCATGGCTGGTGACCGAGGGAGCAGCAATCAGTGGCTGCTCCCGGGGTGGAGGCAGGGACCCCCTGAAACTTGTTGGGCACATAAGGGCCCCGGGTGAGTTGGATTGCAGTCAGGAGCAAGAGGTGCCACGCCCTCTTCCCTGCTACCGACCGACGGGGTTCTGCAACAGCGGTTGCTACACGGGGGGAATTCAAAAGCATTGGGTCCAATTGGCTACTAAAAACGGAAAAATCTGAAATAAATAAAATCAAATGTTGTTGAGATGAAGAGCAGCTTGCATAAAGAGGAGGAATGCATAATGGTTGGGGGGGATGGGCTTAAAACGGCAATGTTATAGGTTCAAGTCCCAGGTGGGGATTTTAACCTACAACCTTGTTCCCTAGAGCAAGGCACTTAATATGAATTGCTAAATAAATAAATATCCAGCTGTATAAATGGATTTGATGTATAAAAAAATAAGCTGTGTAAATCACTCGCAGGTGTTAGCTAATGCTGAGGGCAGCACAGTGGTTAGCACTGTCGCCTCACAGCAAGAAGGTGCTGAGTTCAAATCCCGGCCGAGGGCCTTTCTGCGTGGAGCTTGCATGTTCTCCCCCTGTCTGCATAGGTTCCCTCCAGGTACTCCGGTCTTCTCCCATAGTCCAAAGACATGCAGGTTAGGCTAATCGAGTTTTACTCTAACCTAACTAGGTCTTCAACTATCGAGAGAGGAATAAAAACGCATATTACATATTCCCTCTCTCATCTACCCGGGATACTATCATTATTTTTTTCTGTTGATAAAGTAATGATACCACACCATGAGAGAATATAGTGTAAATGATGTCTTAAATGGCCTCCCACAGTCCAAAGACATGCAGGTTAGGCTAATTGGGTTTTAGCCTAACCTAACTAGCCTATCCCCCACCCCCCACCCCCCACCCCCACCCGCAACCCTGACCAGGAATAAGCGGCGGATTAGATGATTGATGGATGGTAATGCTGTTACTGAATGTTAGGTAATGTGAGAAGATGTGATCACAATATGTGATGCAGTCGTGGTAGATATGTCTACAGTCTATGAATAACCCTCGTTCTTTGCCAAATAGTCACATATTCTGCAATTATTCACATTGCGTTTCTCTTGCATTTCTCCACAAATAATTCAAACGTGCTTTTGCCGTCTCACTGGAGAGGCCTTAGAACCTCAATCAGTGGAGCCTCCACATACAGTCAGTCACTTACTTGTTTGAATGGTTCAATGACTTTGCTCTCCACAGCAAAATAGCGTGACTGGTTGAAGTGAGAAGGGCACAATATTTTGATGGCTCATAAAATTCCAGTGATTGAGGAAGGCTTATGAGATGGCAGAAGATGATGAAGGATTTTGCTGAAAAGCACGTTTTTTAAAATCTCTCTTTGAGTGGTTCCTTGGTGCCACTGTGCCAATGTTTGTTGACAAAAAAGGATGGAATTAACTTTTTAAAAAATTTTTATTAAGTTTAAAAGCCGTAGAGAACAAAATGAATGTGTTTTTTCTGCTTAAGTTTCTCTCTCATGAATTAATTGATGCATTGCAGCAATCAGTACTTCAAGTAAGTGTGGCTTTGCAGTGTGTGTGTGCATGAGGCGCGCGCGTGTGTGTCTTCCTTTTACAATATGAATTATGCATTAGACTATTAGGTGTAACTGGATAGATATTAATTCATGTTAATCTAATACATAGACAATAATTAACGTAGAATTCCATAATTTCAACATGATTATTTCTGACTTGATTGTTAATTTTGTATTATAATGGATGAGCTATCATACAGTGAGCACCATAATTCATTGGACAGTGACACATTTTTTGTTATTTTGGTTCTATACTCTAGCACTTTCAGTTTGAAAGGATACAATGACAATGAGGTTGAAGCGCAGACTGTCAGCTTTAATTTGAGGGTATTTTCCTCCATATCAGATGGACCGTTTAGAAATTATAGAACATTTTGTACATAGTCCCCCCCATTTTTGGGCATCAAAAAATATTGGACAGTTTAACATAATGGAGAATAAAGTAATCATTTTTAATATGTGGTCGCATATCATTTGCATCCCATGACTTCCTGATGTCTGTGACCCAACAATATCAAAAGAGTCTTGATATCTTATTTTCTGGTACTCTTACAAGCGATACTATAACTTCTCTGCATTTGAATGGATCTCTATGGGAATTGGGGGGTGGGACTAGATTTAGCTGTAAATTATGCTGGAACAGTATGGAATATATGGTTGGAGAAATGGCTGAAAGTCATCAAGGGTCTGAGGTATCTGACAAGCCTTACATTTTCCTATTGAACTCTATGGAAAAATAAGTCAGGAGAAGAAACCCTTCAAGTTATCCATCCATATCTACTGCATATCTGGCAGCAGAGTGATGGTTTAAGGCTTGTTTGATACCTCAGACCCTTGATGACTTAGAGCCATTTAGCCAACCATGTGTTCCATACTGTTCCAGTGTAATTTACAGCTAAATATAGTCCCACCCCCCAATTCCCATAGAGATCCATTCAAATGCAGAGAGGTTATAGTATCGCTTGTAGGAGTACCAGAAAATAAGATATCAAGAGTCTTTTGATATTCTTGGGTCACAGACATCAGGAAGTCATGGCATGCAAAGGATATGCGAACAAATATTAAAAATGATTACTTTATTCTGCATTATGTTAAACTGTCCAATATTTTTGATGCCCAAAAATGGGGGGGGGACTATAATTTGTAAACGGTTCATCCGATATGGATGAAAATACCCTCAAATTAAAGCTAACAGTCTGCATGTCAACGTCGTTGTTATTGTATCCTTTCAAACTCAAAGTGCTAGAGTACAGAACTAGAGTGCGGCCCGGCCTCCAGGACTGGAATTTGACATCACTGACCTACACTGTGCAGATGTTTTCACTTGGTCAACGCAAATAAAGTCTTCCATTCAATAGCAAAGAGCACTGATGAGTCATCTAATAGTATGATGAAATAATGCACTGAACATTTATTTAAAACAAATGAGGAAATCTTACCTGTGCATCTATACAAAGCAAAAACACATGACAGGGAGTGATAATGAAATAACATTGTGCCTTCACTGTCATTTTAATTTTTTGTGCTTTGCTGTAACAGAAGTCTATGGACTCTATTTCTACCTATCACTAGGTAGAAACCTAGGAAGTAGGGCTGGGCGATATACAACATCGATAATTATCGAATGCAATAACGGACGTTGCCACCGTGTGGGGCGCCTTTCTTTTCGTCTTTTTTCTTTAAGTATACCCAATATACGGCAGTAAACATTCAAACTTCAGAGGCCGCGTGAAATGCTTCCGGAAAAAAAACATCACCGCTGATATCTATTGAGTGTTGATAAGACAGCCAACCAGCAGCAAGGTCGTACAGGTTTCACGTGATCATGTGATGTGTTTTTTCAATCGCATGAAAGGTGCAACGCCTTTCTGTGATTGTCCGTCTTATCAACGCGCAGTAGACAGTGATGACGTTTTTTTCCCCGGAAGAATTTCACACGGGTTTTTAAGTTTAGATGACTACCGCATCAGGTATAATTAAAGAAAAAAAAGGCAATACCCCACATGCTGGCAACGGCCGTTATTGCAATCGATAATTATCGTTGCGATATATCGCCCAGGCCTACTAGGAAGCTTCATCTATTTATCCACACTGCCCACGCTGAGTTATGTACTCTAGGCATATGAAAACGAGAGCGAGGACAACAATAGGTTGAACAAAATCTGCAAAACAAGACAGATATATTATAATATTTACCTGGAAAGGTAATTCTGCTGTGTGGCAGAAAACTTCTGTTCCCGTGTTGGAGACGGGCGAAACCGCATGGTTTCGCAGGTCTGTGCAGTACATGCAGTCATGCAGTTCCCCGTAATCATCCGCAGTGCTGCAAGTTCTGCACAGTCCTGCAGCTTCCACGCATGGTTCACACCAACCCCTTGGGGTTAGGGAACGTATGGAGCCTCAATTGCACTTTGTACTTCTCCCAGAAGGGGGCAGTATATACGTGTGTTAGCTTAACAGCAGGCAATTACAGTGCCATGACTAAAATGATTAATGTCAAAAAACAAACTGTCTATTTTCTATATGATTGGTAACAAAATAAATATTTATTTGTTTTAATAAAAGGAGCAGTGATTTAAAATGCAAACTTGTTTAAACATACGGTGCCATACGAATGCCATTGTTGGAAACTTTTCAGTCGCATCATTTGACAATAATTACTTATATACATTTTGCTGAAGACCATTACAAACCGGTGCTTATAATGGTAATACATTAATCTCATGAAGCGGTAAGCTTGGCAGTTGTTCTGTGTGGCTTGATTGTTTGAAACTAAAAACTTTTTTTTTTATCATTGGCTACATTGGAGTATCAGCAGCCTGTCCAACAACAAAAACATTTGAAGGTCTTTTACTGTGGCAGGCTACATTTCCCAATTAAAGAGTGACTGACTGCATACGAATATGTAGGCCTGTCAAAATGAATAACATGTGACTAAGTGCTAAAAGGCACGTGAAATATGACCTTTCACAAAGGCAAAATGCAACTCATATTGTAACCAAAACAACCAAATATCGTCCTGTCACTATCTTTCACTATCTGAGGCGGAGATGGCAGAGATTCATCATGTTGAATAGTGATGTTTGTCCTTATCCAAAAAGAAAAGAAAAAAAACAGGTGAAATTGTGTTCTAAAACATGTCCTCTGCTGTAGAAGGCTTATAGTCCAGTATTATTTCTGAGGCCACAAGCGTGATTTTCTGCAATGGCCGTGCCCAGGACTAATATAACATAATATAATGATAAAATGTTGGCCTGGCCGCAGGAATTTCACCCGGTGGCAGCCCTGCCAGGAACTCCTGACAGGGAGATGAGGCCCAGCTAGTAAGCCTGCGTTGGGCACGTATCAGCCCAGCATTGGTACTGCAGTGGTACATTAGTGGACAGTTGAGGCGAGACAGTCGGGATAAGCGGTTAAAAGGAGGCAAATTAGTGGGTGAATCATGCTGCTTCTAAGGCACCGCTAGCATGCTAACAGCTGTTCTTGACTGCAGTCCAGTTGGTGCTCATTTTCAAATTTTTTAACAACAAAATTAACATGCTAGCTAATTTGTGCTAATTTGTGTCACCCGTCTATTCAGGGAACCTACATTTGCCTATGTGTTAGCGATTAGCATTGCCTCCGCGGGGAGTAATGTGAGTGTCTCTGCAGTTCTCATAGCAGCTCTGTTCGGGGCGTGAAGCTCAACACCACGGCAAGTGGAAATGAATACTCTGCGTAAACTCTTTCAAACTGAGAAAAAAAATAAAAAAGGCAAAAACACAATTGCATTCCCAAGCAGAAAAAAATAGGTGATGTTAAAACCACATACCCACTATTTGGTGAAGTGCACATGCCCACCTAAATAGTTTCAGACAATACAAAAAAAACATAAAGTATATCATAAAGTATAAAGGATAACCATAAATTAAATCCATGCATGACGATATCACAGAATATTAACAGTGGCTATATGCTCTGGTGCTGTTTTGGCATCCCTATGACTATCTGCCTGCACTGTACCAACCAAAATGCAATTTTGTTAAATTTAATGAATGAAGTCAACTTGATTAAAAACAAAAAAAAAAGTTTAAAGCGAATAATTAAACAGATGGCTGCCTTGCTCAAAACGGTTGGAGGAATAATTTTTTTCCCAAAACCACTTAGTAAGTTCAGAATAAACTGAACTTGTGGGTTTGAACAGTGTGGCCCCTCTGAGGTATCAGGTGAAGTGGGTGAGCGTTTCCCTCCCACAAAGGCTTTCTGTACTTCGGAGAGAGAAACCCTTTGGCCCCGAATTCATCCAATGGGCACACACACGAAGAAGAGCAGCTGTTTTCATTCTCTCTAAAGCGGCAAAAAGCGATTATGAGAAACGGAGTGGTATTGGCTGCGGGGTGGCCTTTGGCCTATGGGCAGAGCTGGACGTGGTCGATGAATTTATATGGGGCACATCCAGCTTTTTGAAATGTTTTTCAACTCACCTTTTCTGGAATTAAGTGATTAAATAAGTCTGGACCCCATAACACAGCTGCCCTCGTACGCTGGTGTGGCCCGGGGGAGTGGAGAAATATTCACTTCAGCAACGGCTGGAAAATGCGAAGCTGTAATGGAAAGCCGTGTGAAGCAGACACGGGGCCTGAGATGTAAAGTGCTTATATTCTCACTCAATAATGTAATGCGCTCTTGATAAAATCACACCTAATACATCACCTTATTTCAACTGGCAGAATATTAGGAATATCATTTCAGTAACAACCTCGTGTGTCCAGGCACTGTATGCACCCTGAGCCACAGCTCCTAAAATGTGTGCGTTTAAAGCACATGCACAGACACGCACGAGGTGCTTAAATCACTGCTGCTTAAACCAAAATGACATTGAGATGCATTTCTTTCTGATGTGTTATCATGAATCATTTCCATGCAAATACATGTACACCATCACTTACACCACGAAATGCATAATGCATATCCGTCTCTAAGAAATAATATAACCGACTTCAGTCATGTTAAAATAGACGACAATTTTCACCTTTACCATTCTGAAAGCCACTGCTCGTCACCCGATCATACGTTTGTGTATATATTGTATATACAGTATGTACATGTAGATATACTGTATATTAGAATTTGTGCCTTGGATGTTTGGAAGACATTTTATGTTTCTGTGCATATCACATTGACTGTGCCATGATATCAGAAAATTATTTACAATTGATATTTTTAAAAAACTGTCAGTGACAAAAGTGACAAAAACCTAAATTGTGACTTGGATATAATTTCTCGTGTTTGCAAATTATGCTTATATTGCAGCAGCACTAAATAACTTGAACCAATCATCAGTCAAACCAACCAGAGTAAACCAGTTTGAAAAACACACTTTGCATTCACTCAGTTTGAATGTATTTCAATTTGACAGCATGCACAGAAAAAGCTCTTACCCACTTTTATGCACTCTGAAACAGTTGTTATCATTTTTCTGACAGGATGCTACATTGTCTGGAAGAATTTCCGACAGCCTTTGTGCTGGGAGAGGATCGCTTCACCAGGCAAGGTACATCAATGTACTCACCTGAAAAACTCACCTGAAAGTTAGTTTATAGCTTCTCATCTCCCCCAATGGAAAACTGTGTCCTTGTGTAACAATCCAATTAATGTTCCATCATATCTCTGCTCAACCAGTGTGTGTTATGTGTCTAAGTTAATGTGATGTCATATAAGGACCCATCAAACAGAGAGAAATTAAAGATAAACGGCATGGGCGAGCAAAGGATCTTTGTACTTGTGTGCGCACGTGTGGATTTTTACCTGTTTGCAAGGGTGGCCGGTGCCAGGAATACTGCCATTATTAGTCAGCGTGGAGAAAACGGAAAAGCCCTGTAAAGTTCAATTAAAAGTTATTTCGTCAAAACCTCATCGAGGTTTCAGGTGAGGAACGGTAAGACCCCAGCGAGCGCTTA